>CM034152.1:726942026-727463194 GCA_019776745.2 Taxus chinensis | reverse complement strand
ATTCGCCACTTCTAGGATTTCTAAATATGGTTGAAGGGAGTATACAACAGTTGGTAGGTCGAGAGGTGTTTTGATTCAAATTTCCAAGGCTTTGCAAAGTCACAGAATGAATAGGATAATCCATACTTATGCTCGTCAAGGTCCCAAGCCTCCTCTCCATCCAACTCTTCGAACAGTTCACTTGGCAATATTTTCAAGACTTCTATTGATACCCACCCTTAAAATTCTCCCATTTTTTAACCACCATTGGTCATTGAGCTCCCAGAAGAAGAAGAATTTGTAGAAGCAAGAGAAGAAGCATAAACAACAATGGAAGATGAAGAAGAAATACCTCAACCTATTGTTCCATGGGGAAGGAATATAGGCCCTCTTGCTCTTGAACCACATCTTCATGATCTACCATCAAGTTCCCGCAAGAACTTGCCAAAGTTCAATGGTGACAAAACACAACATCCTGAAGAAACAAATCACTGCCTTAACGACATCATGAGGAATTCTTGGTGTCTAACATGAAGATGTTGGTGTAAGATTTTTCGTAGAGTCCCTCCAAGAAAAAGTAGTAGAATTATTCTACCTCCTACCTACCTAGTCCATCATGGGTTGGAATGACATCAAGACTGCCTTTGAGGAAATATTTAAATCAACTAAAGAATGTCAAGACCTCTTGGTGCAGTTGGCTCAAATGAGGAAAGGAGAAAATGAAACCATGAGAGACTTCGTGGCTCATTTCGAATGGTTGATTCACAGGATACCTGAAGAGGATTCAACATCTCAAAACAATGTCAAGAGATTCTTTATCAATGCTCAATCATTAGAAGTAGGATTTTTTTTCTGCGAAGAGCCCAACCAAGGAGCATTGTAGAAGCACGAAGGATGGCCATTGAACTTGATGATGATCTCATCCTCTCTGGAAAGATCAAGAATCCATCAAAGGGAAAGGCCCAACATCATGGAGATGAGAGAACCAATCCATTGCTGCAAAATTTAGTGAATGAGATGGCATATTTGAAGAGGGAATTTATTTGAATGAGTATCTTCTCAAAGAAGCAACATAAATCAGATTACAGGAGCACCCCAAAGGCTCACCTTGGAGGCCCCAACCCTTGAACATAAATTACAGATTTCAAGAAGGTGAAGAAGAGCTTGAACGAGAAAGTGAAGGTGGTGATTTCCTAGAAAATGACAAGTTTGAGAATGATACACAAATCAGATTCTGTGAGTATTATGGATGTGATGAAGAAGATGAAGAAATATGCACCCAGTTTCTCATGTGTGGTATTCACTCGTTCTCAATCTGAGAAAGGAAAATCTCCTTCCACTGCAGTAAAGAAAAAGAAGACTGAATGATCCTCCTATGGTGACTCCATAAAAAAAATTAATCAGTTGAGGATCCCCACTTCCATCTTCCATGAAGTCTGCATTGTTGGAGCCTGATCCCTGTAGCAAGTAAGAAAGACTCCCACAATCCCAAGTATGTCTTCTGATGTCTCTTCCAATTCTAAATCTAAATCTCTTCCTGCAAAATCTAATACCTTAAAAGCTCCTATTGTGCCGTTCAAAAATACCATCCATCCCTCAAGCATCAAATCTTGCTCCTAAGCCTATCTAAACTCCAAAATCAGTCCCTTCACCCCCCTTGTCCACATCTTCTCCCTTTTGACTTCATAGAATATGCAAACAAGGCAAAAGTGTAGATTACTGAAACTAAATATTTGCAGACTCATCCTAAACAATTTGAGAGGTTCGTCCAATATATCAGGAGTGGTAGTATAACACCCAATGTTATGACATCTAGTTCTAAAGGCATGCTACCAAAATTACCTACACCTCCCTCATAGAACATGCTTTCTCTGAGTGCATCAAATATTTATAAAGTGGAACTGAAAGGAATGATAATCAGATCATACCAAGCCAAGAACACAGATGCTAATCGAACACCACGATCAATAAGATGAAAGCAATTCACCAGAATAAATTTACATAAAACCTTTGCAAACAAATGAGAAACAATATCATATATTATTATGGAACTCAATGCAATACATTGAGAATGGGCCTTGCTTAAATAGGCAAGGAATAACAATCTAAGAACCATTCAAGGTCGTAGATCAAGCCATAAATCAAGGAAATAACTAGTCATCAAAGAACTAGTCAAGACCATAGATTTAGGAGATGACTAGACATCAAGGATCTATTCAATACCATAGATCAAGAAAAGAACTAGTCAATGCCATAGATTAAGGAAATAACTATACCTAACAACTAGATAATATCTCCTAATATCTAAATAAGATAAAAGAAATAGCCACACACATAAGTGGGTGAGGATAAATACAATAAAGGTAAATAAAGTACCTAGGTGAACATGAGCTAAGTAAATACCTACTCTAACAAGAACCTTTCTATGTCTCTCTTCTTGTTAGAGAATATGTACTGAACAATTACATAATAGATTCTGGTGCCTTAGACAATGTGATGCCTTTGAAGGTTTCCAAGGATCTCAAACTTACAATGACTCCACCTAGTGGATCTTGTTACTCTTTGGAATAAAAAAAGGTCTCACTTGTAGGGAAGGTCAAAGATGCACAGGCGGCTCTCATCAGATTTCCAAACAAGAAAGTTTCATCGATGATTTTAGTAGTAGATGTCCCAGCCTCGTTCAGAATGTTGTTGAGTAGAAATTTCTGCTGAGACTTGGGAGGGAAAATTCAGATGAATTGGTCTTCTGCAACCATACCGTGAAGGGGGACATGGATAAATTACTTCCCGAAGAAGAAGATGAGGTACACGGTATGAAAGTCTGGAAGCCCAAAGCTAACATTTTGTACCAGGGTAGTAGGTGGATGAATTACTTTGTGGCAACCGAGGAAGAGGATATCCCCATCTTTATAGGCCCAAACATGCCTTCTCAAAGAGATTTGGACTTTGAAGAAGCATTGAGGAGATTCAAGTTACAAGAGGGAAGCTCTGAATTGTCGGATGATGAAAACCATGAAGAAGAGGAAATGGCGCTTGATGATTTTCAAGAAGAAAAATCAGCTTATATGTTTATCCAAGATGAGGAGTTATTCTCATTCCCATTTAGAGATGAAGATGACCTCAGCCAGGCCATCTATGGAGAGACAAAATCATCTTTTGATGATCATGTGAAATGCTTAAAAGAAATATTCATACAATGACTACTAAGAGCCGCAGAAGAAATATAAGACCCTGAGATCAGTCTTGAACTTTTAATGCAAGCCATGAATCTACAAGACAAGTGTGAAGCTGATTTGGAAGCCTTAACTAATGTGAAGGTTGGCCATATTGAGATAAGGAAAGATGAAACATATGATGCCACCCCTGAGCCAATTATTGATGTATGTAATGATGAAATGGAGATATTTTCTTTCCCATTTGAAGAAGAAGATTCTTTCCATGTTGAAGAATTTGAAGCAAGGAATTTTTGAGGCCTTTGAAGTTGAGAATCCTCTTGATGAAGGATTGGTGGAATGCAGCAATTCCCAAGATGATGAGGTAATCCCTCCAAATAGTTTCCTTGAGTTGTAAAATAAAGATCCTTCAAAGGCATACAAAGAGGAGCTGCAGGAAAGAACGAAGCATAACTCCATGCAGAAAATCTTGGATGCAGTAGAAGTTGTGGAAGATCATGAGCTGATTCTTGATCACTTCATTAGTGTCCTGGACATACAAGACAAGTATGAGTTTGCCTCTGATCCTCCCGTCAATACTCAAATGCCTCATAGTGAAATAGAGATAAAGGATGAATCAAATGTTTCTCATGGAGAAGATGTCAATGAGCATAGACCTGGAAACAAAAGTAACTCAGAATATACAAGTAATTTGAATGAAAATAATCCCTAGGGCAGCGATGAGATGCTCGATGGAGAATCAGCTATATGGATAAACATGGAAGGCAACTGGCATGATGAAACCAATTTCAAAGGGAATGAAGGCAATGGAATTTCCAAGCAAGGACCTAAGCATCAAGAAGCTCACATGGACTCACTCCTACCAAGTACACAGACAATTGTGAAAGCACCTAGATTTCATAAGCAACTGAGGAGAGGAGGTTACTTTCTGGAGCCAGTCAATGGCTTTGCAGATCAACATCACTCAGTGTTTCCCACTCAGGGGTAACTCTTGAGGAATGAAAAGTGCTTCAGTGAAAGTGGGTTGTCCCCCACCTTGTACCATAGGTGATTGCTATATGTGTTTTTCCTTCCTATTGTGTGTGTCTTTTTCATGTTTTGTGTGTGTTTCCTTCTTCTTCTCTCTCTCTCTCTTGTAAGTTGTACATGACTCCGTAGGGCCCAATGGATAAGGCACTGGTCAATGAACTATATGGTCTAAAATTGAGATTCAGGATTCACATGTCATGTCTTCACTACACTCAGTCCATGTTATGTCCCCAAGCTAGAGCCAGTTATTGTCGTGTAAATGTGCAATAGGGAAATTGACAATTTCCAAGCACGATAACGATACCCTAGTGTTAATTTTTTCAATTCCCATCATTCCAAGACACCCCGGGTCTATCTAGTCAGTCCAAATGACCTCCTAACTAATGTTATCTCATCCCCCTAGGTGATTTATAGAATTCTATTCATTCCCCCTAGGTGATTTTAGGGATTTCTAAAAAGATACTATCTTCTGGCAGTATTGGGAAGGGCTATCATTGGCCTTCCCAGGACTGGATCAACCCCTTGGAGTGGAACGAAAGGGTAAAATTCAACATGGAGGTGAATTGAAGACCTTAGAACATCATGGAAATTATTTTGGAAGGTTTTGGGAAGTTTTGAGAAACTTGGAGCAGTTTGAGAAAACATTAGGGTTCACAAGCCTAGGCAGTACACATGCCTAAAACAGTTGTTGGGCTTCAGAAGATGATTTCAGGGAGCTTCGGATGGAGTTAGAAGCAAAAAAAATACCACCAGAAATAGGATTCAAATACCTACATGATGGTGAAATCATATTTTTCACAACACCTTGGCGCATAGGATTGGAAGGTAGTTTTTATCAGGTACAAGTGAAGTCTCAAATCACAAATCCTTTTTTTAGGGATCCAATGGATGAATAAAGACATGAAGACACCCATCCATTGGATTAAAAATTTCCATTTCCAGTTAGGATCATATAAAATTTCACCAATAAATTCCACCGGGAGCTCAAGTTATCTTCTTTCTAAGTTGCCCTCTCAAAGGCAGTTCAGGACTTAGTCGTTTTTTGGGAGGACACATGTCAGCACCAGGAAGCTTGGTGGGATTTCATGTCCCCTAAGTCCCTGAGATCAGGTACATCAAAATGATACCTTTTAAAATTACCTTCCCAGCCCCCATGGGTAGTCATTTGGACACCCATGTGACCGACTTTCAGCTCCCAGGTGCATTTTTGGAGCATCCATTCCCTGTCGTTGGATCTAGTGCCACGTGTCAGCTCCAGGACCACCGTGGAAACTGATGTCCCTTATGTACCCTAAGGTGGGGGACATCAAACATTGAAAAATGTTCCCATCCCCTATGGGGAGTCATTTGGACACCCACGTGACTGACTTTCAGCTCCCAGTGCTTTAAAGCAGTTTTTCTCACCTCCATTCCCTATCGTCGGATCACCGCCACATGTCATCCTCTTGACCATCATGGAATTTGATGTCCCTCATGTCCCTGAGGTCAGAGGACATCAAACATGAAAAATTTCACCTGCGCTTCTCCCTTCATGCATTCAAAATTCAAAAATTCTAACTGTCGCTCAATGCTTCTCAGTGCTTCCAGCTGCTTCCACTCCAGTGCATAGACAAACTTCATCCTTCCTCTGCAACTCTCCTCCATCACTCCACCATTGCAAAAATTGAACTAGAACTGCCATAGAGATAATTAAATTCACTCCAAAAAAAAACATAGGTCCCAGAAGGATAATTGGAGCAAACACAGAAGGAGAAGCACAAAACAAAGAAGGAGAAGCACAGAGAAAACTCCATAGCCATGAAACGAATAGTCAAAGAATTCTCCCAAACGGATGCATGAAACAACAAGTTATATTTTTCTGTTCATTCCTCTACCCAAGGCCATCAATAAGACACCTTCAAACTCTCCTCTCATACACCAGAGCATCCGCAGTGAAGAAATCCCACTTCCGGCTCAACGAAGAAAGAAGTGGGATTTCCCGTCAAACCGGTTGCCGGATTGAAGTAAGATCACACGTGAAGCACCAGAAGAAAAAACCCACATCAAAAATATAATTTTCTTCACAAATGGAGGAGAAAACCAGACCTGTAATTTTGAGGTCCATTAATGGTTGTCGTACCCAGAAGCACTGTCAGGTCCAAAAATTAAAACTTTAAAATCTCCTGAACTATTAAGCGGGTGGGCCCAAAATTTTAGAGGGGTGATATTGGGAAAAAACCCATATCAAAAAACTTCATTCCATGTCAATCAGACTCCCAAAGGCCAACTTTCTAAAAATAGCAGGTCTACTACATATGAACTACTATTTTGGGAAAGTCATTGACAAAAGAACCTGCGAAGGAGACGAAGACATTGGAAGTGCACTAAAACTGAGAATTCACCAGAACAAACATTTTTGGAACTTACTAAAAATAGTAAGTGGGCCCTAGAGCACCTTCTAAAAATAGAAAGTTGATCCAGAAGGAACCTGGAACACAGGGTGAAAGAGGAAAACTAAGCCACAACATCCATTTGAAGATCAGGGACTTGCTTTTTCACACTTACTAAAAATAGTAAGTTGCTTTTTTGAAAATAAATCATGAAGCATAAATGGACTAGGGTAAAATTTGGTGCAACCCTTTGCTTCTGAGTAAGAAAAAGTGTCATCTCTATCATCATACTATGCAGAGTATGTGATAGTGAGGATGTCAATAGTGTCTTTCGACACTCATTTCATGCTTCAATTGGTATGTGGGAGGTGGAATTCACAATCGAATCCAATGGGGATCGTTCACAAGATGATTCATTAGGATCCTATCTGAATCAGCCGAGCAGTGGGACAACATTAAGGGGAGTCAGGATGATATTTTTTCAGAATGGATCTCCATGAGTGATGCCCATGGTCACCAAATGAGTCATGCGATAATGTATTTACACACGGTGTTCACACATCATCCAGTGTATAAGGAATTCAAAGATTCAGAGTTTCACTAGATTTGGAGCTTTCCATCAACGAGGATCAACGGACTTCATCAGGTGACATCTCTTCTTCCTCTCTTTCCCTCTCTTCTTTCTCTCTCCATTCTAATTCTTCGTTATGTGTCATCATTGTATTTCATCCTATTCACTTAAGTGACCTATTTCAAATTTGTAAAAAGTATTTTCTCAAAATTATAAGAGAAATACTTAATTCATGGAAAATGAAAGGTCATGAGTAGAATATGGAAACCAAGAGTCATGTGAGGGAGGTGAAAAGTCAATTCTATTCTATAAATTGTAAATCCATTCCCATTTCAAAGGGTTGGTGATTGATCTTGTAAACTCAAGAGTGCATTGTACCTAGAGAAAGCAAAGGAGATAGCCATTTTCTTCTACTTTCCTCCACTTCTCAAATTTCTTCCATTCCCACATTATGTACAACTTTTGATTTAATCATCATATAAGAAGAAGGAATTTATAGCCTTCTTTGATGAAGGGGTTTCTTGAAACTTGAGTGATAGTAATTCTATTTGGTCTTGTTGTCATTTGCAGGGTTGTTTCTTCTCATAAATGCATGTGTTGAAGTTTCTAACTAGTGTGTGTGTAGGAATCTGATTTCCTACCTGTAAAATTAGTTCCCCTATCTCATTTCTCACTCCCCTTTCCCACTTTTCTAGACAAAGTCTTCCCTAGCAAGAGATTGCTAGCTTTGCCGCAGGGTTAGTGGAGTGCCCCTATTGGATCCCCATTCGAAAGGCCACCACAGAAATCCACATTTTCTCACGTATGTATATACGGAAACTGCACCGGTTAAGTAGAGGGACTTAGATTCCCATAGTGTTGGTAAGAAATCCACAAGTTTGTCCACCTGATAAATTTTCTCGCCAACATTACCCAAAGTGTGTTATTTTGTTTCTACATTTTCCCCCACTTTATGTTGGTGAGCAGAATACTTGGTAACATAAACTAGATAGATATGCATACCTGATATCCATGTAGATTGATGTAAAAAGTGTTCCGAAGGACTATAAAAAGTGTGGAGTGATAAAAATATGGAGCGTGGAGACTAAAGCTGAAAAAGTGTAAAAGGTGATCATTCTTCCAGATGTGTGAAGTAGAGGTCGACTGTCTGAGTAATGTCATTCTTTTGTATAGTTTTTTGTTGAAATTCTTTGTTGACTGATCTTCCATTGCTATTCTTTCTCATATGGACGAGCATTTAAAAGATAAGATGATCAATTGTGGGGTGGAAATGTACTTAGTGTGGGGTAATGTATGAATAGACAAGAAATAACGCTTAGTAGAAGGTCATATAGAATGATTCACATGTGAAGAGTAGAGTCCATGTTTAAAGGTGCGAAAGAGTATCAAAAGGGAATCACGTCGATGACAGAGAGAGTTTTTTGGGTGATCTTACACCAGTGGATCACGATGATAGGGAGGAAAGTCTGATTTATCCTCCAGATGGTGTGTGAAGCACATCTCGAAACTGGATGAAGATCTATGCGCGAAACTATCATGGGCTATTTTTTGGAAGAATCTGACTACCATGAACAAAGTATTATACAGAGGATGCGGTCTAAAGATGTAATCCGCTGACCTTTATAGTTAACTCCCCACAATAATCTACCCTTGTTAGCGCACTTGCATGTATGGCTATACACATGTGCT
The DNA here is from genome assembly GCA_019776745.2 of Taxus chinensis. NCBI lineage: Eukaryota > Viridiplantae > Streptophyta > Pinopsida > Cupressales > Taxaceae > Taxus > Taxus chinensis. The sequence goes on along the minus strand of CM034152.1, from coordinate 727,454,384 downwards.
AAGGAAAACATGGATATTTTCAGCAGGAAACCTATTGTGTATGGGATTAGATAAACAGTGAAGGGAAAGTCCCCACCCTTGTGTATACTGCCCAGTGAATTGCATAGGTGCTCCAGGAAAGGCATCATTAGTACTAAGAACTAGATTACTATGAGATCATGTTGTCAGATTTGTTACGTGCATGAGCACATGATGTTATTATTGTAAGAATATTATGTGTATTACTATGTTTTTATATAATGGAGTGTATTAGCTAAATCAAAGTGATTAATTCTAAATATAATTGGATCTTGCATACTTGATTTCATCATGGTTATCATTTAAATATGTGCTTAGTAGAAACTAAGGAACATGCAAACAAATGGATGGGAGACAATTTTTAGTACTAAAACTTGTCTCCCAGCCATTTGTTTGTATGTTCCTTGGTTTCATAAGACAAAGTGCAAGCTAAACAGACAATGTATATGCTAAGATGCAAGTAAACACATAAGAAGATAATGTAGACTGAAAAAAGTGGGTTGCAAACATGGGACATCACTCATGATGTCGCAAGATAATCAAGGCCAAAAAATCCAAAGACATACAAGTGTGTACACAAGACAAAGGGCAAATCCTGCAAACAAGAGTATGCAATGACAAGCAATGGAAAACAATTTAATAGATAACCATGGTGACAAATAATCCTGCAAAACAAATTTTTCACATGAAGCACCCATTAGCATGTTAGAAAGATAAGAAGTATGTCAAAGTGTGTATAATATAATAACATAAAGTGATAAGTACGAAATGACACAATAACATATGAAGTGTACAAAAATGGATGCCCCAGAAGCGTATATCACTCGAATTTTGAGGAAGATGCTAGAAAGAGTGATGATTTATCATAAAGTGTATATTTTTGAAATGTATGAATAGTATGTTAGAAAGCATGATGATTTAGCATAAAGTGTATATCACAAAATGAGTGGATGAAACACTATCAAGGATCAATTGTGAAGTTTGTAAATTGGTATCATATACGGTGATAAAAGGATTGATTGATTGATTTTGTGAAGATCAAGTGTAGAAAAATGAGGCAAGCGTGATGAGGATGTGAGGTTCAACTCATTTATAAAACCCTCAGTAATCAAGTATGAACCATGAAGACTAGAGTACGTCATCGCGGAAATGGTCAAGCGAGATGTTATGTGTAAGTGTGGATATGATGAATTTTTAGTAATGATATGCAACATAGATATTATGATGTGAAAATATGTGAGGATGTATCCTATAATGATGTAAATCACTAAAATATGGCTATGAGAATTGATGATGTACTATAAAGCGTATATCACTAGTCTAGGAATGTGTCGAGTGTGATGAAAGTATAGTGAATGGTTGTAATATGTGAGTGTGATGTGTGAGAGTTGTGGATATAGTACAAAGCACATACAATGCATGGTCCATATGTAGAAAGATGATGACTAGAAGATGTGTCATCAGATAGTAGAGAACAAAGTGTTTATGATGTAGATGTGAAGAATGATATAATATGTGTAATAGATGTAGGGATGCACACAATTACTATATGATGTGTAATGTGTAGTGAAGTAATGCAGGGATGTTGTAGATGGGTAATGTAAGATGCACAAATGCATATAAGATATATAGTATGCATGTAACAAATAAGATATTGAAGATGTGTAGGATGTGCAGATGCGTAGAAGATGTATGATGTCCATATATGTAAGATAGTGTGAATAGTGTGTGATGTGTAGAGTATGTAATGTGTAGTGTGTGAGGTTCATGTGTATAGGATGGCCTCAGTAGTCAAGTATGAACTGAATCACAAGAGTGCATCATCGGGTAATGATGATACTAGAGTGCATGTGATCATAGGGTATGCAAGAATTTAAGTAAGTAAGATAGGTGAATGTATGACATGTGTAGCATGTTAAAGTGTGGATAGGAATCATGCTGATGCCCCCCAAGTGTATGGTGATGAGTGTGTCATTTGAAGAATTATGTTTAGACATACAAATGATGATGCCCCCCAAGTGTATATGCAAATGCACGATGAGATATTTATGCATGTATGAATGAGTATGTAGTAGATACCTTTCCCTTGTAGGAGAAACAGGTTTCTTGTGTCATAAGATATCCCTTCACTAGTGAGGTAAGAACTGTAAGAACATGAGTAGTGTTAGTATGCAAGTAAGGTGATAGGAGTCACCTACCAAAGACCAAGTTGGCGTGAAGCAATGGAAGCATGTGTGGCAAAAGAAACAACAATACCATGCGATGGTGGAAGAATTTGAGATGTGTTCGGGCCACCAGTAGAGGGAGTAGTTTCTTTGACGAAAATGATTGGCCACTAAAATGGAGGATTATTTTGTAACGGTGCATCAGACTTAGTAGGATGAGGTGTTGAACTAATTTTTAGAGGCCGTTTCTTCGGTTGACATGATAGCTCCTTAGATAACTTTAGAGGAGGAAAAGTGAGACTAATTTTGAGAGGCAGGTTGCTTAGTTTGGGTGGATTGAATGGGCGACACTTGAATAATCAGAGAAGGCACGTTAGAAGTGACGAATTGATGCTCATTAAACATAAATGAATCATATTTAGAAAGCCATTGGGATGTAACAAGTGTAGATGTGCATGCAACAGAATGTCGAGAAATAAATGAAATAATGCCTTGACACTCAAGATGCTTGATTCTTCGTCGCAAAGCATAGCAATCATTATCACTATGTCCATTGATTCAAAGATAATTACAATATGGGTGACCTTGATATTTTGCAAGTCGGTAAGGAGGATAGCATTGGGTAGATGGTAAAGTGATCAATTGCTGACTAAAAATCTTAGTGAGAGTGTCATGTTGCGTAGTATTGCTATCAAAGGTGAGAGGATCTGGTAATGGTATGACCTGAGGATCAATGATATGAGAAAATGTAGAGGATAGAGCATGGAGATGAGATATAGAAGGAGAACAAACATGACCCTGAGAAACATCCTTAAGTTGTTGGATTTCATATTTAAGAGATATGATCGTGGATTCCATAGCCTGAAACTTGTCATATAATAAAGAATGAAAATCTTAAATTGACTTCAATATAGGTTGATTGGATGGAGGATCACGAAGGCTAGGGTCATGAGATAGAAGATGGAAATTAGGATTTATTTTGTGTGGTGGCGTATCCTTAGGAAGACACATGGTGTCTAAGGATTTTTGCAGAACATGGCCTGGTAATTAGGATGCATCTCAAGTAAATAAGACAAAGAAATTTGATGAATTTTACGACCTATGATAGAAGAGCAAAATGAGAATCCTATGCGTGTTCGAAGTGTCAGGCGGGTTCACCAAAATGATTAAGCTAAAATGTGGATTTTTCTTAGCCTAATATGATTGCCAGTGTAGTAGTATAATAGATTAACAATTAAGTACAAAAATGTAGATCCAAGAAAAATAAGCAATAGAAACTATATCAAAACACCCTAGTGTACAAAATTATGGGACTAAAATAGCCTTATCTGATTTGTAGAGGTAATATTGAACTATACCGAAGTGGATGACCAGGTGAACAGAACATGGAGGGAATGTCATCACAAAAAGGCCCATAAAAGTGTAGAATTTAGAGAGATTTTACTAGACAAGGGTGCACATGGAGAAGGATAGGGCCGCCCGTAGGAACCCTGGTCTAGATTCTGGGTGCCCTAGGTATACAAAAACGTTTAGAAAAAGCTCCTCTGAGTTGTCGCAATAGGTTCACACTTGTTCACCTTTTATCGCATGTATGTCGTTGAATTCTGCTGAATGTCTTTGTAAATACAGAATGAATGAATCACTTGTAAAACCCCAAATAAAGCATCAAACCCTAAAAAATAAAGATGTAAATGAAGGGGTCAGACTATCCTTAGTTTCCAAAATGATGGAATTGTCACTGAGCGTTGCACTACATCTCAAACCCAATGTAGTTCTTTGTGTGTGTGGAAAATTGTGCCCTAGGTTGCTCTTGTGCTAGTTGCACTTTGTGAGTAGTGAGAAAGTAACGAAATGTAGAATGTAAATAATGTGTGCATGGAAACAATATACTCCCCTCTTATGAAGTGTGTTGTAAATGAATCATCCTTTATCCCTTGTGATGAAGCTAGATGGATGCAAATAGAGTTATAGATGCCTTTAATGGAAGTAACCTTAGGTGGAAATAGTAGATGCGTAGTGCTTAGTTCTTTATTATGATCACATAACTTTATATTTATATGAGTCCTTCACTTGAATTTATTAAGTAACCCTGAAAAGGACGAAAACCAAAAATATAAGATGATCAAATAGCTAGAAAGGACCCAGAAAGTGTGACCAAAGTACAAAGAGGATAAGTGTGCCTAAAGGGGACGGGGGCTCCTGGTTTAGACACAAAATGATGCACTTTAGACATTATTTAGTCCCAGTCTCATACTACTATTTAGAAGGTTTTTGGGTGAAGAAAGAACTAATTAACCCCAGTCTCTTGGTCATTTTTATTTGATTTCTATCGTCATTCCTGATCTCCACCACACGCATGCCCAGTCATTTTGTATCATCTTCCATTATTTTAGCCTTAATTGAGGTGCCCAGGCTAGTACTGGGGCGCCCAAGCTAGTACTGGGGTGCCCATGGGTGCCCCGATCCTTTTTGCACTTTCTTGCCACTTTTTGGGTTCTTTCTAGCCATTTGAGATCTTTATCTTTTTGGTGGTCAGCCATTTTAGGGTTAATTATGAAATTAGATCAAGAGAACCATATAAATATAAAGTTATGAGGCCATAATGAGGGACCAATCACTAGTCATTACTATCATCCACATAGATTTGCATCCATCTATTGCATTACAAATCACTTACATACACATAGCTCCATCACAAGGAAAAAGGCTAGGACATCCACATCACACAAGCATAGGGAGAAGATTCTATTCTATTCTATGCACACATTCTATTACATTTTCTACATCTAGTTATTTCTTTCTATTTCAAAAAGTGCGACTAACACAAGAGCACCTAGGGAAAATTATGCAAACACTCAACAAAACTACATTTAGGTCTGAAATGTAGTGCAATGCTCGGTTAGTAAGCCCACTGTTATGGCAGCTGAGGTCATTCTGACCCAATCATATGCATTTTTATTTTTAGGGATTTATGCTTATTTAGGAATTTGCAGGTCTTTTTATTCATCTTGGGATATCAGTGACATCTAAAGCAGTATAGCGAATCTGGAGCAACAAATAGTGAGGACTTTAGACCATCTATCAAACCTATAAAAACCAGTTCCAAAGATTTTACACAAACCAGGGCACCCATTTTGCAAACTAGAGCACTCGCAGGTGCCCCCGTCCCTCTCTAAACGCTCTTGTTCATATGACAACCCAAATCCATCCTTTTCGGGAATTCTGCATAGTCGTTCCTGCTTGCAGATTATCCAGACACCTCTACGACACATTCCCGTGAGAATATCATTTAGCTAAGTTCTTTCCTCTTCTCTTTTTCACATTAGTGTTTCTATTTTCATTAGATTATTTACTTGAGTCATTTACATACTTCTTTACTATATTCATTTATTGTATTGACATGTCATTCTATATTAGATTAACTATAGGATATTTCCAAATTTTTAGTTAATCACCTGGCATTGGCTACTTGACTGGGCACTAGTGTCTAGAATGACAAATGCCGAAAGGTGAAAAGACAGACTGAGAAGGTAAGAGTGCAAGACCGAAAGTAGAAGCATAAAGCAAAGAAAGGTGGCCAAAGACATGGGTTGATTAGTATTTTTCTTACTTAGGAATCATGCAAATAGTAGTATGTGATTGAGACTTGATAATTACCCAAAGTGCATGATTTTTTGTCTACAAAGACAAGCTTACAACAACAGAGTCTCGCGAGTGAGGTCAGGAAAAGTAGAAAGATTAGTGCTTATAGGACGAGAACCAAAACATTTATGAGCATAAAGACGAGATGTAGGCACAAAGGAATATCCCATGGAGAAATTCAAGAGATTCAACTATGCCAAAAATATCCTCAAAGGTGAAATTTTTGTAATTTGGAAGCCAAAAAAAAGTTATGTAAAATTGTGTTTCCGTCACTATCAACCTTGCCAGATGTTTGCACAGGGGACGATAACATTTGAAGGAGTTGATTTTGAACTAGACGTGATCTCCCGGGGGTGATGGTGTAAGGTTTGGGTTTTTGATATTGTGATGTTCTAGGTTATGGATAAACAAGGTCGATGGTGTAGGGTTTTCATGCACATGTGGAATAGTCCCTGACGCGATGGCATCTGGATAGGATATTTTTTAAGGTAATCTGCATTTTGGTGATTCGAAATGAAGCAAAAATTGGAGATGGATGCTTTTAACAAGTTATTCTAAGTCAGAAGGTCTGTAGGATTCATGCTACATTCACCAAAATGAATTTTGGGCCAAGAATGTGTCTCAATGGTTTACACTCCTAAGTCTTATGTTCTACAAGGGTATGCGGCAACAAAGAGGAGACACAAATGGACTGGCACATATTCGATTGATTTAAAAGGGGCTACAATGAGTGGTAAGGTCACATATCCATAGAGCAGTGATCCCTACACTAGGTCAACCTAGGGTTTCCAAGGCTTGTGGTCAATGAAGAGGAGAGAGTACCCTTCTAAGATATCAGTTAATGGGGGAGATGTGTAGATAGATATAAAGATAATACAAGCACACATAATCTATACTACTACAATATGATAGAAATGAAAAAAGGAAATCTAAGGAGTTAAACATGTAAGAGAAATATGTTAACTAACATCAAAGTACATATAACATTAAACTAACATAGAGAAGTGAGAAACGAGATGAACTAATCTATGCAAATTGAAAAAGAGGGTTAGAGATCTTATTTGTTGGGTGGTCGCTCATACGTCTCTCTCTCCAGAGAAAAAATACGTCGAGAGATAATTGGTATGGGTGGAGAAGGGGAACACCATTTTCCTATCCTAGACTCACTATAGATGACCCAATCAGTGTAAGCATATCCAAAAATCAAGAATATTTTCCAATCTAAAGTGAATTTCAAGATGAATCTAAGAGCAAAGCGAGAAGATACGAAGATGGCACAAAAGAGCTTGGAGCAGATGGGTGAGTTCATGTGATCTTCCTTCCTTCCTTGTGAATGTCTAGAGTGTGGTGATGTGTATATACCTGACGCCCATCTCCCATGAATAATGTGGTCGATGGTGTCAGTCAATGGAAAAACCTACCACCGACACCATCACCCACGAGTGATGGGTGTCATCAAAGGAGAACCCTAGATGTCAAAAAATGGGGTACCAATGTGTCATGGATTAAGAGCAAGAATCAGTGAAAAAGGTGCCAATGCATGGAGCCAAAGCATCAAGCAAGTGATAGTATGGGAGTGACATAGTATAATGTGACGAAAGAAAAGGATAACTAAAGCTAGGATCACATAGTGTTACGTGTCTCTCTATGTATTTTCTCTAACCCATAATGACCATTTTGAATATTTATACCCCATTCCTAGCATGCCTCTTAAGGAACCCGCTCAAGAAATAGATGTATGAAGTGAGCATCATTTGTACAAAGGAATTATTAATAACATGTATGAAAGATTAGGATGAATACATTTAGGTGTATACAGAGGCGCCATTCAAATGTAGGTGTATGAAGAAAATATGACAAAAAGAATAGAAATTATTTCCAAGCCCTATGAGGGAGTGATTATAATGTATTTAAGACATGTTTTTGTGTGTGAGTCCCAAGGATTAGAAGGGATAGTAAAGCCAGAAGTCAGATACTATCAGGGACCTAATTAGGCACAAAGTAAAGAGTCCTGATGGAAAGGTGACATAAGGAATAACAGAAGATGACATAAAAGTCAACCTTAGAATTTGAGAAGAGATTTGATCATTGTAGAATAAGTGCACATGAGACTCAATGCATAAGAAGAAAGTGAGATTATTCTTGACAGCAAAGTACTGACCGTAAGATTTTTTAGGACCAAGGGATAGAGACAACCTCATGAAAAGAAGAGATATAAGAAAGAAGAGACTCAAACTAGGAAATTTTAGTTTGTTGTTTGGAAAATCCTTGATTGAAGAGAATCATGATATCAGGGAAATAAAATACTTGTGTAAGAGAACAACAAGAAAAAACTCACTAAGGATCATTTCAAGCCCGACAATCGTTAATGGAGAAAACTAGGTTCACGGTGTATGAAGGAATCTCACAATGGAATGTGAGGCAGCTTGAAAAAGTCACCAGGAAGTGGTTAAGGATTGGAGGAAGTGTAATGCAAGAATGGTAATGAAATGATGATGGCTATGTTGGATAAAGGAATCTAAGACTAGTTGTACTGAAGTGGTAATTCTATCATTCACATCGGGGTTGTAGGAGGACCTCAAATAGTAAATTACCTTGGGTGTTTGATGTCTGATGGCAACTCGATTGGGACTTAGGAAAACCTGCATTATAAGTAATGGAAGGTGTGTGCACAAGAAGTAGATGCCACATAGGATAAGTATAGGAGAGTGAATGGAATATGCAACCAATCAACCATAAAGTTAGAAGGATGTCAACTTGAATAGTGACATTGTCTCCATAAGATAATTATTGATGTTGGCATAGAAGGAGACATGGTATATTGAAGTTTATATGTTATCACAAACCAATCTTACCAACCAATGTGAGTATATATTAGAAACATGTGTGGAATAAATGCACATGCTAGAGGACCAATGGTACATGAGGATGCATTACATCAAGGATAATCCAACTAAGGTTAGCAAGAAGCGTATATGAGGATTAAATTGATTCGTGGGGAGAATGAAATGTAGCAAGAAGAGAGGGAAAAGCCAGATAAACAGTGTATAGGGAATCTGCAACCTATCAACTATTATGGAAGTAGAATGAGTCCTTTCTATGATGGCATAAGAGAGAAAAATTGAGAAAGTGGAAGAATAAGGCTCTATGGGAAGGTGAAAAAAAGGTGTAAGGCAATAAAGGATTACATGTGAAAGTTTTGAGAGGAAGCAAGGAAGAAACAAGGCACAAAGAAGACAAATATGAGGAAAGGGAAGGTAAGCATGGAGATATAAATGAAGTGCATAAGGATCTCAAATGAAGTAGTAGTCTAAGGTAAGGGTGCAATAAAAACATGAAGGACGAGGCCCAAGGTAATAAGGATGTGAAGATAATTTGTATAATGCCATGAGTGGATAACACGAATCTTCATGGTCATGTTGGTGATAGTGATTAGATAATGGAGCCCAATTCTGGTAAGGATAATCCAACAACCAAGTGATGTGGTGTGGTCAGATTGGCTGAGAGAAGATTCATGTGGATAAGGGCATTAAAGAGACTCTTTTTGAATTTACAACTTCTGAAGATCGAAGAATTACCAATAGGGAGGAGAGAGAAGTGAGAAAATTTCAGGTTCATGGCTACTAAAAAGGCACAGGAGACTCACCTGAGTTCCAGTTTTAATTACAGGAAGAAGGAAGAGTGGAGCCACAGATGGTGGTGGTGGCCTAAGCAATAGGGACCAAGATAAGACTGTTAGGATCTTCTCATTTAGAGCCTTTATATGGAAATAATTAGCCTGCTGGTTGAGAGATTCATCTGCAAGGTTGGCCCTAGATGGCACCAAATTTCTAATAAACCGACCCTTGAAATATTGCTCTAACTCTACAAATGATAGGATTTCAAAATAGCCGAGTGGGCCAGTAGACGCTCCAGCGTAGTGTTTGATGTGCCGCATTAGAAAAACAGATCACCTCTTCTGAGTACAATGGTGTATAGAAGTTTACCATCGATTTCATTCATTAGTAACACACTAGATGTAGGACTTCATGTTATAGATTCTATTCGTAGACATTGCACTCTCTATCCATAACCACCTGGGATGAATTCAAAGTAACTGATACCTCTCAAATCAAAAGTTTTGAAATATGCCCCTGCAATAAGTGGGCATATTTTATTTTATACTCGCGAGGAGGCTTAGGCAATCCAGTTAGCACGCATGGCTATTATTTTGGTATTTATGTAATAGAGCCTAAAGAACACATAAATTATTACTATTCAATCATCGCAGATATAAAAATTGGTATGTAGAGCCAGATCACTTCGAGATCAACACCACTATTAGGCTATTAGGTCCCATGAAGTCGAGAACCCCTCAAAATTTGGAGTTTGCATCGCATCGGCCCTGTAAACATGCAAAAGCCTATATAACACGGATATGCTTCATTTACAATCCACTCTTATTTGCAGGGATTCTTCACACATCCCATAATAAGAAAACACGAGCTACATCGCAGCCTTCTACTTATCATAGGATCCTATGAGTGGAAGGATCTATATATCAGGTATATATATATTCCATACTTCTCTGTAATTAGTTAATAGTACCAGGGTTCACTTATATCCTTTTGCATTTAATACACTTAGTAGAATATTTTATTGCTTTTGTTAATTAGAATGTGTTTAGCATCTATAGTCGCAGGAACTGTACCATATGGTCAATTCTCAAACACATGTCACAGATTCATGAACATCCCATGTATTGAATGAATTCGAGGAAACATCCCAGGTAGTAGATACACATACATTTTTAGAGGATTTGACATCCTAAATATTGCTCTGAATGATTAGAGTCAGCCATCACAATGTCATTATGTTTTCTAATTGGAGCATTGTTTCAACACCCTTATCTTGAATAGCTAATGTTTAAATCAATGGAAACCATTTATCTTTAAGGGGTAAAATTGATCCAATATAATATGGGAATTTAATAACTTACAATACCACAACATTTCCCCATGTCATGATCATACTTTACCATTGGATTCAACATCATACTACATATCCATATGTATAAGACAACATCTTAATTCCTCTTTTACATTACCACACAATTCCTACATTTAAGTACTATAAACCTTCTACAAAAAATTTAAGGTCTTTGAAGTGTTTTTATGGACATGTTGTATATATTTCCCCCCCCCCCCCCCGCGACAGCAATAAGAACGGACTGACGCGAATGGAAGCGGGTTTCAGAGGGGGAGGAGCAGAGCGCATAGGAAATATGTCGGAGAGAAGGATGAACCCGACGTGAAAGGATATGTCGCTGAAGGCCAAAAAACCCGACGCGGATGCAAATCACGGGTTTAGTGGTCGGGAGGACAGGGGGGAAGAGCATGGCGCGGCACATGTTGCAGGGGCCGCAAAACCCGACGCGAATGCAATCGGGAAAACGAATCGGGGGAGCAGGGTGCAGAAGCATGTCGGGTGGCTTTCAAAACCCGACAGCAAAAGACATGCCGTGAGGGTTGGAAGACCCGACCAAAAGGAAAGCGGGTTTCATAGTCGGGTTTGCACGTCGAAGAAGCATGTCGGGTGGCTTTCGAAACCCGACAGCAAAAGACATGCGGATTTCGAAGTCGGGAAAACATGTTGGGAATGCACGGGGCAAAAGCATGTCGAGCACCCCTCCGGACCCGATGCGCATGCGGGTTTATCTTCCGCCCCGACACAAAGGAAAGCTCGGAATCTCGTGGGAAGCGGGTTTCGGGAAAACGCAAGCATCGAACACATGCCGAGGCTTCTTCCAAACCCGATTCGAAGTACAGTCCGCCATAATGAGACGAGTTAGGTGCGGATGTGGAGGTGGTTGGAAGAAATTCTGAATTTCTCTTCTCCCTCATTTTTTCTCATATAAATGTAAGGAGAGGCTGTTTTAAAAAGGGTCGAACATTTTTGTTTTGTGTCTCCTCCCTTCTTCTCTTTGGCAGGTGGAGTTGTGGAGCTCAAACCTCCCATTTGAAACTGTAATGCACCTTTGCCTCTGGGCATTTTTTGCAGTGTATTGTATCAACCTTCGGAGCAAATAAATGCATGACTGTGGATGTTTTCTCAACCCTCTATGTGTTTCATTTTGCATCCTCCTGATCTTTCACTGTGAATATGTTTATCTGTGCATAATATTGCATTGCATTTCTGTGGTCTGTGTTTAATTGGCAAAACATATGTTCTTCATTCCTCGGTGCATCACCTCCGTAGCTTAGGCTTATTTTTATGCATTTCTCTCTCCCTGTCTCCTTGGTAGTTAGATTAGGTTTTTTGGGTAAACCTCTGCGTTTCATTGGTGCATCTGAACAGAGGAATAGGAGCCGGCCTTCATCCGGAGAGCTTTTCCGATTTCGCGAGGTCCCACACTTGGGAAAAGCTCCATGTTGTGCAATCGCACTGGGAGTCTCAAACGATCGTGTTGCGGAGTTCCAGGGGTGCTGTGATTCGACACCAACAGTAAGCTTGAAGGAGTTTGTTGTGGTAAGACAAGTTAAAACCGTACTTCTCAGGATTCCCTGTTATGAGACAAGACAACTAAGAGAGGCCATAGAACAAGACTCTTTAAGATCAAGAAAATATAGTGGAAGAATGAGCTTGATGTGTTCCATGCATAAGAAGCTTGAAGACCCCGTGAATCAAGACTTAGGCTTAAAGTTGAAGAAATTCATAAAACAAACTGATTGTGCACAATTTTAAATGAATCATAAGGCAATTAATTTTATTAAAGACTTTTCACACTTGATGGACTATGTGGAAGCACAATAGCTTAAAGGAAGATTGAGGAATGCATGACTACTGTAACATGCATGCACAAGAAGGGTGAGTTTGAGACCGAGACAACTGAGTAGAGTAGTGTAAAATGATTAACATGAACAATTAGTTGACTAGATACATAGAGGAACATGTATTGAGGTCCTTCTTGTATAGAATCTTGGTGGTATGGAGAAGTTGTTGGAGAAGTATAAAGGATCAAGAAAGGGTGATTGTTAGTTAAAAATTTATATACACAGATTTCACAGTGAAACTTAGGTTGGAAGGTAAGTTTTGTCAAAACTAGCAAAAAGCTTATGAAGAAAGGTTGATCTTTAGAACCTATGGTGTTTGTGAATAAGGCATTGGAAGGAGTGAGGTATCTAAGAAGGAAATTAATAAATTGAAACAATGAGGTCATTGGAAGAACAATGTTCTAGGAGATTGTACCACACAATATGCATAGCAAAGAGTTGAAAAAGATGTAAACCTAGTGAAGAGCCATGAGATTCTCAAGTTGGACATCCTCAGGGGAGTGGGTAGTATAGTAATAAGGTTTAATTAAAGGAAAGCTCAATATTACACTTCAAAGTTGGTATTCTTAGTTAAGAGTAGGGAAAAGACAAAGTTACAAAGGGAGGAAGCTAAAAGACAAGGAAGTTGAGATGGTTAGAAAGGTAAGAGTCAAGGAAGGAACTAAAAATAAGACTTGATTAGGGTAGTTGAAGAAGATTGAGAATAAAGTGAGAGTTGTAAGAAAGAAGGAGAGATTTAAGAGAAAGGTGTAGACACTAAATCACACACTTTGGGTATATTTCTAGTCCTAATCACATACTACTATTCATATGATTCCTAAGTGAGAAAAGTACTAATTGATCATTGTCTTTGGCCTCTTTTCTTGCTTTCTATTTTCCTTCTTGGTATTACACACCTTCTTGCCTAGTCTGTCTTTTTATACTTCAGGATTTCTGACTTTGGACACCAACGCCCAGTTAGGATGCTAGCACCCAGGTGCCCCTAACCTCTTTATACTTTGCTTACATATTGTGGGTCTTTCCAGCCGTTTGGGCATCTTGCTTTTTACTAGTTGGCCTTTTAGTGGTTAATTACGAAATTCAAACAAGGGAATCATATAAATATAAAGCTATGTGATCATAATAAGGGACAAAGCACTAAGAATTATCTATCACCACTTAAGGTTGCATCGAAGAGCATTATAAGAGCATTCAAGCATCCATCTATCTTCACAAAAGGGACAAGGGACTACATTCTTTTGCATACACTTCATAGGAGAGGAAGTTCATTTTTCCATCCACACATCTATCTACATTATTACATCTAGTTATTGCTTGCTATCAAGTGCATCTTGCATAAGAGCCATCTAGAGCACGATTTTACACACACACAAAGAGAACTACATGGAATCTTAAATGTAGTGCAATGCCTGGATTGTAATTTCACTCTGATTAACTAAAATTAATGTTATACTATAGAAAGATATAATAATAGTCAATCTAATATAGGAGGACTAGATGCAAACTATGTTAAAAAAATATGGAATAATTTTAAATAATTATTCTAAATGAAATAAAACCCTAAATTTACAAGGATGTAAAAGGAAAAGACTTAGTTGATTGTTGGCAGACTATTGCAGGTTGTCATAGGTCTGACTGTGGATTCCAGAAGCATGAATGATCACTCAGAGGTCTCACAAAGGTCAGATTTGGAAGATTGTTTTGATGGAGAAGAACCGGTTGAGTTTTCACCATTCTCTCTTTCATCATCCACATTCTAAATGCCAAAGCCTATTGTCATGGAGGAGAACGTTCATTTGCAGCAGCCTGCATCTTGTAGTAGCTCTTTGGAATCAAAATTGGAAGATTTTAATCTTCCATATTCTTCATTGGAGGAAGAGAAAAGGACAGAAGGATTCCACCATTTCTTCCACGTCATCCATCTCGGAGGGTCCACAAGAGAACTCCATTCTTGGAGTTGAAAATCAGAGAAATGGGCATACTCAAAGGATCATGCCATGCCCCAATCAGATACTTGGCTTCATTGGAGCCAAGGGAGAAGCCAAAACCAGTCATGCTCGCTTCTAAGCATGAGGGTGAGTTACAGAGTACCAAGGATCGGCTATCATACCTTTTCAATGCAAATGCAGACAACTAAAAGGGTCTTGGATTTGCCTTCAGCTGATACCTTGATGATTTGGGGATGACAAAGCTCCTGATGGTTAGGCCCTAAGAAGAGGTTGGGGTTGGAGAACAAATGGTGTTACGGGGGACTGATTTTGTTTGCATGTAGAAGAAAGGAGATCTTTGGCAGTCCCAACTGTCCTCTAGAGCAGCAAGATGAGAGTGTTGACTGACGAACTTATGCTGGGAGGAGGAGCTCCATCAAGAGCAAGATTTCTTCGAAAATGGAGGAAGAAGAAGCTTGCTCAAAGGAAAAAGAAGAGGAGCACATCTAGGTTGTTGAGGAGAAAGAAGAAAATTGCGGATCAAGGGTTTGAGCACAAAGCAGGTTACAGGAGAAACCTTCAGTTCTTCTTTTCTACTTCACCTCTCTCAAGTTCCAGCTGCTGAACGGAGTTTGATCTTTTCAAACTCAATATTGGAGAGTGAAGGAAACCATGGTGGTCAAGTTGAAGAACAGAAGACACCATGGAGGAAGTTGAGCATTTACAGCAGGATAGTTAACCATGAGGCAGTTTATCTGTCAGATTGGAAGATGTTTTGATGGGGAGGAGCCGGTTGAGTTTCCACCCCTCTCTTTTCATCATCCCCATTCCAAACACTCGAGTCTGCTGTCATGAAGGAGAGCATTCATTTACAGCAGCCCTGCATCTTATAGCAACTCTTTGGAACCAAGATTGGAAGATTTTAATCTTTCACACTCAGCCATGGAGGACGAGAAGGGTAAGAGGAATTTCACCATTTCTTCCACGCCATCCATTCAAAGAGGTCTACAAGAGAACTCATTCCTGGAGTTGAAAATCAAGCAATGGGCACTACTCAAAGGATCATGCCGTGCCCAAATCAGAATACTTGGCTTATTGGAGCAGGGAGACGCCACAAAACCATTCAGGATCGCTTTGAGCAGGAGGGGAGTACAAAGTACCGAGGATCAGTGCCCATACTCTTCAATTCAAATGCCGAGCAATAAAAGAGGGTATGGATTTGCCTCCGCTGAGACCTTGATGTTGGGTAGAAGACAGCTTATTGTTGATTTTCCATCCGTCCAAACAGCCATGATCAGTGCCAAATCAATTGCATGGCTGCCAATTTTGAAGAAAGGAAGCTATTTTGCACAACCAGTTGCAGGGTTTGTTTAGCTCATCTTTGCTTCCAGTTAGAGTAGAGTAGGTAGGTTTGCTTTCAGCAGAAGAAGTGCTTGTGCACACTCTGCGTGTTCCATTTGGGGCATGTATGATTTTCAATTTTGTACATAGTTTTTGGTGTTGCTGGTTTTTGCTCTTGCATAGTTCATTGTAGCGGATTTTGGTGAGAACAACTCTTAAGTTGTGTGTTCTCGGAGAATAAGTTCAAATATCAGTTTAGTTCGGGTTATTGCTTATGACTCCATGCCCAATGGATTGCTGAAAGGCCACTGATCTTCTACCTAGCAGGCAGGTACCCCCGCGAGTCGCCAAATTGTTGTATATATTTCCCCCCCCCCCCGCGACAGCAGTAAGAATGGACAACGCGAAAGGAAGCAGGTTTCAGAGGCGGAGGAGCAGGGCGCAAAGGCATGTCGGAGAGAAGGATGAACCCGATGCAAAAGGATATGTCGAGAAGGCCGAAAAACCCAACGCAAATGCAAATGCGGGTTTAGTGGTCGGGAGGATAGGGGGGAAGAACATGGCGCGGGATATGCCGGAAGGGCCGCAAAACCCGCACACAGAGCAAACGCGAATGGAATCGGGTTTTCAGGTCGGAAACACACGATGAAGGAACATGTCGGGAGGTCGTCAAAACCCGACACAATGCAATTCGGGCTTCCATGGCGCAAAGACAAGTCGGGTTTGCACGTCGAAGAAGCATGTCGGGAGTTCTCCAAAACCCGACAGCAAAGAAATATGTCAGGGGGTCGTCAAAACCCGACGCAAAATAAATCGGGTCTCGGCGTCGGGGAAGCACGTCGGGAAAACATGGAAAAGAAGCATGTCGAGCACCCCTCCGGACCCGATGCGCATGCGGGTTCATCTTCCGCCCCGACACAAAGGAAAGCTCGGAATCACGTGGGAAGCGGGTTTCGGGAAAACGCAAGCATCGAACACATGCCGGGGCTTCTTCCAAACCCGTTTCGAAGTACAGTCCGCCATAATGAGACGAGTTAGGTGCGAATGTGGAGGTGGTTGGAAGAAATTCTGAATTTCTCTTCTCCCTCATTTTTCTCATATAAAGGTAAGGAGAGGCTGTTTTAAAAAAGGGTCGAACATTTTTGTTTTGTGCCTCCTCCCTTCTTCTCTTTGGCAGGCGGAGTTGTGGAGCTCAAATCTCCCATTTGAAACTGTAATGCACCTTTGCCTCTGGGCATTTTTGCAGTGTATTGTATCAACCTTCGGAGCAAATAAATGCATGACTGTGGATGTTTCTCAACCCTCTATGTGTTTCATCTTGCATCCGCCTGATCTTTCACTGTGAATATGTTTATCTGTGCATGATATTGCATTGCATTTCTGTGGTCTGTGTTTAATTGGCAAAACATATGTTCTTCATTCCTCAGTGCATCACCTCCTTAGCTTAGGTTTATTTTTCATGCATTTCTCTCTCCCTGTCTCCTTGGTAGTTAGATTAGGTTTTTTGGGTAAACCTCTGCGTTTCATTGGTGCATCTGAACAGAGGAATAGGAGCCGGCCTTCATCCGGAGAGCTTTTCCGATTTTGCGAGGTCCCCACACTTGAGAAAAATCTCCATGTTGTGCAATCGCACTGGGAGTCTCAAACGATCACGTTGCAGAGTCCCAGGGGGTGCTGTGATTCGACACCAACAGTATCTTCTCCACTTTTGAGGTATTCCATTTCTTTCTTGCACTGTCATTTAAATCCATGATAATAAACATGTAGGGAAGACCCTGTAGCCAAAACTATAAATACACTTTGGGCCAGAAGGCTTGTAAATTAATTCCATTATACTTGAAAGTCGTCTCTAATCATGGTCTTTCTAGTTCTAAAGCATATGTTATAGGGTATTGGTAGTTTTTTTAGGTCAGAGCTGAGCAGGCCATCAATTTGGCGTATGAGATCTCTTCTATGAAAGTCCAAAAGTGGATTGAGACACCAATTTAATGAATGAAAATTCTTTCATAGAAGTTCACAAACAGATTGCTTTTCATTTACCTTATAAATTAGTCATACTCTACTCATCGTTTGCCTTTACAGCAGTAGGGTACCTCTATAATTCATATAGCTTGTAGGGGGTCATTGGAATGCAGAGGCACTTGCTTGCTCACCCTAGGCTTGTATATCTAGCCTCACAAGACTTTACATTTATGTAATTGTATGGTATGTGGTCATTATTGTCCTTTAGACTGAAGGTTTTACCTCTATAATCTCAATAGCTTGTAGGATGTCATTGGAATGCAGTGGCACTTTCTAATCGTATTAGCTCTACTTGTGGCTTAATGATGCAGTCTTGTTGTATAGGAAAATGTTACAATGGTTAAACCCTGAAAATTTTCTTATTTCCTACATGCTCAGTCCTGCTTTCAGATTCACATCAAACATATAAGACCATCTGAAACTTCGAATCGAACCATCTTATATTCAGAATTCAAAGAGATAAACAAAACAACAGGGAATAACCAAGGGATCTATTAACAACAACACTTATCGATCTAGCTCCTTGCGTAACACAATGTTTTAGTCCACAAACAAATCTCCCGCAGAAGAAGATGGAGCCAACTTATACATACAGCAAAGAGCTAGATTGCAAAGTGCTGCTGAAATTAACGAACCCCTTCGTTATTCCCCTGCTTTCATTCTCTTTGAACTTTGAATATGCGTTGGGTTGTTTTGAAGTTTGAGATGGATTTGTCGGTCTGAAATAAATATGAAAGCATGATCGTGTAGGAATCAAGACATTTTCAGCCTTTAACCACTGGAACATTTTTCATAGATTGGTGTGAGCAAAATAGGACTCTCCATCATTAAGCCACTAGCACATACTACCACTAGAGAGGTGGGGAACATGAACAAGCAGATGCCACGGCATTTAACTGAAATCCTACAAACTATAGAGATTATACAGGTGACATACTCTACTCATTGCTAAGACAATTATTCATTTCTTCTACCAACACTCCTTACCCCTAACTTTTTCCTTGTAGTTGTATCCAACACACTGCACCAAAATATCATGCTAATTAAATTAAATAATGATTTCTTCTAGCTTTACAAAGCAGATAGAGCTTGAGACAACTCTGCTTTTTGGATATCCCAGGTGCCCCTAAATTCTTGCATTTTCTAATGTTCTATGTCTCACAAATGGCGAGCAGCTGAGCTACATAACTCAACAATTTTGGGTGTTTCATTAGCTCCTCTAGCAGCTCAGCAACATTGGGAGTTTCTTCAGCCAAATACCAAGGATAAAATTGCCAGCTCTCTTTAGCCCAAGGCAACTATTTTGGGTACATTTTGCTATCAATAGCCTAGGTGATTGCTTCGTATTCTACTATAGAACAATTAACATTGGCCTTTTATTATTGTTGCCAGCACATTTTTTCATACTGTGTTGGGGCTTTATATGGTTATGTAGGTGGACATTTTCTACATTGTCTTTCATGGTTGGGGTGGACATGTTTGTACTTTCTTTTTCATATGATTATCCTCTTTTCTTTCTAAGCTAGCTATGTTTTACAGTACAATTGAACTTTTCTATTCTGCATATTGAGAGTAGATAAATATAACTTCTTTCTGCTACCCACATTTTAACAAACAAGAAGCTTTGAAGATGAGAGTTCGAAGGGAAAATCAGCTTCTTCAATTCCTCAGTTAGCCATCTTTGCACTATTCAAATTCACTAGTCATGGTCATTTGCATTATTTGATTAAAAAATCCATCGACATCTGGATTTTCACTGTATCTCACTTAGGTCATTTGTAGGCTAAGGTGGACATGTCCAAAGATGCATTTCTGTCAGATATCTGCATGGGTACAACTGCAGCTCCAACATTTTTCCCTCCTTACCATTTTGAAACCCAAGGTTCTTCCGGGATTGTAAGAAGATTTAATCTAATCGACGATGGTGTTTTAGCTCAAAATCCAGTAAGCCATTCTGCCTCTAGAATTAAGCCCTTGTTTTAAATTACATACACAGAGCTTTATCATCTGTAATTTAACCATGAAGAAACCCAGCAGACCTCACTGGCAATCAACGAAGTAATAAAGGAAGCAGTGAAGAAAAGTCCACGATTCCCGTCAATGATTCCTCAGGTAAACTAACCTGTCGTTTGATTTCATCTAATAGCTAGCCAAAAGTTTCTCAAATGGCAAGCATATTTTGAATCCAAAAGTACAAAATACAGAAATATTTTTATATTAACAGAATCGAGAAGATCTACGGGACAAGAAAATTATATGTGCAAGCCATAATGTCTGGCAGATAAATTTAGTGTAGCTTGAACAGGGTGCCTTGGTGAAAAAATTCAGAATATGTGAGTTCAAGGACATCAATAAATTATTCCTAATTATTGGAATTCCCCACTACAACCCTCATCTTCTTATCTATTAATAATTGAGAGACAAAAGGATTTATAAAGCGGTACATCCACTAAAAGCTTTGCCATTCTCTAGATTCCATAATGCTTATTCAAATGTTTCAGTGTTATTTCCTCGTGGATAGGACCAAAAATGTGTTATTCACCTGGTTAGGTGCTTGTTTTTACATTCAACAAGAAAATGGGCAATTGGTATAAAAAAAGCAGCTCTCTTCAAAAAGTGTAGTTGTGCCCACAGATGCTTTTGTTACATTCAACAAGAGTAAGAGCCCTTATATACAACAGGCTATCTCTTAAGCATGGAATGGAAACGAATTTCAAACCTGTTTCAAAGTATATACATACATCTATGTTAATATGGCCAGACCAAATTTAAGCTATCTCATCCAAAGGCCTGATAGAAAATGCTTTAGTTAGTTTTCCACATATGTTTCACCAGAAAATACTTAACAGTAATTCCCTCTGCACCCATGGACGGGGTTATCACTCCTGGTCTGTTTCCTGTCAAGGTGGTTAATGCAGCAAAAGATTTAAAATCTGGAATCACGGCCTTGAACAATGTTGTAGTTATTTCTTAGCGGGAGACTCCAAATTATTGCATGTTGTCTAGTCATTTCATTTTATAATGTAGATGTTCGGTTTCTAACCTTTGAGGAAAATGTGGCTCCAAATATTTTTCTGGTTCATGCTCAGAGAGGAATCTAAGAATCCAGGCTACCATTGTAGTGTAGTGTAGAAAGGCTCTGTAGCCTTCCTCAATGGGTCAATTGATTTAAGCCTCCCTCACTTTTTCCATCTCTTAAATTGGTAAAGAATGTTAAGGATATAAATGTAAAATCCTTCCTTCAGGCTTGTCTAATTGTTTAATTTATTTTGGCTATGCTACCCTCTGGCTCTAAATTGGTTGGAGGTTATGTTAGCAGTAGCACAGGTTCCGAGGTCCTCATAAGGGAATGATACGGCCATCAACTATTTCCTGTTAAGGAATTTATTTTACTACACCTGAACTGGTACAATCACCCAGGTTGTGGACCTTAACAGGACATTTCTTTTCCATCGCTGTAAACCAAGCATTCATATTTCAGCTAATATTATGCCACAAAGTGTTTGATTGTTGATTTGAAACAAATTTGAACAGGCACTAACAACAAACATATGCTTTCAGGTGGTTTCATTTCCATTTTTTAAGGTGTGAGTTTGAACTGGTATAAAATTAACAACATAAAAGTTTGTGTTTGGTTTTGACAGGATTACGCCAAGTTTCTTGTGTTATCTCTTGGAACCGGACAAGTAGCTGGTGGTGGCTACAATGCAAAAGAAGTCAGCAAATGGAATATGCTTAGTTGGTTATACAGAAATGGGAATGTCCCCATAGTTAGTATGCTTAGCCAGGCCAGTCAAGGTGTGGTGGACATTAACCTCTTTGTGGCATTCCAAATTTCCAAGCTTTTGAGTCCACTGAAAACTACATCAGAATCCAGGTTTTCCCTTCAGGATAAACCATAACTACAAGAAAACTTATATTTTTGCTTTATCAAATCTGTCTCTCTTTCATGCTTCCATATTTCAGTTGTGTTCAAAGGATATGATTATGTGATGTGCTAGGAAGTGGGGTTAAATCCAAACGAAGCAACAATGGATAATGCTTCTGAGAAAAATCTGGAACAGCTGATAAATATAGGAAAGAAATTGCTTGACAAGCCTGTCTGTAGAAGAAAATCTCCATTAATAAAAGCTTCATCATACTCAGAGCTTCAACGCTTTACAATCAAGCTGTGCATGCAGCTGTGTGCTTTCAATGCACATCCTTCCTTTCTTATGCAGATTTCACACCTTTGTGTGTGCATACAAAGAAATTACAATTGCTGTTATTTAAATAGAATAACTCACCCACTAACAGCTCTTCAACTAAGCATTCTAAATCTAAACTCATGCTTTAAAACAGTTGCATGCTATGCATGATTTAAAACAGATTTATTTGAATTAAATCTAATGATAAAAATAAGATAACGCTAACTTAACTAAAGCAAACTTAAAACAAGACTAAAGCTAAAATTAGCTTTCCTAAAAAAGCCATCACATGCATATTTCCAGACAAAGGCACCAACAGGGAAGCCCTTATCAGGTATGGATATTAAAGGCTAATCAATATTTTTCTAGTTTTAATTCTTAATATTGTATTGATCAATAGGTTTGTTTCAGATTGGCAATATTACTATCCCAACAGCAGAAACAACGGTCTTTTTCATCATCAACTCCACTGTATTGATCTTTCCTTAGCTCGGAGTCTTCTTTAAAGCCTGATCAATTTCAGGAGTTAAACGAGTTGGGTTGAATAGAAACTCACAGGTCATTATAGTTTTGAAGGTACATATTTTACATTCTTTCCAGGCAAATACAATTCAATCATTACTACTGTTACTTATAATAGATTTTGTCCAGTAATATGATCAAGTACCTTTCAAGACATACGTTGAATAGGTGATGACTGTTGTACACGGGTAGAGTGATAGGGCATGTTTTATCCCGGATTACCTATTCAATCGGATCTAGGATGATTAGGGTATTCATAAGGAACACCTGGTATTGTAACTACCATGTTGTTGTGTATACTTTTAAGCATCTGTGTAAAGTGAAGGCATAGCTCGCATCTCGTGAATCCATGGGCATCCAAGTAACATGTTGACTATGTTGTTAGAAGGTACTACGTAAGAACCATGTGGTAATTTTGTTTCAGTTGAACTTACAAAGGTAATACAATATCCTGAATTGGGTTCTGACATCATATATCAAAGCCTTGGAATTTTTTATTGTATTGATTATGTCTCGCATGATCTAATCCCATAGTAGCAAGGAATTATGAATTTCATAACGAAAAACTTCCTTCTAGATCCATTATGCTACCATAACATTGTGGATTAGATGTGAATCAATATGTGCTCAAATGAACGACGGCATAATGGCATCCTCATCATCATAGTGGAATCTCATAATCTCATAGTCTTTGTAGTCAAATCACTGATGTCATTTATAGGATGAAGATTAATAGCATAAAATTTCGGAGGCACCACATGATAAGTCATGTGTACTTCATCACTCTTTTGAGTTTTTGTATGACTAAGCAAGGGATTGGTAAACACTTTTCGCTTAGAGTTGGGTTGAGCAACTATTGTTTTTGTAGGGGTGTCCAAGTCTTGTATAGAAATAGTGTTGACATCAAATAAACTCTTGGATATATTAAGGCATAACTTGTAGCCCATGTTAGGGAGATGTACAACTATCTATGATAATTGCAATATGAATTCATTGAATTTTGAGTGTTGTAGCTTAGATACATCGACTGTATTGGGTGAAGTTAACTCAAGCTGAGATTGCATTCTTGTAGTGGATGTGTTTTAATGAGATTTAGATCTTATATATCCATGGGATTGTCATTATTGGGTAAACGAGATTCTATGGAGATTTGTGGGTTATCATGTACAAGAGTATGTGGTAGTGCCTCAATATTATAAAGGTCGTGAATCATCTCAATCTTATATATAAGGGAGCAAGAAAGCATGGAGATCATATGTATTTAAGAACTCGTGAATTATTTGTAAAAGGTGATGCATTTAATCTTTGCAAAATTTTATCTTAAAGATATGACTTTACAAAAAACACCAACATCCTTGATAGTGCAAGCAATGACCATCCCAAGAGTATCCCTCTTTACTTATAGGATCATTCATGAGTTGTTGAACTAGTGCATCATGTTGCCCCTCTTGTTGGACCTCAAGTAACCAATTGGGTGTTGTGAAGGATAAGGTACATAAGGTCCCATATTCTTAAAATTTGCATAATAAGACATTTTCCACCACATTTTATTTTCCCTTGTTGTATAGTATTTCATAGTTATATCCCAAGAGTTTGGTCATCCACATTTGTTCTTACATTTTTCCTTCTAGCAATGACACTTGATTGGGTAGACTCTAGGAAATACTTCATGCTATGATGGTATGTTTCTCTCATGTGAGCTACACATAGTTGAGCCACCATGCCTCAAGAACACTTCTTTTACCAAGTTTTCAATGTGTCGAGAACTAATAACTTGAGTGGGTCCTACTACTATTAATGTGAATGTGTATTGTTGACTTGCAACCATGATTTACATCTATAATTTAGAAAAAATCCATAGGATGGGTCCTAGGGATCGATGACTAGGGGGCTCCCAAGATTATTTTCCAACCACCTAATAAAAGTGCAAAATGTCATATGTCAACTTGTAATAACCCATTGAAACTTGGGCATTCTAGAAATTTCCCTTGCAAGTCAATGCTCCTACATTGGCTACCATCACCTCAAAATTGTTTCATGGATACACATAACAAGTTACTCTGGTTTTCCACATGTAAGTGAATGAATTATGAGTTCTTCCAGAGTCAACGAGGATAGTTAGGTGATGTCCTTTGAAGTATCCCAAAACATCCATAGTTTGGGGGGTTTTGATCCCTATTAGAGCATGTACTAAAAATTTAGTGATGGGGTCCTCACCTTGACGACTTTAGATATGTTTTTTTGTTATCTTGACATAAAAATCGAGAACGGGGATCATGCGGGATAAAGCGCACATCAACCGAGTTGCACTCGAAGCAGTAGCGTGACGAAGTTCCATGAGGAAGCAAACATCCAACCATGAAATGTGCATGCAAAGAAAAGGTCTTCGCATATCATAGATTTGACAAAAGGGGTACAAATAGGTGTGTTTTGTAATCCCCAATGCACAATAATAATACCTCATTAAGTGGAGAAGCGGAGTTACATTCCTGAAATGCAAAGTAACTCCTATATGACACACTCACATACACTGATGCGTATCATGGAATATATGATTGAACCTATCATTACCCCTAAGACACCTAAGATTCGATATGACCTCACCTAAGTGAGATGAATCACCACATGATGTGGAAAATGCCACAAGATGACAAGGAAAGTCACACACACTAACACCCTCCTTTTATCGTAACTTAGGATGAGGAAAAAAGTCAGAAACAAGAGATGGGTCTCAGAAGCAAAGCTTGATGAGGAACCCATGACCAACAAGGATCTTAAGTAGCAGAGGAAAACCCAGCCCTGGGAAAAACTTGTCCACTTATAAGAGATGGAAGAATCCCATAGCAATATAAGAAAGATGCGTCAATGGGTCCCAGAAACTAAGGGCCTGATGAGGTACCCATGCACAAACCACAATCTCTCTGGAAAAGGAAGAAGAGGGGAGAGGAAGGAGACAAAAGAGACAAAATATTTGAAGCCATTCCAGCCAGATTTGAACTCTGCAACTCTAGGAAGTCTCCAAGAAGAGTGTCGATGATGTGGTCCTCGGCCTATAGACTGAAGAAGATCCAACCGCATCAAACAATGTTCCCACCCTTGGGAAAGGAAACTAAAATGGAGTACTACTAAGTCCACCCACTCCGCAAAGGAAACCGAAGGCAGAAGTATGAATAACTCTAAATCTAGTCCACTGAAATGTGACATAGATATATCAAATGAGTGCATGAGAACTAAAGGTAATGCCATGAGTGTAGAACTGTCAGAGTGTGAGAGAGGAACATCTGCCAAAAGGATGCCCAAGTGAAGTGAAGGAAAAGATAGTAACCCCCAAAACATCAGAAAGAGGATCCAAAAGCAAGGGTGGATCAGTGATGGTCTCCGAAAAGGTGGAAGTGATTAGAGTCCCAGAAGATGCACTCCCAATAAAGGAGATGAAAGAATCCTCTAAAACCCTCTGTAGAAGGATGAGATACTCCCTATACTGACATCAAAAGTAGGCATTACAAAGAGATGACCAAGGTCTGGCAGATACTCATCCCAAAAGGGTAGCTCGATAAACATAAGAGCGATGTCTGATAGGTATGGATCACCAACTAAAGGAGGAGGAGTGGAAAGGGCCTCGCACACTAGAAATGGAAAGGAGGCAAATGTAATGATAGTATGAAGTTGGGAACAAGATTTCCTAATTTTCTGATGGGAAGGGAGGAGTGTCAAAATTATTCAGAAGGTGGCTGAGAGGAGGAGGAGAGGAGTCCACAGTAGTACTATCGTGATCAGAACTAGAAGAAAAATCTTCGTCATCAGGGATGGAAACAAATCAAGTTTTGTTAGTAGAACTATCATCACATGAAGAGGAAGAGGAGACAACTATATCAGTAGAAGAAGCAACAGTGGCAGTATCTGAAGGGTCTCCAAATAAGGACTGAAAGATGTTCCAAATACTATGAGGAGGATTTGAGTACACCACATGAAGGTGAAGAGGTTTGGAGACATGTAACATCAAGTGACCAAAAACATGGTTGCACATTGTTGAGGTAGTCTTCAAGATGATAAGGATCAGTGGGTACAGGAACTTTCCCATACAAAAAGGGATAAAAGCCCTTGTGAGTAAAGTGTTCCATACAAGCACGCCATAATTTATAATTATCTCTTCTACCAAGAAGAAGTGTTGGAGGCTGAGAAGAAATCCTACGACACTCAATTCTGGAAAAAACATCCTCCATGGTACGTTCATAAAGAGAGAAAGAAGAAAGAAAAAAAGGGTATGATAATAGAAACAAGGTTGCAAGACGTCAAACTCAGCCAAGAATGCGCTTGTATGCAATACACCACCCAAGAACAATGATAACCCCCCTTATTTGTGACACTATATAAACAATGCATTGATCACAATAAGGTGTGTTCGTGAGATGTGATACAATTGACCACTCACCTTGCAGGAAAGCTACGAATCGCGTAAGAGTGGAGGCCATAATCAGTCTCAGTAGGAAGAAGAGGAATAACACGTAAACAAGCACAAAAGGGAGTAAGAAAGGAATATGGGGACAAAACAATGTTTAGTGTGAGAGAAAGTGTCTCACATCGCAAAAAGGTGCTCTCTTGTCGTAAGACTGTGGCGGACATGCTCACTAGCCCACAAGTGAAGAAGAGCACTACAATGATGACGAGCAACAAAAATGGCCTGAAAAATCCCAATAACCCTATAATGAAGCCAAAAAAGGGTACCCCCCTAAATTTTGATTAATTTTCCCTTTTGAGTTTAATCTAATTAAAAAACTAGATTAAGAGGGAAAAAAATGATTAAAAATAAAAGAAGGGGTGAAGGAAGGACCTAGGCCCAAGGGCAAGCCAGCTCTAGAAAGATGAGCTCGAGTTAGCCGGTGAGCTGGGATGTCGAGTTGGGCTCTGTGCAACGAGCTGGATGAGTCGGCACAAAGGGGTAGCTGAGCTGAGTTAGGTAGCACGATTCGAATGACGAGGTGTTGCAATTGAGCTAAGCTATCACGCGAGGAGTAACAGTCCACATGTCAAGTGAATGTCGAGTCGAGGTAGGTAACGAACTAGTTGGAGGAATCTCGTAACGCATGGGATGGAAGGGTCAGGCGCGAGGATTAGGGCTAGCCAGGTGGAAGGAAACAATGCATGACATAGTGAGCATGGGGTGCAGAGCATCCAAAGCATAAATGAAGAGGCATCCAAGGATAGGGCCAAGCATAAGCAACATGGGAAGTGGCACACAAGGTTGGCGAAACAACCAGGAAACCAGGGTTACAAGATTAGATGGAAAGGAAAATGAGGATGCAAGCTCAGGTATAATGAGTTTCAATGCACATTAGCCAAGAGCGACGAGTCAGGTCATAGAGGATTCAAGGAAGGACCGAGCGGCTTGGGCATGAATGTGCAAGGCTCGCTGGGAAAAAGCGTGGATGAAGAGCCAGAGTCCAGTGTGAGCAGAAAAGTAGGAGCTCGAACCAGGGGTCATGACAATTAAAATTCAAACACAGGAAGTGGTGAGAGAGGCACAAGAAGCAGATATAGTTGAGCCAAATAAGATGGAAAACACGCAAGATCCGACACACAACAAGAAGATCCAACCAAATGCAATGTAAATGAGGTATCCTGACAACCAATGCAAAAAAACACAACAAAATTATGAGTCGTAGAGTCAAGGTGAGTCACAAGGGCAACAGAAAAAGGAAAGATGAAGGGGATTTTGGGAAGCCATCTCGTTTTACATCTCAGCGAGCTGGTGCCGAGTTGGGCCAAAATCTCAACACAATCTTCTAAAACACCAAAACATACTGCACCTTGAACCTAAAATGAAACTCATGAGCTTGCATTCAGAACTCAAAACCACCAGAACACAACCAACACTCCACAAAAAACAAGATAAACCTATCAATGCAAATAAACACTAAATGAAATAATGATTACAAAGTTTTCTCATGAAACCACAAAACCAATAGTAGTAGGAAATGTAATATGGAGAGTAGTGTGGATCCCAACAATGTTCTCTGATACCATGATAGAGAAAGTAAGAATGAGGATCATGTGGGATAATGCACACATCAACTGAGTTGCACTTGAACAGAAATGTGACAAAGCTCCTTGAAGAAACAAGCGTTCAACCATGAAATGTGCATGCAAAGAAAAGGGTCTTCTCATATCATAGATCTAAAAAAGGGGTACAGATAGTGGTGTTGTGTAACCCCCAATGCATGATAATCATACCTCCTCAAGTGGAGAATAGGAGCTACATTCGTGAAATGGAAAGTAATTCTTGGATGATGCACTGACACACATTGCTGCCTATGACAAAATCTATGACGGAATCTATCATACCCATAAGACACCTAAGACCTATGACCTCACCTAAGTGAGATGACTCGCCATGTGATGTGGAAAATATCACAATATGGAAAGACAAGTCACGCACACCAACATATCTAAGGTGATTTTGAATCAAACATATTTCAAATGTTGAAGATTCCTTGACATCCAAAAGATAAATCTATCTGATTCATTTATGGCCTAGACTATAATTTCCATCACAATTATAACACAATCCTTTAGCTTTGAGAAAGGCAATTTCCTCATGAGTGAGGTATTTGACAGTTGGTGGACCAGTGCCATGATTTATGTAGACCAAGATGGATTAGGATTCTACTTATGATGGTGTATATGGATTATGTCGGGATGTAATTTTTCTTTGACTAATCTATCCAACCCAATCACTACCATCAACATAGCAGGTTTGGAAATTTTGACTTTATCTTGCATGTCTTCTTGAAATCATCTAAGCATATTTTAAAAAATCCTCTCCCAACCATGTTTTCTAGTTGGTTATTTTCTTAAAACTCATTTTGGTAATCACACACAAAGAGACTTTGCCTCAATTTAGTCAATGCACCGATGAAGTCCTAATGTTCACTACGGCCAAATTAGGTTAGTAGGTGTTAACATAACTCACCCCATGTGAGCATATTATATGTTGGTTCTATCCATTTGTACTAATGAATGGCTTTGTATTCCAAGTTGAATGAAGCTATCAGAAGTTTTTGATCTTTGGGAGTTTAGTGGACAAAAAAATTGTTCTCCTTTATATAGCTATCTTATTGATTATGACTAGTGACATTTTAGGAATTTTGTTGAGGATTTTTTGACAATTTGAACAATATTTCCTAAGTATTTTTGGTGGTTGTGTCTTCTAGATGTCAAATTGCAATGAAATTGGTCTCAAAATCGTAGGTTTTATTTCAAGACATTATGTTCTAGTTTTTTAAGGTTTTCATTCCCTGGACCTCAATAGATCTAAAAAGGAAACATGTGGGTGTGTAATTTTCTTCCTTCTGTTATAAATTTTATAGATCATCCATAAAAATGATCTCACAGTCATCTTGATGGATTTTTGGGAGAAGTGCACTGGCAAAGTTCAATGGAAATCAAATGCACTATTTTGGAGACATGAGCATTTCTCAATTTTGGGGCATGGATGTATGAAACAAAACAACAACATAACTATTCATAAATGGAGGTTTTGGAGGGAAATCAAAATAAATTTGAAATTTTGGAAATGATTGTGTGTGAGGTGAGGGAGTTACTCATATTTCTTTTAAGTTTTAACTCGGGTTTTTACCTAGAACCTTAACTAGAGTTGGTGGAGGTTAGAGCTTGAGTTACACAGGTGCAATAGGGAAAAATGGCACACAAGTGACACCAAATTGTGATTTGAACCAGATGGTGACAAGTTTCATCATGTGGTTTAGTGAGAATGAGATACAGGGGCAAGGAAATGACCTTCGAGGGCTTAACAATGGACTTTGATGTGACCAAGATATTAATTGGTTACGTGGTTGGATGGGGGGAAATTTTCTGTCCCCTTTTCCCCCATTCCACTGATTTCACCTTGGGGGAGATATGATGTTCAAAAATTTGCCATGGGTTTGAGTTTATGAGAGGGGAATAAGACAAAGTGCAAATTTGGAAGAACTAGGTGCAAAATTGATTATGGGTGAGTTGCAAGGAGTTAGCCAACAGGGGTGGGCCATAATTTTATGTCCCCTTTTCACCTCTTCAACCTTAGGGGCTATATGGTGCTCAAAAATGTTCCACGGGTTTGAGTTCATTAGAGGGGGACAAGCTAGTGTACAAATTTGGAAGACCTAGTTGCAAAAGTTATGAGGGATGATTTCAAAGGAGTTATCCAATAGGGGGAACTTCTTTTATGTCTAAACCAGATGGGATAAATGATGCTCCAAAATCCTACATGGGGTCTATTCATAATGAAAAAATTGTCCATAACAACTTAAATCACTTCACACATCCATCCTAACATCCAAAGTCAACTTCTTAAGTGACACATCTTCAAAACCATTGGGCAAGTGTACTTTAGTGTCCACCTTGGGGGGACAACTGATTCTCAAAACCCCAATCATGCCACTTTTTGGATGTTGATGCTACACACTAAGTCCAAATCAGTCCACACCAAGAATTATTTGTTTGCCTCGGGAGCATGTAGGAGTGTTGTGGGGTCAAAACTTATATAATTGCGACTCAAAATAACCAGTTGAGATAATTACATCCATTATCAAGATCCAATTCTTCCTATGATTTTATTTTTTGGGCCTATTTCATTCTTGAATGGAAGGGGTAGTTGTGGTTCCCTGGATTATCACAGAGAATATTTTAGATTCAGAACATAAATGATGTGTTCAACATGTAGAAGATTCCTAGGGATTTCCATTGAATTTTTTTGCCTCCTAACTCCTTCCGAAACTTCCAAAATCATCTGGATAAAGCTTTTACCATTGGGGCCTTCATTCCTTGTGCCCAAAATGACCTAGTTTTGTTCAAGTTGTCATTTTCATCAATTTCCTCTGTAGATTTTCCCTAAACTACCTTAGACATCTTCATTGTTCCCCAAAACCACCCTGAGATGATTTGAATTTTCCTTGTAGGATTCCAAAGGGTGTTTACCAGTTGTAAAATGGCTAAAATGACATTTTGAATCCCTCAAAAGGAATTTGTTTGTCCTTTAATCTCAACGACTTCTTCAATCACCTGAGGAATTCATCCCTACACATTAGAAAAGCTTGAACATATTGTTAGCACTTCCTCTTATCCGGAATGAGGGTGACACATACTTGGTAGGAGTTGCATGAGCTGATAGGTTGGTCGGAGGAATGGTTCACATTGACTGAGAGAGGAAATTTTCAATTGGGGTATTAGTTTTTGTGGCAAAATTTTTCAATTTTACATGCTATAAATTTAGCATAACAGTAGCTAGCTCTAGCTCGGGGACATTATATCATAAAGGGTAATGAATAACCTCATGTATCTTATGGAGTAGTAGACCATAGCCTTATCTATTGGGTCATAGAGTCACCATTTTGAAAAACTAGCAAAGCTATAAACATAACCAATAAACAAACAAAAAAACACACACCAAACAGAAAGGGAAACACGCAATAAAAGGGAAAATTATGCTGAATGGGAGGGAAATTTATAGAGGTGGGGAAATAATACACAACCACCCAACAATAGGCTAAGAAAAGTAGATACCATCATTGAACAGTGGACTAAATTCATACCACTTCCAATGCTCAAAGATAATCAGTTGGTCATGCCATGTTCTCATGATAGCTCTGCATGGTTTCAGAAGAAGGAAAGAGACAAAATTTCCATTCTCCTATTGGTATTGTAAATAAAATACATTTGCATCCAATGATCACTTCGTTACTTATTTGGAATTTTTTCTCCTCGTGGTCTCTGCATGATATATCATGACCATAAGAAACCATTATTCCATGTTTTCAAAAACGGAGACTCTATTTTTAACATGAAGGAAACCATCATCCTTGGGTGAGAATCGTAGCATGGATTCATTTCCAATATGTTCAGGTAATTCAAAAATGATGAGAGCAATTTGATTCTATCCCCATTCATTGACTTCTTTTAGCTTCTCATTTTGTTGTTCTAAATGATTCATTATTGTGCATACTAGTTCATCTTTGATATGGAAAGACTTATATGATCCATCCTCCTTGTGGAAAGAGGAAGGACACAATGTCAAATATATAACATGAGAATAGTCATTTATTCCATCTTTAACATCTCCTCGAGATTCCATTTCTTTGTAGGGAAAAGAGAAGATTTCATACTCACAATTATGATCACTATTACACTATTTTGGTGATAACCGGGAAACCCACTCATCGGATAGATCGTGTGCTATTTTTTCATCCATAATTATTTTTTAGAAGGAAAGTGAACTCTTTTATTTTATCTATTTCATCATTGGGAATTTTTGTATCAAATGAAGATCCAAAATTATAAAGGAAATCATCAACAATTGCCTCTAAATCATCCTCTTAAAGAACATATGGTGGAGGATGATGATTCATCTCTTGAAGTTCTTCATGGTTGATATAATCCTCATCAAACACTCAATCATTCAT
Source organism: Taxus chinensis (assembly GCA_019776745.2). Taxonomy (NCBI): domain Eukaryota; kingdom Viridiplantae; phylum Streptophyta; class Pinopsida; order Cupressales; family Taxaceae; genus Taxus; species Taxus chinensis. The sequence goes on along the minus strand of CM034152.1, from coordinate 727,421,290 downwards.
TATGAGACTATATTTTTCATATCCCGTGCACATTTATTTTATAAGGGATTATACTTTAGGAAAAAGTGCTGGTGTGGATGGAGACTTAACTTCTATTCTTTCTTCAGCGTTTACCAAGGTGATGTTTTTAAATTCATTGGAATGTTCAAGAAAGGGACAATCATGAGAAGTAATGAAGAGTATTCCTAGAATAAACACTTCATAGTACTGAGAATCAACTTAATCTATTTTCCAGAATATGGTTCTCTTTGTCCTCATTATAAATCTCTCAATATGGTCATAATTTTCTTACATAGCTACAATGTAGTTCAAATTTTCAAGATTATTTTGAGGGTTGTAACTTCCTTATGTAACTCTCAAAACTAGTTGTGCGTAATCCTTTTTCAAGGCTTCCATTTCTTCATCTCCATAAGAAAGAAAATAATCCTAAGGAAGAGAGAAAAAGACAATGCTTTGATTTTTTCAATCAACATTATATAATTAAAAACATTACCTTTAGGAGATTAATCTTTTCTTACTTCATCTAGAGATTCATCCTCATGTTGTTCATAGAACATTTCATATATTTTCTTCATTCTTTTCGTCAAGCTCTTAGATTCTTGATCATTAGTCCATGTAATCCCCATTTTATTTCCTTTAGAATCAATCCATTTGAATTGAATCAACAAGGATTTGATAGTAGGATCTTTAGATGCAGCAATTTTATCCATTCTAGATATCTTTAGCGTAACTTGTGCAGGAATTTCAATGACCTTCTTTCATTTTGTTGATTCCAATTTTTTGGTCAAAGCAAGAGACCTCTTCATTGTGCTAGAATCCATACTTTCGTAAGATTTGGTCCATGATGATGGCTGATTAGAAATCTAGATTTATTTATGGTCATCTTCTGCTTCATTTCTTCCATCGCTTATTAGTATTTAGCACCAATCTCAAAAATTCATCATTGTGATGTGGGAAAGGAATGTGACATGTATTCATTCCTTGATACATTCACTTTTAAAATATGATTTTTTAGTTTTTGGAATATGTAATTTTCTTTTGGATTTTCCAAAGATTTTTAAAGTTGCAAAAGGATAGATCTATCCCTAATAGAGTCACCAAAAACTATTGAGGAAATAATTTTTCACAGTGAAGATTATTGGTTGTCACCAATGGTCACAGGTTTAATCCCCTCCTTCTTGGGTATGGGGAGGCTCCAATTATTAAATATAAACTACCTAAAACTATGTGGTAAAAATTAGGCAAGATATCACATATGAATACTCCATTAAACATATGGAAAAATGTTTGTATATTGTAAAGGCATAAATTTTCTATGAAGGGAAGGTAAAGAGGAGTAAGAGAAATATAGAGAGAGGGTTAATGTTATGAGTAGACTTACAAAATCCACATAGATTAACCAAATTAGGTCCACATTAAATGAAAAGAACACAACAATGTAAGAAACTAGTAAGACTAATAAACTAGAGACAAAAAGTTATATAGATCCATTAATCAAGGACACAAAGATCCTTCTTGGTTGTACAATATCACAATGGTTGCAAAGTTGGAGAGCAGAGAGAGAGTAGAACAACATAGGAAATGAAATAAAATAAATGTAACTTTTATTTCTTGCAGTAGTAGTGATACAAATCCCATCTACTTACAACAATCAACAATTTACCAACCCCTTTGGAATGGACAAGCCATTCCAATTTATAGCATTACAAAATTTTTGTTCATCTCCCTCCCTCCACATCAATTTTCACCTTCCCTCATCGCTTTTGAGAATTTATATTTCTAGGGAATAAAGGTGAGCCTTTTTATTATTAATGAAAAATAACACTTGAAATTTCAAATTAAAAGTTGCTTAAGTGAATAAGGAAAAATAGTGAAAAAACACATTCTTAATGAATAATTAGAATATGGAGAGAGAAGAAAGAGGAGAGAGAATTGAAGAGTTGATCAATTTTATGTAGATGAAGCCTCTTCTGATGAATAATTTTTTGACTTGAAGCAATGTGATTATAGTTTTCTTCTATGAGATATGGAACCATTCCAAGACATTGAATAAGTGTTCAAAAATACTATATGATATCTGCACTAATATTGGAGCATGACGACCTTCTCTGATCACAAGGTAGGTGTTAGGATGTGAATATTACTACCTTACTCCTCTTGCCCTAAAAATTCACGTACATGTTAAATATGTCTCCTTGAATGCAATCAACCTCAAGATTCTCAAACATGTACTTGCTTGTCTATGACAACTAAATTGTGAGTGTAATTCCATGTCAAAAAACCAACATGAAACATTTCCAAGTCACTTACTATTTTTTGATGAATTGTAACCTTTCTCAAGAAGAGGTTTGAGGTAGGGTTCAATCTAAGTATGATAGCTTTTGAGTGTAAGTCCATCCAAAAATTCAATTGGGTGTTTGGAATCATTTTGACGTATTTTAACTTCTCAAAAAGAGAGGTTTGATATTGTTTGGCATAAACATGCCCTTCCCGAGTAGGGTTCAATATCAGATAAACTAACTTGTGAATGCAAGTCCACACTAAAACACCTAACCATGTGCTTGATGAGTCAATAATGTTTGACATATTTTAACCTCTCAAGGAGAGGTTTGAGATTGCTTAGCATAAACATCCCCTTCCTAATAGGGTCCAATCTTGGGTCAACTAACTTGTGAATGTAAGTCCATACTAAAACACCAAACTAAGTTTTTAGTGAGTCATTAATTTTTAATGTATTTTAACCTCTCTCAAGAATACGTTTGAGATTACTTAGCATAAACACACTCTTCATGGGTAGGGTTCAATCATGAGTCAACTCACTTGTGAATTCAAGTCCACACCAAAACACAAAATTGGGTTCTTATTGAGTCACTTACTAATTTATGATGTATTTTAACCTATCTCAAGTACTGGTTTGAGATTTTTTGGAAAATACTTCTTCTTGAGTAGAGTATTGATTTTCGTATAAAAATGAATGCAAAATTAATGAAACAATGAAAACTAAAATTCAATTAAGTTAGCATTAATAGTTCAAAACATAAAAATAATTTGAAACTAATGTTGTTAAGCCATCCCAATAAACCTTCTAGATCATCTCTCATTTTAAGTGTTTCAAGCATCACTTAATGATCAAATTCATGAAATTTCCATAAATATTTCTTGTAAAATTTTCCATGGAATTTAATCAACTTAATATTTTTTCTAGTAACTAAATTTGAATAGTGAAGTATCTTCTTATGGATTTCATAGTCTTTAAATAATCATTGATGTACATCTTTGTGAGGGTATATTTGAATCCAATTTTATTTCAAACCAAAGATCCAGTAGGAAATACTAGATCTTCCCCCATCTATGACACTTGTAGTTAACTTATTTTTTGACTTTACATATTGAAAACGATAGTAATATGTCCCCTCCCCATTTCCTTCATCTAAAACAATTGCAAAAACATGCATTGCATTCAAAGTGTCAACACATTTTTTTGTACATTTACAAAAACATCAAATATTACTAATAATTAAAGAAAAGACTATATTAAAAATTTTTAATCTGGTTCCATAAGATCTAAGATATTCTCATTATCAAGTGATGATGCCATGTTTCATTATCCCTTAGTGTTTTTCATTGTTGGCATGTATCCATAAGCCTAAAGGGCCTGTAATAGCATTCATCAACCCATTATTTTAACTAATACCCATTTCAATAAAAATCCATACAAAAAAAAATAATAATGCCATGATTCTAGTATAACTAGTCCAAGAACTAGAATCACAACTTCAAAACAAGTGGAAATCGCTCAATCCAATTAATTTGCTATAATCTTCATACATTGTCTTCTTTTCTTCCTTCACTAACTAGAATAATATTTTAACGTGAGGATATTAATTTGATTCACTTGACAATGTTTGACTACACCAATCTCTAATAGTTGTAGCATTAATTAAATTTTTAACATTATTTTACATTAAATCCTCTCTTTTCAAGTCCATTTTTACACATGCTCCAACACCATCATGCTTTTATTTTCCATGTCTTTCCTCAAAGAAACTTCAAAAATGTTGAACTCCATTATTCAGTATCCTACTCAACTAAATAAAATGTAGGAATTCATAAGATAAGTTGCACACTTGTCTGGCCAAATGTAGTGTTAATTCAACATGATATCTCTATAATCTAAATTATCACAAAACATATCAAAACAACCTTGGAAAAAAATCTGGGGAATGTGATCTGTCATCAATAATATAAAATTGGTACTCCCTCAAAATATTTGTAGTATCTTTAATTATATTAGGTTCATGTCTAAATGTAATATTTATAAAAATGGAAACTTGAATTGAATTATACTATTGGGATTGATCATCATTGTGTGGTTGTAGTTTATAATGTTCAGAAAAATATATAACTAAAACAATGGTTCTAATTGGTAAGTTGACTCTACACATCTTAAAATTCCCATTCAAAAATCAATGTGTATCTTGCATACTGGTCAATAATGTTCTTAAGTTCTACTATAAAATCGTATATAGTTACCTAGGTTGTAACTAACACATATCATAATGACTCTTGTCCATTTTTAATGCATATTTTATAGATTTATAATTCTTAAAATCAACCAATTACTTTCCAAAATCATGCATAATTTCCCCATATAGAGAACTGATCCAATTTTACAAGTTACCATAATTATTACATGTTCCATCTAAACATTTTTGGAAAAAATAAATTTTCAATCAAGTCTTTTACATAAAATAATTGGTACTATTATGTTGCATATTTTATTGGATAAGGTGCCCAACATTCCTACATATATTATTAGTATGTAAAGTACAACGTATATAATAGAGAAGATTGAAAAACATAGAAAATTTTATGTGGACCTTACAAAAACAAGTGGTTCATGTTTGGTTTATTTTAACATAAAATGGCTTCGCACATATCAAATGACCTTTGGATAATCCGCAATTGATCCTTACATTGTTCAAAATAATTATTATAGAGTTTTTTGGGGTTTTTTTTCCAAAAAATGTTTTGGATGTGGCTCATAAATTCTTAAATGTTTTCTTATTCTTAATACATCTTTAAGATTAGGTGAGACCCTTGTGTTCTCATGCTAACAAAATTCAATCAAATGTCTTGACCACTTCTACCAATACCTTGTTTTTTATTTGTAGCCTACCACTAAATGCCCAACATTTTGTGACTAAAGGATCATATTCTATTTTTCTTCTTTCTAAAACTCTATATAAAAGTTTTCTTATTCAATTTTAGGGTTGTACTTGTTTCACTTACAAAGCGATATGTACTCTTCCCTTACTCATAATAGCATCAATTAATATTTGTCTTACAACATCACCATCTTTATTTTGACCAGATTTACCTATTGAATTAAATGATTAAATGTTAGATTAATTATGATTGTATTATTTCTTACCTCTATTTTTCTTGTTATCAACCCTAAAAAATTATGCATCACATGCCTCATTTTATTTATATTTAAAATTTCAATAAATAATTCACACCATTGTGTATGTGTTTTCTTCTCAAACTCATAGTTCAATACTTGTTTACCATGATGTATCGCTATATTTTTTGATATTTTACCTTCTATGGGTTCTAATATTTTCTCATCTATTTCAATCAAAGGAATATCTTGACATTCATCTAATTATATTAAATGGAGGGGTGGGCCTAGATACCTAGAAAAAGTCAATTCTTATTTAGGGGAAAGGAGGTTAAAATGTGGTGTGCATTTAAGAGGTGTAATGCATTGATATTGGTTTTGGTTGCCTTGCATATATATGTATATGTATATGCATATTCACTTTTAAACATACATGACTCCTAGACACATACCTCTACACACACATCCATACGAAATGTATGGGATGTATGTATGTGTATATGTATACATATGGATATGTATGTGTATGTATAAGTGATTATTTAAAATCTGTTATTTTACCTAATAAGCTAAGAAGTACAACAATGTAATAACTGAAATATACGTTGAAATGTGAATACTAACTAGTTTATTTGATATTTTAAATGAAATGAAATAATTGAAATAGGAGGGAGAAAGGTATTAACCTGAATTAGACTTACCTTGCAGTAATATGAGACTGAACAAGGTGATGTGCAGGAGGAAATGAATGTCGTAACGAGCCTCAGAAAATTGCACAAGTGGCAGATCTGGCTAGACTAGGGTGCATGTGGGCACCCTAAGTCTAAAATTTGGGTTTCCTAAGTCTATGGAATGACTCAAAAACTGGATCTAGTATGGTCATTAAATCTTCGCAATACTTCCTCTTTCAATCAGGTTGGTGTTGCACTTGACTCATTGATGTCACTGTATAGTCTCCAATGAATAATCTCCTACAAAACCCCACACAAAAGCATCAAACCCTAAAAAATAAAGATGCAAATGAATGGATCACACTGTCCTCAACTGCCAAATGGATGGAATTTTGACTAAGCATTACACTACATCTTAGAACCAATGTAGTTTTATGTGATTTGTGTGTGCAATTATGTGCCTAGGGTGCCCTAGTGCCAATGACGCCAAAGTAGCAAGGCAATAACTATCATAAAAATGTAGAATGGTGGATGGAACATAATAGAATCCCTTTCTTATGCAATGTTTGATGCATAATAGTGCCCAAATGCATTTTGCCTTATGTAGATAGCTAGCCCTTAATAGGGTAAATAGTATGTCCCTAACAGGTAGTGTGTATGTTTTGTTTATATAGGGATCTCTTGCTAAAATTTCAACACTAATGACCCGACATGCCAACTAGTAAATAGGAATGGGAGGTAAAATCATAAAGACAAACGTTGAACATTTAAATGAGAACCATGTGTGACCAAGACTAGGGCACCTAGAAATGAGGGCCACGCAAGCCTTGGGGTGACCCTAATTTCTTCCTAAGAGCGGGCTAGTCAGAGCCCAGAGGGTGAAAATTGAGTCCCCAAGGGCGGGTTAAGCGGGCTCCCTAAGAGATGACCTTTGGAAATTGTGTCCCGACGTAGGGAAAAATGAAAGCGACTAACTAAATGTGACAACGGGGTTACCTGATGGGTCATTAGTGAAGTATTTTTCTTAGGGACATGATGGCACATATAAAAAAACAGTGCTTGGAGAGAATTATAGGAGTAAGTGCGGGAGACATTGTGAAAACATTCTTCCCCACTTTATGTTGGTGAGTTGAAAGCTTGGTAACTTAAATTACATAGACATGCATCCCTGAGAAGTTCGCACAGGGAATCACATGCATCTATCTAGAGCACATACGATGTGGTAGAAGGCGGTGGGTGGCGGATGAGCCATATTAGTTTACGTGCCGAACCAAAGGATCTAAGAGTGTTAGCCATGTCACCCATGCCTCGCCGACACCTCGTGATGCCATGATGAAGTGTCTTCTGGTTGGCTGCAGGTGGTGATTGGCAGGTTAGATAATTGATGATATCAAATGTTGTCCCATAAATTTTATGGGAGTAGCTAAATTTAAAAAGAGATCCACCCCTCCGCCGACGCTTCGTGGCATGCCACGTGGCAATCTTCTAGATTGGATTTGCGGCGTCCTGATCGGGGCAGTGGGGAAGAGTGTAGGGAGAAAAGTGTGTTATTCCCCAAAATTTTCCTACATCGCTCAAGGGAAAAATCTCAGGCCCACGGGCCTGCCAGATGGAAATCGGATCCCAAAAAAGTTTTTTGGTTTTTAGGATCCAAAAACTTCAGAAGGCCAATAACTTTTGACCCATAGAGAACTCGATTTTGGGGAAAACGAGGACTTGCCTAGAAATTATCTCGAGTTGTGGAGCTCAATTACTTCAGGGATAGCATGTAATTTCAAATTTGCTGGAAAACACAATAACCATCATTTAAGGAGGGACCAGCATTTCGGTCAAATAGGACCTGCATCAGTTTAGGCAAGTGAGGAACTGGTCAATCAGTTACCTTGTGCGAGGATTTGTTCTTAATTCCCTCTCGGGACATTAGATCAAATTTTAGACATGGAAAATTGTATCTTAGGTGTATTGTAATAGAGATTTCTAAGATTCCCTAATTTGTCTGATTGATTATACAATTTGAACATTTACATTTTAGGACAGCAGCATTACTGCAAAACATTTGAGCCCAATTTTGCTAAAGTTGGCGAGAAAGAATTTCCTTAAGTGTTGATGTCTAGATGAAACTTCAGTTAAAGATCTTATTGTGCATCTGAGAGGTGTGGAATGTTTCATTTTTTATCTTCTTTGTTGCATATCTCGGTCTGAGCATTTGGGATTATAATTGATTATTTCTTGGTGGAAAAGCCCAAAAGGACAGAGTTCAAATTTTAAATCTGGTCTTGATTTATGCCATTTTCTTCTTCCAAGTATTATAATGTGTTCCAATATCCTAATCTAATTTGCATGTCATGTTGATCTGATATATTCAACTTATTCAAAAACTGTAATACATCTCTAATTTCCAATTTTTACATATTTCAAAGGATCAGAGTATTACATTTCCTTTATATGCATTTATTTCTTTCAAATAGACATTTCAATTACATTTAAAAGATCAGATTCGATGCCACTGTATAATTGGAGAAAGGTGAGCTACATCATTTATTGATTCCAGAAGACAACTAATATAAGGTAGACATCCTTCTTTTATTCCATTCAAAATCATCATATATATAAAAGATAGGGCAGAATATTAGGATTTTCTTTATCAAAGTGATTTCACTATTTCCTCTTTTCCAAACAGGGATTTCATAGAACATGTTAAGATGACAGATTTCCAATGGAAGAATATCATATGAACAAGACAAGCACTTCCAATCTAATTCAAGATTGAAACTCTTACAACCATCCGTGGCTTCCATTTGATTTCAAAATACAACATACAAAACATGTAGGGTCAATGGAATCTCTTGCTACATTCTATATCCAAAACCTAGTGCTACAAAGTATAACTCTTTTACATTGATCAAATTTCCACTTTAGTGTCTAATATGCATGAAGGTGAATCAACATCTAGTCCATTTGAATGAATACACAGATCTATCCAGTAAATCAAGTTAAAATTGGTTGCAATTGTTAGAGTAGGTATTTACCTTAGCTCATGTTCACCTAGGTACATTATTTACCTTTATTGTATTTATCCTCACCCACTTATGTGTGTGGATATTTCTTTTTATTTATTTAGATATTAGGAGATATTATCTAGTTGTTAGGTATAGTTCTTTCCTTGATCTATGGTATTGACTAGTTCTTTCCTAGATCTATGGTATTGACTAGATCCTTGATGTCTAGTTCTCTCATAAATCTATGGACTTGACTAGTTCTTTGATGACTAGTTCTTTCCATGATTTATGGCTTGATCTATGACCTTGACTGGTTCTTAGATTGTTATTCCTTGCCTATATAAGCAAGGCCCATTCTCATTGTATTTCATTGAGTTCCATAATAATATATGATATTGTTGCTCATTTGTTTGCAAAGGTTTTGTGTAAAGTTATTCTGGCGAATTACTTTCATCTTATTGATCGTGGTGTTTGATTAGCATCTGTGTTCTTGGCTTGGTACGATCTGGTTATCGTTCCTTTTATGGTATCAGAGCAGGAGATTGCTATTGACATCCGTCTGTAAGTTTTATTTTGCAAATAAATTTTTTTATATTCATATATTCAGGATATTTTTATGAAAAAAAATTTGTCAAGTATTTTGTTCGACCATTTTGGAGTATTTTTTTGCAAAAACAAATTCCATTGGATTCGTTTACCGAAAAGGCATGAAAAACCCTAAGATCGACTATAAACTCGGCTTTTTGGAGGTAGTTGATTTTTTGGTTTTTTTGTTGCGTTGAAACTGTGGTGGTTTGCCCTTAGCCCCTTGTCATATGGTATGGTCATATGAGGGCTTAAAGCTTGTGATTCCTACTAGTAGGTGCTTAACTCCAGCCCCCTTTCATTTTATTTGTGTGGTGAAGGCAAGAGCATTTTATTCTATTTTAGTGGCAACTAAAATAAATAGTAGAGCATAATATTGAAAAGCTTGTATCTTTTGATCGGTAACTCGGTTTTGAGTGCCATTTTTTGCAAAAGTGCTTGTTTTTTTCCATGCTCTTTCCATTGGAAATATTTATTTTGAGAATCACACTATAATTATAAAGTGCCATATTGTAACACACACTCATTATAAAGTGCCAAAATCTGGGGGGCTCTTGTTGCATTGCTTGGGGGTCTTGTTGCATTGCTTGGTTCTTGCATTTCTTTTGGTGATTTTTTTAGGATGGCATCTACTTTCTGCATTAGATCATGTTGAGCCATTAACAACACATAATTACCACACATGGAAACCAAGAATGGAAACAATAATTAAGCGGAAAGGATTATGGGCTTTAACTTCTTCAGAACAACCAGTGTTCACTAGAGAATATGAGAAATTTCAGTACCAGTGCAAATTTGATGAGTGTATGGGTTTGATAGGAACTTATGTAAGTGACAGTATTTTGTTTCATTTGGAAAAATGTGACTCTCCTTTCAAAATATGGGAGAAATTGGAGGATTTATTTGGTAAGGTGGATCATATGAGAGCCATGCAACTTGAAATTGAGATCACCTCTCTTAATCCTGAAGATTTTCCAACAATTATAGACTATCTTACCAAGTTCAAGCATTTGTTGACACAGTTGAAGGGGAGTGGAAGAGATAAGAAAGATGAAGAGTGTGTTTACTTGATTCTATCCAAGTTGAGAGGACCATTCCAAATTTTTCTTCTACCTTTTTCTCTAGCATGGATGCCTTAGGTGACACATTCAAAATGCCTAACTTAGAAACATTTTGTGAAAGACTTACTAGGGAAGAATCCAAATTGTCTCACCTTGAGTCTTCCACCTCTCAAAAGGCATTAGTTGCATCTAATCCTAAGGGCAAGGGAAAACCAAACAGTAAAACCAAATCCACACCTTCTCCATCTCAAAATGCTCCTAAACCCAAAGAAAACAACTCAAAACCCAAGGAGTCTTCTAAATCCAAGAATAAGTCTAGCCGTTCATGCTCTTTTTGTGGGGGTAGTAATCATGAAGAACATAGGTGTTATAAGCGAATGCAAGCCTTAGAGGATGCAGTCAAGAAACACAAAATTTCTATCTCCACTCCACCTCCTTCTAATCAGCATGGAAAAGCACTTAATGTTGTTGGGAGATCTCAGTCACCACTTGCAGACAATTGGGTTATAGATTCTGGTGCTTCTCATCACATGACTTCTTCCAAGGAGTCTTTTGTTTCTCTAGGTTTGAGTTCTACTTCCAAAATTGAGGTTGGAGATTCTTCCTTTCTTTCTGTTGAGGGAAAAGGTGATATACAACTTGATGGTGGCAATATCCAAGATGCACTATATGTTCCTAACATCACTACAAATTTGCTTTCTGTATATCAAATTTGTCATTCTGGTCAAGGGAAAAATAGTGACTTTTACACCACATGGGGCAGAAGTAAGAACTTTGTTGGAGCCTTATTCACTTGTTGCTCAGGGTATTGTTGATCATAGTTCTAGACTATATCACTTTGAGGGTTTTGATGACACTTCTTCTATAGGGACAGGATTGGTTTCTCATGCAGATTCAGAGAGTAAGCTTTGGCATGAAAGATTTGGACATCTCAATTACAGATATTTGAAGGAGTTGAGCACTCATGGTATGGTAGATGGTCTTCCTAGAGTTTCTTGTCTTGAGGGAGTTTGTCATGGTTGTGCATTAGGGAAACAACACCAAGATCCTTTTCCTAAGAATTTGTCTAAGAGAGCTTCTTCACCACTTGAGCTTGTGCATAGTGACTTGATGGTTTTTCCTACCCCATCTTTCAATGGAGCTAAGTATGCACTTACATTTATTGATAATTTCTTGAGGCGTACTTGGGTTTATTTTCTCAAGTACAAAAGTGATGTTTTTTCACACTTCAAAGTCTTCAAGGCTTTGGTCGAGAAACAATCTTCTAGTAGCATAAAGAACCTTCATACTGATAATGGGGGGAGTACTTCAGCAATGAGTTTTCTAAATTTTTGGCAACTCAAGGCATTATTCACCAGCATTTTGTTCCTCATACTCCACAACAGAATGGATTAGCAGAAAGGAAGAATAGAACTTTGAAGGAAATGGCTAACTGTATGATGCATTCTAGAGATTTACCTCCTATCTATTGGGCAGAAGCAGTTAATTGTGCTAACTATATTCAGAATCACACACCACACAGAGCACTTGAGCATTTGACTCCAGAGGAAGCTTGGTCCAACACTAAGCCAGATGTCTCATTTTTTTGAGTCTTTGGGAGCCATGCTTGGGCCTTTGTGCCAAAGAAGAAAAGGAAAGCTTTGGATAAGAAGAGTAAACCCTTGATCTTTGTAGGGTATTGTGAGGACATGAGAGCTTATCATCTTTTAGATCCTGATACACATGATGTTATTTTTTGAACACATGTTCAGTTTGATGAGCACTTCACTCCTCATGATTCTTCATCTTCTTCCATTCCTTCTTCTTCTTCATCTCATCTTGAGGATCCTTTCTTTGAGGAGATTGATGAGGAGGTTATAGATGTCATTGAGGATCCTATTCCCACTGATGTTGTCACTATGCCTAAGTGGGCTCGTACTACAGTTTCTGAGGCAACACCTTTCATAGAGGATCTTCCACCCACTAGGCATCATCACACACATTCTACAGGTTCTGGACTTTTGTGTCAGGCAGTTTCTGAGGATCCACAGTCTTTTTCAAAGGCTCATGGGATACAGGAGTGGGATGATGCGATGGCAGCTGAGTATTCTTCTTTGATGAAGAATCATACTTGGGATTTGGTATCTCTTCCTAAAGGAAGAAAGATGGTTAGGTGTAAGTGGGTATACCAACCAAATACGTAGCTGATGGGTCCATTGACAAGTATAAGGCTCGTCTTGTTGCAAAGGGTTTTTCACAAGTTGAAGGTATTGATTACTCTGAGACTTTTGCACCCGTTGCCAAGATGGATTTTGTATGCCTTGTACTTGCTATTGCTGCATCACAGGGGTGGCCCGTATACCAGATGGACGTGAAGAGTGCCTTCTTACATGGAGATCTACAAGAGGAAATATACATGGAGCAGCCAGATTGGATTTGTTCAGGATTCTTCTCTTGTTTGTAGGCTCCGAAGGTCTCTCTACGGTCTCAAACAAGCCCCTCAGGCTTGGTATGAGAAGATGGATTCTTTTCTTCTATCTACTGGTTTTGTTCATTGCCACTCTGATCATACAGTGTATCTCCAGCATGTTGGTGAGGATATTGTGATACTTGTCTTGTATGTTGATGATCTGTTACTTACTGGAGCTCTTCTTCCCACATTCAGAGTATTCAGAGGGCTCTTTCTACACAGTTTGACATGACAGATCTTGGGCTATTGCATTATTTCCTTGGTTTGTAGATTTCTCAGACAGATTCAGGGATTCATTTGAGTCAGCAAAAGTACACCCATGATCTTCTTAGGCACTTTGATATGGCTGATTGCAAGCCAAGTCCATCTCCTTTTCAGTCTGGGGTTACTCTTACATCCACATGTACCACACCACTTTGTGATCCTACATTGTATAGGTAGTTGGTTGGGAGTCTCATGTACTTGACCCATACTCACCCTGATATTTCATTTGCAGTAGGGCTTGTATCTCAGTTTGCACATTCTCCTCATAGTAGTCACTGGCAGGCTGCTAAAAGGATTTTGCACTATTTGCATGGCACTTCCCACTTTGGCCTACACTACACTAGGGGTTCTACTCAGTTGGTTGGGTATACAGATTCAGATTGGGCAGGTTCTATTGATGACAGACATTCCACTTCTGGCTATCTTTTCTGTCTTGGTTCTTCTCTAGTTGCTTGGGCATGCAAAAAGCAACAGGCTATTGCACTTTCATCTTCAGAGGCAGAGAGTACAGGGCAAAAGTTACAACAAGTCAGCAGATTCTTTGGCTTCGACAATTATTGACAGAGTTTGGATTCCCACAGGATTCACCGACTGTACTTTGGTGTGACAACCAAAGTGCAATTCACATTTCTCGCAACCCAGTTGAGCACCAGCGGACCAAGCATATTGAGATACACATCCACTTCATTCGTCAGCACATTCAGGATGGAGTTCTTTGCTTGGAGTACCTTCCAACTCAGTAGTAGGTTGCAGACATCTTTACGAAGCCTTTTGCATCACCTCACTACCTTGAGTTGCGTGGAATGCTTGGGGTTTCAGAAGTTGTTCTTGGGGGGTGTTCGTGAGAACATCTTCCTTCTTCTTCTTCTTTCTCTTTCCTTCTAGCAGGATTCTTTCCTTCTTTTGGTTTGAGATTTCTTCATGGATATATTGTACATGAGTACCTCATCAGGCCTAGTTTCCAGGACTCATACTGTGGACATGCCACTTCTATTTTGGCCCCTAGCTTCACTTGAGGGGGGGTGTTAGAGTAGGTATTTACCTTAGCTCATGTTCACCTAGGTACTTTATTTACCTTTATTGTATTTATCCTCACCCACTTATGTGTGTGGATATTTATTTTTATTTATTTAGATATTAGGAGATATTATCTAGTTGTTAGGTATAGTTATTTCCTTGATCTATGGTATTGGTATTGACTAGATCCTTGATGTCTAGTTCTCTCCTAAATCTATGGACTTGACTAGTTCTTTGATGACTAGTTCTTTCCATGATTTATGGCTTGATCTACGACCTTGACTGGTTCTTAGATTGTTATTCCTTGCCTATATAAGCAAGGCCCATTCTCATTGTATTTCATTGAGTTCCATAATAATATATGATATTGTTGCTCATTTATTTGCAAAGGTTTATGTAAAGTTATTCTGGCTGTATATCTTGTCAAAGCTTTGGATAATATATTGGCTTGTTTCTTGGTGGACGTAGCCCACGCTGGGTGAACCACGTTAAATATGGTGTTGATTTATATATCTTGTTTTGTATATTTCTTCAGGTAGAATATCCACTTTTATTTGCATGTATGTTTAGATCTGATATATTATTTGTACAACCGATGTGCTAACCCTAACAACTGATATCATAGCTTTGTTTGAGGGTTTTGTGTGTTGACAGATTTACTCACAAAGGGTTTTCTGATTGAGTGGGAGCTACAACAATGGCAGAATAAGACAAATACAAGGTAGAGAAGTTTGAAGACCAAAATTATCAATTATGGAAGATGCAGATTGAGGATTATATATATCAAAGAGATTTGTATTTACTGTTGGATGAGAAGTCTAGACCTACGAAGATGACTGATGAAAAATGGAAGATTCTTAACAGAAGGGATTTGAGATCTATAAGATTGAGCTTGGCAACATCATTGGCTTCTAATATTACATAAGGGACTTATACGGTAGGGTTAATGAAATCTCTTTCTAATTTATATAAAAAACATAGTGCTTCAAATAAAGTTTATTTGATGAAGAAACTATTTAGTTCTAAGATGCATGAAGGTGGATCTACATCTAGTCATTTGAATGATTTCAGATCTTATGTAAATAAGTTAAAATCAGTTGATATACCATTTGATGATGAAGTGAAAAAAAATTTATTCTTATGTTCTTTGCCTGATAGTTAGGATAACTTGGTAATGGATGTTAGTAATACAACATCTGTTAATAATATTTTGAAGTTTGATGATGTGGTTAGTATAATCTTGAATGAACAAATTCGCAGGAAGAATACAGAGGAATCATCATCTAGGAATGCTTTGAATGTAGAAAGTAGGGGCAGGAAGAAGGAGAGATCCAAGAATAAGAGTAATAGGAAATCAAAGTCAAGGGATAACAGATCTAAATCCAGAGGTAAGGTAATTACCTGTTGGAAGTGTGGAAAGAAAAGGACATGTAAAGAAAGATTGTTGGTCAAAGGATAAAGAGAACCAACAACCAAACAAAGGTAAAGAGGCAAATCTTGCTGCACCAAAGGTAATGCAATATTCTCTTATTCTTTCTTTAGATAATATAATTGAATCATGGGTTTTAGATTCATGAGCTTCTTTCCATGCAACCCCTAATAATGGTTATTTCAGAAATTATGTCAAGGGAAATTTTGGGCATGTTTATTTAGGTGATGACGAACCTTGTAGTATTACTAGTAAAGGGGGAGTTCATCTAAAATTGTAGAATGGAAATACATGGGTATTGAAATATGTGAGGCATGTGCCAAGCCTTAGGAGGAATCTTATTTCTATAGGGAAATTAGGTGAATCTGGTTGCATGGTTACTTTTACAGGAGACTCTTGGAAAGTCACCAAGGGTACTTTTTTTGTGGCAAGAGGGTACTTTTTTTGTAAGAAGGTAGGAACACTATATTTATGTACATGTGTTACTGATTCCTTTTCTGCATTATCTACTTCAGATTTAGATGCATGCTTGTGGCATAACTGGTTGGGCCATATGAGTCAAAAAGGAATGCAGATCTTAAATGATAAGGGTAAGTTATCAAATTTGAAAGATTTAGATCTTGATTTCTGTGAGCATTGTATATTTGGAAAGCAAAAGAGAGTGTTATTTCTCAAATTTGGGGCAACTAAGGAGTGAAAATTTGAGCTTGTACACTCAGATGTGTGGGGACCAGCTTAGGTAGCTTCTCATGGAGGATCCTAGTATTATGTTACTTTTATTAATGATACTACAAGAAAGGTATGAGTTTATTGTATTAAACATAAATATGATGTTTTTGAGACTTTTAAAAGATGGAAAGCCCTTGTTGAGAATGAATCAAATTCAAAGTTAAAGTGCCTTAGATCTAACAATGGTGGTGAATACTATAGTAAGGATCAATGATTATTATTCAGTGAATGAGATTCACAGAGAAAGAACAGTTCCAAGAACACGACATGAGAATGGTGTTACAAAAATAATGAATAGGACAATTATGGAATGTGCTAGAAGTATGGGGATACATTCTAGATTGCCTTTGCAGTTTTTGGTAGAAGTAGTTGATATAGCGGTTTATTTAATTAAACATGGGCCTTGAAGTTTTTGGTTCAGAATATTTTTTGCATGTTGATAAGGAAAATAGGAAAAAGTTGGATGCAAAATCCAAGAGGTGAAATTTCATTGGTTATGGATCTTGTGATTTCGGTTTCTGTTTTTGGGATTTAGAGAGTTATAAAATTATTAGGAGTCGTGATATTGAATGGAATGAAAAGAGAATGTACATGGATCAATTTTTGGTACCCAAGGATGAACAGGTTGAGAATTCTGTGAATGAAAATGAACTCTCAGATTTAAAATTATTACTAATAGGGTTACACAGTAACTGGTGTCAGTTGACCCCTGACTGACATCAGTCAGAAGAACTAGTATCGGTTACAGAAGAGCCAAACTGACATCGGTTATCAGAACCAAATTTAGTTATAGGTGATTGGCATCGGTCATTGTTAGATTCAGATACTAATTTTCAAGAGGTCCAGAATGTGCCTCCAGTACCCCAAACTTCTGTGAGAAGGTCACAAAGGGTAAGTAAATCTCAAGAAATATTTACACCTTCTCTATTTTATTTATTATTGACTAATAATGGTGAACCAGAAATCTTTGAAGAAGTAATGTAGGATAAGACCCACATCCAATGGGAGCATGGCATGGATGAGGAGATGGAATCCGTGGAACAGAACTAGACTTGGGATTTGGTTAAGTTTCTAGTAGGTAAGAGAACATTGTAGAACAAGTGGTTTTAAAGGATCAAGGAAGAAGAGGGTGGATAGAAAAGGTACAAGGCAAGGCTAGTAGTAAAGGGATTTATATAGAAAGCATGTATTGACTTTGGTGAAATATTTTCTCCTATTGTTAAGATGACTTATATTCATACTATATTGAGTTTAGTTGTAGTAGAAGATTTAAATTTAGAGCAACTATATGTGAAGATGGATATACTTCATGGTTATTTGGATGAAGAGATTTATATGCAGCAGTCACTTAGGTATGAAGTCAAGGGTAAGGAGAAATTAGTGTGCAGGTTGAAAAAGAGAATATATGGACTCAAGCAAGATCCAAGGCAATGGTACATGAGGTTTGATAGTTTTATGCATGAGCATGGTTACTTGAGATGTGAATCTAACCATTTTGTTTATTTCAAGAAGCTTAAAAATGGGAGCTATATTATTTTGTTACTATATGTGGATGATATGATTATTGTAGGATCTAGTATGCAAGACATTGGTGAGCTTAAGGGAAATCTAGCTCAAACATTTGCTATGAAGGATTTAGGAGCTGTAAAAATAATCCTTGGCATACAAATACACAGAGACAGGAAAAACAATAAGTTGTGTTTGTCTCGAGAGGATTATATCTAAAAGGCGTTAGAAAGGTTCAAGATGTAGAATGTAAAACTGGTTAGTACACTTATGTCTGGACACTTCAAATTGAGCAAAGATCAGTGTCCATCATCACATGAGGAGGTCAAATACATGACACGGGTACCATATGCTTCAACAATTGGGAGTCTCATGTATGTTATGGTTTGTACCACACCATACATTACACAGGCAGTGGGAGTTGTGAGTAGATATATGGCCAATATAGGTAAAGAGCATTGTAAATAAGTTTAATGGATACTCAGATATTTGAAAGAGACCTATAGCATGTAGTTATGCTATGGAGGTTAGGATATTTTATTATGTGGATATGTTGATTTAGATATGGTTGGAGATCTGGATGGTAGGAGGAGCACTACTGGATATATTTTCATAGTAGGTGGGACAACAGTTAGCTGGATTTCAAGATTGCAAAAGGTTGTGGCTTTGTCTACTTTAGAGGCAGAGTATGTTACAAATACAGAGGCTAGAAAGGAAATGATATGGATGAGTAGGTTCATGAAAGAGTTGGGAAAGGAACACGATGATTGTAAACTGTTCAATGATAGTCATAGTGTAATTCATTTGGAAAATAACTCAACGTTTCATTCAAGAATGAAACACATTCACTTGAGGTATCACTTCATACGGAAGGTATTGGAGGATGGGCACTTGAATCTATAAAATATTCATACGAGCAAGAACCCTGCGGATATGCTAACAAAGTCATTAGCAAAGAAGAAGTTGGAGCTACACTCCACTTCTGTTGGTCTTCGAGTTTGAGACTTGAAGAGGAAGAAACAAAGCTAAGGAAGGATCCAAGAATAATGTTGTATAGGTATGGTGCAGTAATTAATCTTCAAGTGGGAGATTGTTGATTTGCGGAGCTCAATTACTTCATATTAGCATGCAATAGAAAACTTGTTGGAAAACACACTAACCGTCATCAGTTAGGAGGGACTAGCATCGGTCACGTAGGATTGACATCAATTAGGGTGCACCGACATCAGTTACCTATGCATGGATTTTTTAATTAACTCTTGGGAATTAGATCTATTTTTAGCATTAAAGTATATCTATCGATTGTAATTACATGGCTAAGTTCCCTAAGTCTACAAACAAACTATATAAGAATAAAAGTTAGGGTTTAGAAGTAAAAAATAACAAAAATTAGAAAGAACTTGCAAAATTTGGTGAGAAAGAGAATTCTTGGTGATGAAGCAAAAGCTTGAGAGAAAGAAAGTACTATACATCTGAGAGGTGTGGAAGATTGTAAATCTTCATTTTATATCTAGTCAAAGCTTTGGATAATAGATTGGTTTGTTTCTTGGTGGTTGTAGCCCACATTGGGTGAACCACGTTAAATTTGGTGTTGGTTTATGTCTCTTATTTTGTATATTTCTTCTGGTAGAATATCTGTTTTTATTTGCATGTATGCTTAGACTTGATATATTATCTATACAACTGGTGTGCTAACCCCAACACACTTCACGTGTGTCGTCGTAATTTGATGGATTCCAAGTTAGGTCATCTGGAAGAAAACGTGAAATTTATGATGGCTTCCAAGTAAGGTCATATGGAAGCAAATGCCAAACTTCCCAAGTTAGGTCATCTGGGAAAGTAATGAATGTTACTCCTAAGTTAGGTCATATGGGAGGCCAATTTTGTTATATTGTATTGATTGAGTGATATGATTTCAATTGTTAGAGACTTAAACACAATGTTTGGTTAATTTATTGTTTTGATTGGTTACTCATAGAGAAATTTTACGCTAGTTTCCCCTAGGTTAGGTCATTAAGGGGGATGGATAGAAATTAATGAATGGTTACATGGAAATATTTTAATGCTTGTTGCCCCCATGATAGGTCATTAGGGGGAAGTGATGACAATTGATGAAATATCGCATAGAGAAATTGTATGTTTTGTTGCCCCTAGGTTAGGTCATTAGGGGGGATTGATGATGAGATGTCACATAGTGCATTAGTAAGTGTTTGGAATTGTTGAATTGGTAGTTTTGATTGAATGAATGATGGTCGTAATGGGTAATTATAGGAAGACCCCAATTGTATGCTCCCTCTTTTGGCGAAACGGAGAAGTAATGATAAGAATGAACGCTAAGTCTGAAAGTAAGCACGAGAATAGATAGTGCATTGTGATAAAAAAGATAAAAAAGTGTGTATAGATTGATTGAAGGATAATTTAGAAGAGGGATGAGCACAAACGTAATGTCTATCATGTGTATGATACGATAGTAGGTGGAATTCTGAAAAGAACCCCGCAAACGGAATGTCATAAATCGAAGTAGAAACATGCTCAAGATATGGTGAAAATTGTGTGGTGTGTATTAGTCAAGGACATGATCATGCCAAATAGTAACTATAATAAAGCATGGCCATGTAAAAGTAACTATAAATAGTAAGGTGAAAATTTGATTAATCACTTCACTTTGTCTTTTATGTGAGTGTGAGAGTGAGTTGTGAGTGTGTAAGGATACCGCAAATGAGAGCAGCACGACCTGATTCAATTTGAGATGGTGGCGACTGTCATAGTATCGACGTATAATGGCGGAGTTGGTAAGTTCGTTGTTTGTTTGAAAGATGTAGGTGTGCAGTAGTAATTTGTTGTGAAATTTTTTGTAAAAAATGTGATTATGATTTTTCTCGATGTTTTAGATCTGGACAAGAGTGGTGAAGGTGTTAGTGACCTTCGGGACAGGATCACCTAGATCCGGGTGCTGGTGTCTTGTTCCCATGCGCCCCAGTACTAATGCTTCTGGGCACCCTCAGTCCAAGAGAGTGTGTATTCATTCCTAAATTATGTAAATGTGATTTTTGGATGTGTAGTAATGTTGTAAGCACCGAGTGTGTATGGGTTTGTATAGTGTCCTAACGTTGCGTCTGTTGTTGTTTTGTGTTGTGTACAAGGGATATCCACTTGATGGAGTTCTGCAAGGGTCATCATTTTAGTACTTTACTTGAGATTTGGGTTGTTCTGACGATGATTGGGAGATTATGGACTGTACCGGCTCTATGGCACATAGTGCACAGATGGGGGATGTGCCACATAATATGCATATGTTGACAGACCTTATGTGAGAGGTGGTGTGTGGATACTTGTATGATTTTGGTTGCCTACTGGTGAGATGACAATTACATGTTGGAGGATGTATATCGCACATACCTGCAACACAATTACCGGTTATTGGGGAGAGAGTATAGGTCATGCCATTGGAGGATATAGAGAGACACATGCAAGACACATTAGACGGTATTTTGTGAGGACTCAGGTACTTACCAAGGACTATATTAGTTTGGATCTTATTTTGAGGTCACGGGTTCCGCGCTTGTGGAAGTTAATAGTCCGTGGTTATTTCTTCATCTATCATAGTAGAGGGAGGAGGTGTGGGCATCTTGTATAAGATGCACGATATATGCCATTGCCAGATAGAGGAGGAGGGTAACATGATATCTGCATGGGCGCGGTGTGTGTTGGCCCACCTATATAGAGATATATATAGATTCACATAGGAAAAGCATAGGAGGTGGTATGAGTGTTAGCTACTATACTATTACATGTATGGGCGTATGAGAATATAGATAGTGTTAAGGCTATGTTGGTGGTCCACAAGAAGAAGTGGGCTAGGCCAGATATATATGTGAGGAGGTGGATTAATATGCGTGGGCGTAAGATGGACACTGATACTTATAGGGCATTGATAAATAGGATGGGGCCCGAGGCAATTATATGGAGGCCATACCGCGACTATGGAGGATGGCCAGAGGATGTTGTAGAGTTACGTTGTGTATACATTGGAGTATGTGGTTGGAGGATTGTTTCCCAAGGGTGGCTGAGTTATTCCAGGTGGAGAGAGTATCACGACAGTTTGGCATGGCTCAAGACATGTTCCCTCATAGTCATATATATGGTTGAGAGCTATTAGAGCATCGAGGAGGGCCGGGGCTAGACCAAAGCCCATAGGAGAGCGGCTAATACCTCCTAGGCCAAACGAGGAAAACATGGCAATAGATCCGATAGAATTCATATGATGCGGGGTGTAAAGAGGAGTACCTACTGTGCATGGTAGGTGAAACACATCGATGGTTACTCTTGTTTTCTATTGTTCGCAGAAGCATGCGAGGGTAATCGTCATGGAGGAGGGGGAGAGGGGGAAGCCCATGCCCTCAATAATGTGGCAGCGGAAGTTGTAGCAGAGCACGAGTATTCTTATAATTATGTTGTGTGTTTGGTTATTTTCCTATATAATAGTGGTGGTTATCTAATGGGTTATTCTATGTGTTGTAGGTGATGCGTATTGGTCGTTGATAGTGGACACTTTCATCCACACATTGATGCACGGAGTGTGCCGACCGACGTACTTGTGGGTGAAGGGATACTAGAGCGTGTGTATGACATTACGGGTGAGAATGCCCATTTGTTTGAGTCTAGTGGCCATAGCAGTGACAATGTGTACGGTGCTACTGAGGTGAGAGGGATAAGGCCCATGAGGAGACAAGGTGAGGTGAGAGAGGCAGTGGGTGGTGGTTCATTAGCGCATGATGTGTTCACATAATTTATTGTACTACAGAGTTGTCTTTGTTGAGCAGTATACAAAGAATACCTTATTACGTAGGCAAGTGGAGAGGTATAGGAATCGTGATCAGCGATATCAAGTGAGAGGCAAGGATGTTAGTTTGAGCAGCTCTCGATGAGTACTAGAGAGTGATGGCAATGATGTTATTTGAGTTGCATTTTTGTGTATTATGTAGGGGAATTTCCCCCTAGTGATGAGATGTTTTTGTAACTATGATTGTCTCTCTCTCTCTCTTGAATCTCTCTCTCTCTATATATACTATATACTATGATATATGCTATATGATAGACTATATATGTGTAGTATGATATGATGATATATATATATGATGTTAGTGGAAATTGCTAGTTTATATTCGCTGCTTATTGATTCTATACTATGCCTAATGATATATGATTTGTTTAATGATTATACTTAATGTCGCTCATGATGTGTAGTTAGTGCAATAATGTGATTGATGATGTAGTGTTGACAAATATGGACGATGTATGTAGTGTGATTCCGCAAAATAAAATGTCGTGATAAATACATTGATTAAAATGTACTAAAACAAATGACCCACAGGTTAGGATGATGAAGATAGGGGGAAGATTAGAGATGTCACCCAGTGTATAGAGGATAAGTTTCATTTAATTAAGACCCCTCAGTAGTCAAGAGTGAACCATGCATAAAGCAAGAGTGCATCATCGGTAAATGATTAAGTGCGCTATATGAATCAAGGAAACGTGTGATGAAGAGGTTCTTATCGAAAATCCCTCAACAGTCGTGTAAGAACTATAAGAACACAAGTGTGTCATCAGGGGGTAAGGTGATAGTAATCACCTACTAAAGACCAAGGCAGGGCGTGAAGTGGTGGAAGAATGTGACATGAGAGCAGCATGAGCATATGAACCAAATTGAATATCATGTGGAGTTGCACCGATGGGATGGGTGAATGTGGATGGATGTGGTAGTCAATGTGAAGAAATAACGTGATGTGGTGGATGAGATGGATGAAGTGGAAGTGGTGGATGTAATGGTGTAACTATGGATGGATGCAGTGGAGAGCGTACAGGTGTGACAACCCTATGGTGATGGATGGATAGTAACTTTAGCATTAGATGGTGGAGACAATTCCACTCGAAGAGAAACATGTTGAGGAGGCAGAGGAGAGATGGACCACTCACGTGAGTGAGAGCTAAAGCAAATTATGCCCTTATCCTCTAATTGTTGTAGTCTATCATGAAGGGAAAATTAATCATTATCCCTATGTCCATTGATGCAGATGATAATTACAATAGGGTTGATCACGCTAATGAATTGTTGACAATGTTATGGATGATGCTTATTAGAAGGCAAGAGAATTAGATGCTCATTAAGTAAAACATGCAGCACATCATGTGGTCGAGTGTGATGAGATAAGTGCGATGGCTCACACAAAATATATGGAGTAAATGGCGAAGTAGTTTCTCACAGAGGAGGAGGAGAAGGATGTTTTTGTGATGTATTAGGTTGAGTTTTCTTGCTAGGCATAGACATAGAGATTGTTTGGGTTTCTCAACTAGTGGCAATGGATAATAACTAGATGATATCATAATAGTAGTAGGAAGTGGAGGATCAATAACATGTGCTGATAGAAGGTACTATTCTAGATTAATAACTTTATAGCATAAAAATATGAACAACATCACTTGTATCATATTGCAATCGTTTCTTGAGATCGAGAATCAAACCAGGGCAGAAAGATGAATTATATTCTCTAGATCAATAGCTTGGAATACCATAGTTAGTGCAAAAAAGCATTAAATCGTAAGATGTAATCCTTGATAGGTTCATATGATGCACCTTGATGTAAAGTAGTTAGATGATCATAAGTAACTCTAGGGCCATTTTTGATGATAAAACAACGGAAGAAGGCGTCCTTCATATCATAGTAAGTACTAATAGACCCAAATGGAAGATGAGTGTACTCATTGCAATGCATCATCAGTAAGACTATGTCAAAAGGCTTTAAGCAATAATATATCATTAGAATAGGAATCCATAGCCATGTGATAATGTCAGAGATGTAAGTGAGGGTCACTACTACCATCAAAGCATGTGAATGTAGGCATGATAAAGTCCTTAGGAAATGCGGAGTTATGAATCTTCTTAGGAATACCCGGTTGTCCATGTAATGAATTTTTATCAATTGAAGAATAATATGCCCTAATTTCTAAAGTGATTGACTGAACTTAAGATTTTAATTGACCGACAACATGCATGAGAGATAGAATGTATTGTGAAAGAATATTGGGAGATGGCAAATAGTGTATTAAGCATGGTTGTAACTTTCCATTGTGTGAAATCATGGGTACCTCAGAGATAAGTATAAAGGAGATTCTGATGCTAAAAGGCACACTAGGGATAGGTGCCAGAGAAGCGATAGTAGACAAACAAGATGGAACATTCGCAGTAGTGGTAGGACTAGCATCGAAAACAATGGTGTAGGAGGTGAAGCAACGGATGGAGATACCTTGATAGGAGAAGATGATACTCACAGATGCAGGTGAAGTGTTAGGAGGAGATGAAATGGTAGGAAGAGGTGAAGTGTTAGGAGGAGAAGAAATAATAGATGGAGGTGACTCGTGCATTATAATAAATATAACATCATGGGAGAAAGTGGAATAGGAGATTCAAGACTCAACAGTATAAAAGGTAGTAGAATCATGACTACCAATTGTATCACCGAGATCAAATAAAGACTAAGATATGAAAATTATCATTAAGCGTAACATCATTAGGATCATTAACATAATATGAAAGAGTATATGAACGTAGTATGTGATGTATTAGGAGAAGGAAGTAGCAGAGAGTAGGAGAGTCATGAGATGTAGCCATAGTAGTGGGTCTGATGAGGAAAAGAATCATTATGAGAGCTATTGTCAAGACCTAACATGTAATGAATAAGAGAATCATCTAGAATTTCCTTCGATAGGTCAACAGGAGGATCACTAGTAGCTGTATAGCATGGTGTACAACAATTAAAGGATATCGGATCTGAAAAGATGCTAATGCTAATGTCAATGGGAGAATTTTCAAAACTAATAGGCACATATTGTTGGTCTATCCAAGAGTTGTTGTTGAATATGATCCGGTATAGTAGTATTTACTATAGAGAGCCTGTGATCTCAGCGATAGCAGCCTCATCATAGATTGTATGGGCACTAAAGCGCCGACATGATGGGCTAGAGAAGGAGAAGATCTATCCTTAGCCATTAGGGTTTGAATTGGATCCTAGGGGGAAATGTTCTAAAGTACGGGTTTACAAAAAATGATTATCTAAAATATTGTTATTTTAGTAATAATCTAAGAAGTACAACAATGCAATAACTGAAATATACTTAAATGTAAATACTAAGTTGTCTATTTGATATTTTAAATGAAATGAAATAATTGAAATAGAAGGGAAAGAGGTACTAACCTAAAAAGACACTCACCTTGCAGTAATTTGGGATTGGACAGGGTGATGTGCATGTGGAACAGAATGTCGCAACAAACCTCATAAAATTGTAGAAGTGGAAGATCTTGCCAGACTGGGGCGCCTGGAGATGTATAGGAGTGCATGTGGGCACCCTGGTCTGGGGAATGACTGGGAAACTGGATCTGATATGGTTGTTAAATCTTTCACAATACTTTGTATTTGATCAGGTTGGTGTTGCACTTGACTCATTGATGTCACTGTATATCTCCAATGGGTAATCTCCTACAAAACCCCACACAAAAGCATCAAACCCTAAAAAAGAAAGATGCAAATGAATGGCTCAGACTGTCCTCAATTGCCAAATGGATGGACTTAATGACTAAGCATTGCACTACATCTTAGACCCGTTGTAGTTCTATGTGCTTTGTGTGTGCAATGGTGTGCCTAGGGTTCCCTAGCGCCAATGACGCCAAAAGTAGCGGGCAATATCTGGATAAAAATGTAGAATGGTGGATGGAACAAAATAGATTCCCCTTCCTATGCAATGTGTGATGCAGAATAGTGCCCAAATGCAGTCCCTTGCCTTATGTAGATAGCTAGCCCTTAGTATAAATAGTATGTCCCTAAGGTAGTGTGTATGATGTGTTTATATAGGGATCTCTTGCTCAAATTTTGACACTAATGACCAGACATGCCGACTAGTACCCAAGGGGAATGGGAGGGAAAATCATGAAGACAAACTTTGAACATCTAAATGAGAACCAAAGTGTGACTAGGACCAGGGCACCTAGAAATGAGAGTCAGGGTGCCTGGGGCACCCTAATTTCTTCCAAGGCACCCTAGTCAGAGACCAGAGACTAAAACTAAGTGAATAACAACAACTAAGACTCCCTGAGAGACAACTAGAATTGTGCAAGTAAGTGACGACTGTGTGACGACTAACAATGACGACGACTAACAAAATTGATGATAGGACTAGGAGATGGGTCATTAGTGAATACTTTTCTTACCAAGATCTGTATATAAAACAACATACTTGGTGGTATAATTATAGTAGTATGTGCATGATTTTGTGACTACAATAAGTAGGTGTCACAACAAATTTATTGACTAGCCAACAAAAACAAGAGTATAGACATGTTCATCTCTCTTATATGTGGTATACACACATTGTGTATATGACAAACAACACTCCCATATGATAATACAAACGTCCAAGTATGTCAAACCATTACATATACATATATACGTATGTATATATACACGTATATTTTTATTTAAGTTTTTTACTATAAATTTCGAGTTTAATAATTTTATTTACCTTATTTGTATCTCGTATTCATCAATAATTTGGTTGCATTTTCTTTATATTTTCTAGCAATATGAAATAAGAAAATCTTTCTAAGGAAACAATTGTCTCAAATTGTGAGTTGTGAGGAAGTTGTTTTGCCAAGGGAAGGTTGATTGTACAGGTGTTAGGAAGGTGTGAAAGGGAGAGAAGAATAAGCTTTGAGGGGGATGTAAATGGTAAATGATTTCTTGTATGTAGGAGTAAAAAAAAAGACCCTATGACAGATTTATACAACATGTTCATGAAGAAAATATGAGGTTCTCAACCATTACTGTCAATTCCTTTGTATGAGGGGTATCGTAAATATGGTATACTCTTGTGTTTTTTTGTGGAGAAAAGGACCACATTTGATGTTGTAGTAAGTGGAATGATGAGATCTAACTGTAGGTTATTGTGTAAGTAAAAGTCCTCTTTTCTAGACTAGTGGCTAGCAAAGATCTGTATTAAATTCGGCATTTTGTGTGGGAAAGACTGGCAATTTGTGGTTTTTGAAATGAGGTCATTGGCTTTCCGTTTAGGATATGGCAAAGACCCAAATGGCACATTGACATGATACAATAGGTGAGAACCCTACCCACCATGATGGCGTATTTTTTTATGTGGGTGATTTTAAGTGATCGGTTTGTGGCTTTCAAGAGAGGCTTTTTGCCCTGATTGTGCCCTTGGAGAGTTCTTCATGGCCTTGTAAGGATGAGGATTTTGTGCTGTGAAATAGGATAATGGGATTGTGGAATTTGGGTCTTGTTTTATCTCAACATTTATCGGAGCACCTCCGGAGAAGATACAAGGGCATAAACTTGAACCCATCCCTGTTATATAGACAGGACTGGTTGGAATGGCTTTTCACGTGGAAGTTTCATTGTCATAAAGATACGACTTCAATCTACACCGTGATGAAAAATGGCAGAAATGGCGTCTATTAATAAAAAAAAATGGCAGAATTTTTTGTGGCCTTGCTTAGAACAAACAATACTAATCTGAGATGCAATGGACAAATACCATGAATGAAATAGGACATGAAACAAGCACGGTTCCGATGGCGGGAGAGCTCCTGCGAACTTGGAGCCGAGCTTCTGCGTTTTTGGGGAGCTTCTGCAAGATTGTGCAAATGCAATTGTGGAGACGGAGACGACGGACGAGGACTGAAATGACAGGAGATGGAGTTGGCCTCCTTCCAGGTTGGCTACACCATCCAGCCACGTCGAACGTGCCAGCTCAGCCCAAACCTCGTCACTTTCCTGTCGACGATTTTTAATGGCGACTAACAATTTCGTGCCACACGGGCAGGTGACGGTTTGACATGTGAAAGTGGAATGTATGGTATATATATATATATATATGAACTATTGCAAAGGGGTCATGCGATCTGGTCGCCACGATAACCTCTCCCGTATTTCAAAACCTGATCATTTTCTGATTACAATGCTTATGCTGTCATCCATCTGTTTAGCAGCGGACACAAACGTGAATTCCTTCAATGTAAGGCGAGATGTATAGTTCCAGTACGCTGGCATGCAGTCTTTATCCCATTGTCAGTCCGGTTACCTATTACTCGGGACTATAACATAACATCGAAGCGAGCGTTCCCAGAATTCCCTCCCTCATTTGACAGCCAGGAGTATAAGAACTCATCCCAAGTGTCGGTGGGATAAAATGCCAGTGCCTCCTCGGGACTATAATATTTTGGCCGTTACCTATTGGCCTGAAAAAAGGTGAAACTGTTTTCCAGGCAGTCTTTTGGTTTGTCCGCCAGAGAATTCGAGAAATCTATGAGTAGGCAATGGTGCCATGAAGTGGGAACTCTTCTAAATTCAGTCCTGCTAACAGTAAAAGCCTGTTAAAGTCTCCTTTACCAGTCACTCTGACTACTGTAAGTGAGGTCTTATGGAGGGTTTTTTGTTCTTATAGAGATTCAACTGAAACGGGTTCCGACACTTGCAATTTCAAACCCAGCTTTCATTAGAATGGGCTCCTCTGTGGACTGCTCTCTAATCAGGTTAAATTCCCATCTTCTCTGTAACAGCAAAAATTCGGTTGATTACTCAAATTGATTTAATACGGTAGTGAAAGGCTAATACCCATGTTAATTACAATGTTTTAGTACAGTGGTAGGAAATCCAAGGCTTCTGGGCCTCATGTCACAATTCTTGGCATCGATGGAGGAGGAGTTCGAGGGATCATCCCAGGCGTGATCCTTGCATTTTTAGAGGAAAAGCTCCAGGTATTGTTTAATCAAAGCAGCCATTGAAAAGCAATTGAATAGATAAATTACAGTTTGAATTCAATACTGATTCCGAATAAATTACTGTGCGTAGGAATTGGACGGTCCATGCGCCAGGCTTGCAGATTATTTTGATGTCATTGCGGGAACGAGTATAGGCGGACTGATTACAGCCATGATAACAGCTCCTAACAGCCAAAACCGCCCTCTGTTAGCAGCGAAGGATATTGTCAAATTTTTCTTGGAAAACTCTGCAAAAATCTTTCCTAATTCGTGAGTATACAATGTTTTATGTTTTGAAATGTTTTTATGGAACAACAAAGCGAATAACTGATAGCCAAAACCGTGTGCATTTGACAGCTCTTTTCGTACGCTATATCGTATATGTACGGGGCCCAAATACTCGAGTAAACACCACCACAATATTCTCAAAAAATATATGGATGGAATACATCTGCGTCAAACGCTCACTCATGTGGTGATTCCGGCTTATGATATCAAACTACAAGAACCTTGTATCTTCTCCACTTTTGAGGTATTTCCTTCCTTTTTTGCAGTCACTTGAAAATCCATGAAAACTGAAAATGTACATGCAGTGGAGAAGATTTAGCGCAAAACTATACATACAATTTGGGCCAAAAGGCTTGCAAATTAACTGCATGCAACTTGAAAGTCATCCCTGATCATATTTTTTCTAGTTCTAAACCATATCTTATAGGGTAAATGTAGCTTTTTAGGTCACAACTTGGCAAGCTACCAATCTGGTGTATGAGACCTCCCTTGTGGAAGTCCACGAGTGGACTGACACCAATTTAGTGAATGAAACTTCTTTCATGGAAGTCCACCAGCGGATTGTTTTCCATTTACCTTATAAATTGTTCATACTCTACAAATTGCTTGTCTTTACAGAATTTGAGTATGTCACCTCTATAATCTCTATAGCTTTAGGATGTCATTCGAATGAAAAGGCACTTGCTTGCTCACACTAGGCTTATATAATCTACCCCCACAGGACTCCAGGTTTATGTAAATTGTACGGTATATGACCATCGTTTTCCTTTAGATTGAAGTTTTCACCTCTATAATCTCTCTAGCTTGTAGGCTATCACTGGAATGCAGTAGCACTATCTAGCTGTAGTAACTCTGCTAGTCGCTCAATGATGCAAAGTCCTGTTCTGTTCTTATCAATCTGGGAAAAATGTCCCAATAGTTAGAGCATGAAATATGTCTTGTTTTCTACACACTCTATCCTGCTTTCACATGCACATCAAACTTTCAAGCCCATCTCAAACTTCAAATCAAACTTATATGGAGGGCTCCAAGAGGAGGAAGGGTAAAAATAAAAATACTAAAGAAAATGCAGGGAATAACAAAGGGGTATATTAATTTCAGCAGCACTTACCCATCTAACTTCTTCCATAACAGAATCTTTAATCCACATCCAAATCTGCTGCAAAAGATGATGGAACCAAAATTTAACCATATATACTGCCGAATTCTCATGTGTAGTGACTCTGCTGTGTGTATAGGGGAATCTGCTGCAAGAGAAGATGTAACCAAAACTTCCCCAATACATACAGCACAATTCCTATATACTTCCCCTATACGTACAGACTTACAGTGGAATTCCCATGTATTGGAATTTCGCTGTATTTATAGGGGAAGGTTTGGTTCAGTCTTCTTTTGCAGCAGATTTGCATGTGGAATAAACATTATGTTATGCAAGAAGCTAGATGGATAAGTGCTTCTGAAATAAACAAACCTCTTTGTTATTCCATGTTTTTTGTTTTCCCTTTGAACTTTGAATACATGTTGGTTTGTTTTGAAGATTGAGATGGGTTTGTAGGTCAGAAGTAAATATGAAAGCATGACAAACGTGTAACCATCAAGGCATTGTTCAGCCTTTTAACCATTGGGACATTTTTCATAGATTGGTGTGAGCAGAACAAGATACTGCATCATTAAGCCATTAGTACAGTGACAACAAGAAACGTGGCGGACATGAGAAAGAAAATGCCACTGCATTCAAATGACATCCTACAAGCTACAGAGGTATAGAGGTGACATAGGCAATTGTAGAGGCAATTATTCGTTTTCTTCTGGCAAATCTCCTTACCCTCAACTCGTACCTTGTATCCAACTCACTGCCTCAAAATATTATCCTAATTAAACTACACTCTGATTCCTACTAGTTTTACAAAACACATAAAGACATTGGGATATGAGCTCAAGGCGACTCAGCTTTTTTGACATCCCAAGTGCCCCTAAATGCTTGCATTTTATCATGTCCCAGAATTGGCGAGCAGCTGAGCTACATAAGTCAACCATTTTGGGTGTTTCATTAGTTCCACTAGCAAGTCAGCAGCTTTGGGAGTTTCTTCAGCTAGATACCAGTTCTTAGCAACTTTGGGTCTTAAGAATAAGCAATACCCAGGCTATAAGGATAACATAGCCAGCTCCCTTTAGCCCAAGGTACATTTTAAATTTTTTACTATCAATAGCCTAGGGGTTGCATCTAATTCTATTCTAGAACGATTAACTTCGGCTTGTAATTTTCTTGGTACTGTGCTGGGGTTCATATGGTTCTGTAGCTGACCATTTTCTACAATTAACTTCGGCTTGTAATTTTCTTGGTACTGTGTTGGGGTTCATATGGTTCTGTAGCTGACCATTTTCTACATTGTCTTCCATGGTCATGGGAGGACTTGTTCGTACTTTGTCTTTTATATTTAGCTGGAGACATGTTGGGTTATTCACTTATCTTCCTAAGCTAGCTGTGTTTTATGGTCCTTTGAACTTTTCTATTCTGCATATTGAGAGGAGATAGATACAGCGTCTTTCTCCTACCCACATTTCAAAAAACAAAAAGTTTTGATGACTGGTGGTTTGAACGGAATATCGCTTTCTTCAATTCCTCATTTAGCCTTTCTTTGCACTATTCAAATTCACTAGACATGAATATTTGCATTATCTGGTGGTAAATTCATCAACATCTGATTTTTTACTGTATGTCAATTAGGTTTCTTTGACCTCTTTGCAGGCTAAGATGGACATGTCCAAGGATGCATTTCTTTCGGATATTTGCATGGGTACAACTGCAGCTCCAACATTTTTCTCTCCTTACCATTTTGAAACTCGAGGATTTTCTGGGAATGTAAAAGGATTTAATCTGATTGACGGCAGTGTTTTTGCTCAAAATCCAGTAAGCCATGTTGCCTCTAGAATTTAAACCCTTATTTAAAATTGAATACATACAGCTTAATTATCCGTATTAAGAATGAAAAAAACCCGGCAGACCTTACTGGCAATTAATGAAGTGATAAAGAAAGCAGTGAAGAAAAGTTCAGAATTCCCGGTAATGATTCCTCAGGTAAACTAACCTGTCATTTGATTTCATCAAATAGGTAGCCATAAGTTTCTCAAATGCCAAGTATATTTTGAATCCAAAAATATAATAATACAGAGATTTCTCTTTTTATTAACAGAAGTGGGAAGATCTATGGGATATGGGATAAGAAAATTATATATGCAAGCCATAATGTCTGGCAGATAAATGTAGTGTACCTTGAACAGGGTGACTTGGTAAAACAAATTCAGAATACATGCGTTCAAGGGACATCTAAACATTCTTCCTAATAATTGAAATTTCCGCCAACCACCCTCTTCTTCTCATCTTCTCATCTTCTCCAAATGCAATACTACTAAATCAAATGTTTCAGTTCTATTTTTTGGTGGCTGGGACCAAAAATGTGTTATGTTCCTCAGTATACTTAATTGAATTTCACTGCCCTGCATCTTAATATGTGTTGTGTAATGCTATCCACATAGGTGCTTTGGTTATGTTGAGCAAGAGAGAGGATTCCTGTAGAGAAATTCAAAATAGTTACCCCCATAAGTGTTTCTTTTTTAATTTTCAACTACAGAACCAGTCCTTACAGTGAATGAAATTTCTCTCTTCAAAGCTGTAATGATTACCATCATAGGTGCTTCATTTATATGCAACCACAGAAAGGATCCCTCCTTTCATAAATATTAAATATATTCAAAATGTCTTCAAGGTGTACTGATTACCCGGTTAGGTGTTTGCTTTTATATTCAACGAGAGATTGGGCTATTAGTTAAAAAAACAATTCTATTCAAACGTGTAATTGTTACCCACAGATGCTTTTGTTACATTCAACAAGAGTAAGATCCATTATATACAACAGGCTATCTCTTGAGTCT
Source organism: Taxus chinensis (assembly GCA_019776745.2). Taxonomy (NCBI): domain Eukaryota; kingdom Viridiplantae; phylum Streptophyta; class Pinopsida; order Cupressales; family Taxaceae; genus Taxus; species Taxus chinensis. The sequence continues at coordinate 727,387,128 of CM034152.1, read as the reverse complement.
TAAATATGGAAAGAATGTCTATATTAATATGGCCAGCAAAAATTTCTGCTATTTCATGTACAGGCCTGATAGAGATAATCCAAGGCACCATTGTGGTGTAGTGTAAAAAGGCTCTGTTAGCACACATGCTGAGAAATTCTATGTAGCCTCCCTCAATTTTTCCATCTCTTATTGGTAAAGAATGTTAGGGATCTAAAAGTAAATTCCTTCCCTTAGGCTTGTAGATTTGAAACAAATTTGAACAGGCACTAACAACAAAGATATGCTTTCAGGTGGTTCCATTTCCATTTATAAGGTGTGGGTTTGCACTAGTATAAAATAAACAAGATAAAAGTTTGTGTTTGGTTTTGACAGGACTACACAAAGTTTCTTGTGTTATCACTTGGAACCGGACAAGTAGCTGGTGGTAGCTACAATGCAAAAGAAGTGAGCAAATGGAATATGCTTAATTGGTTTTACAGAAATGGCGATGTCCCTATAGTTAATATTCTTAGCGAGGCCAGTCAAGGTGTGGTGGACAATAACCTCTCTGTGGCATTCCAAGCTTTTCAGTCCACTGACAACTACATCAGAATCCAGGTTTTCCCTTTAGCATAAACCATAGCTACAAGAAAACTTATACTTTTGCTTTATCAAATCTTCCATGTTTCCTTCTTCAGTTGTATTCAGAGGTTATGATATGTGATGTGCTAGGAAGTAGGGTTAAATGGAAACGAAGCAGCAATGGACAATGCTTCTGAGAAAAATCTGGAACAGCTGATATGCATAGGAAAGAAATTGCTCGACAAGCCTGTTTGTAGAAGAAATTTAGACACCGGGGAGTTTGAACCTATACCAGACAAAGGCACCAACAGGGAAGCCCTTATCAGGTATGGATATTAAAGGCTCAATCAATAATTTTCTAAGTATGGATATAATTCTTAATATCATATTGATCAATATTTGTTTCAGACTGGCAAAATTACTATCTGAACAGCAGAAACGCCGGTCTTTCTCATCAACTCCTCCCTGTATTGATCTTTCCTTAACTCGGAGTCTCCTTTAAAGACTGATCAATTTTCAAGAGTTAAATGAGTGGGGTTGAATAGAAACTCACAGGTCATTAGAATGAGTGGGATACATTTTCAAGGCAAACACAATTTAATCATTACTATTGTTACATGTGATAGATTTTGTAAACTGCCCTCCTTCCCAGGGTTTTTATTTACGTTTGTAATTTTGCTGGCATCTCAAGTAAACTGGTGATATAGAGGATGGATCCACTTGAGCGAGGTCTCTAAGAATTTCTAATATTATATTACGATTGAGAGGTTTCCATGTTTAAGGATGTAGAATGTTTTTGTTACCATACATTTTTAACAAATTTCTTGTTTCTATTTCACTAGCAATCACACCTGAAAGGTACAATGGAGACATTGATAGGGCTAGTGAGGTTTGCATAGAAAAGATCAAAAGGAAAATAAAGACAAATAAATTGAAGTGCTAAGAAAATGACAAGAGACGAGTCACATAATTGTCTGCATATAGTTTTTAAGTTTGATTACTTTATTATACTGCCGAAGGCAAATAGTATAGTCTTCAAGAAACTAATTAATTATTTATGCTTTGTCCAGTTTTATTTTGTCAAGTGTCATTTACATTTTTAATATAAAGTTTTATAAAAACAAATATTTATTTTCTTTTTACAAAATCTTTAATTTATTTTTCTGATTGGCTGAATTATTTTTGTAAGCATATTAACTATTTTTCATTAGTAAAAACATCTATTTTTCTTATCAACCAATATAAAAATAACATGTGACAAATATTTAATTTTTCTATAGTTTGGACATTAGCCAATTTTCTTGAGAAGTCTTAAATGATTTTTGCATTGAATGTTCATTAGACACATCATTGTATTTGAAAAGTGTCATTGTTTTCATTATGATGGCATTAATAATTATTTTTGTTTTATTCAACTTTATTTTGTCAAGTGTCAATTGCTTTATTTAACATAAATTCTCATAAATATAAATATTTATTTGATTTTTTACAAAGTCTTTAATTCAATTTTTGTAATCATATAAATATTTATTATTAGTAAAAAGATATTTATCTTATTAACCAATTTAAAAACATGTAGCAAATATTTAGTCTTTCTATAGTTTTAACATTACATTTTTTTTTAATAAGTCTTAAATGATTTTTGACTTGGATGTTGATTGGACACACCATTGTACTTAATGTGTCATTATTTTAATTTTCATAACATTATTAATTATTTTTACTTTGTCCAATTTTATTTTGCCAAGTGTCAATTGTTGTCTTTAACATAAAGTTTCATAAAACTAAATGTTTATTCATTTTTGACAAAATCTTTAATTCAATTTTTTTATTGGCTAAAATATTTTTGTAGTCATATTAAATACTTTTTATTAGTAAAAAAATAAATTTTCTTATTCACTTCTGTTATTTTTTTCTTCGCAAATATGGTGTCTTCGAATTTTTGGATCCCGAAGTAGATCTTGAAATTTAAATGTGCAAATTAGAAACATATATTATGTTTTCTTTCCCTATAGTACAAAAAATGGAGATTTGTGGCGAAGAGATAGCAAGGCTACTAAGAAATGTGTATCTATATCCATGAGGATCTATATCTAATTCATAATTTGTTTGTATTGATATTACATGACAATATTTTCCTATTAAATTTATATTCTTCCACCATGAACTTGTAGCCTTAAGACAACAACTTCATAAAATGGTCGTATTTCGACAATGCAAAATACTTGTTTGGTGTGCCTTTTCCTTTTCTTCTAAGTTTTGAACTTTCTCCCTAGTGGGAAGCAACAGAACCCTCTATCATATTTCTTAAAGTTTACCATGTCAAACTTTCGTGTTTATTGAACACTTCTAAAAGGCCCCCATGCAGTAGTTGAGCTTATAGATTACTCTAATACCTTGGAACTCCAACATCCACTAAAAGGAATTTTGAGCATGATATTTCATTTAAGATCTCCGGTCCCAACTAAAATGAAGCTTTTCCTTGCTTGCACATCTAAAATCTTTGCCCAACACATCTTTTTATGTAAAATTCATTGCAAAAGTAAAATACCTTTACTTTAACACTTCTTCGGCAGTATATGCCATTCATGGCCTTGTTTAGATTATGCTCCATTGGAATTTATCTACCTATAAACTCCATAAAATACAAATAATTGTATAACAAAATACAAATTTGCATAAAAATATAGAAATAATTTGTTTTGGATTTCTTCAAAAATAAAAGAACATTTATCTCTTATTTTTAAGAGAACTTATGATTCCATTAATTTGATATATGAAGCATAATTTGACATTTTGACAAAAGGTACTTGAACTCCTTTTGATAGGGTATTTAGAAAACCCTATGTACACATTGCACCTAGCCAAATCACTTATTTCAAAAATTCAAAAACATATACGGCCACACACATTTGAAGTTACAAATACATTTTGTCTTTTTTTTAATTTATAAAGAACAATCACAATATTTAAATTTTAACCTTAACATGTATTCATAGATAGATTTTTTTTTAAAACAATTATGGAGTCAAAATATTATGGACATAATTAAGGTAGTAAATATGGTTAAATATTCATTTTGCAACGAATCAATTAGTATCTTAGTAAGAGGACCATTTTCATTGTGGTGTCGCCATTTTTATTTTTTGAATGGAAGAGGATTTTTAGTGTCCTAAAAACAATTTTAAGATGTGTTAAAGAGGCATATCTGATTTGGGGCAGTAAGACATGTCTTTATAGATAATTGGGTGAGAATTTCCATTTCGATCATGAAGCCACCAAGGAGGAGAGGGGAACACCGAGCAAGAAAACATACTCATCCTTACTGATCTTTGTTGCAGACCAAACCTATCAATCAATGTGGAATTAATTGTTTGAAAATACAAGTAGTTTTAGAATTTTAGAAATAATTCCAAAATGCATAAAATAGGCCTAACAATTTACGGTTATGTTAGTAGTATGGCCACTTCTATTGTGGCATATGTTAAGAATATCTTGTTAGTGTTCACATATTAGTATATTATTGTACATAGTGTAACGAGTTGTAATAACAACTCATATACATATTACATGTTGTAATCGTTGATTGGTTAAAATAATGAGATGTGAGATATATTAGTAGATAAGTTACACCCTATAATTAAGTGACTATGGGTGAGTTGTAACTCATATTATTACTAAAAATGAGTGGTCAAAAGTGATAAGTGTTGTCTCTTTTGTAGAAGATCATTGCACTATATATGTAATCCCGTTCTATGTGAATATGAATCCACGTCTCAAATTTTATGTGTAATGAGTTTTATTATGTATTCATGTGTTAAAATCATACCTGAAATATTTATTTGGTATTAGAGTAGGTTGTCTATGAATATATGATGTTTTTACCAATTGCTTGGTTGTATGTCCATGGTAATCTCTCCAAAGTTTTATTGGAGTGATATTTTCTCTTACATTAGGGTAGTCTTAAATTTTAAAGGCTCAACGCTTCGTGACTCGATCTCAATTTGAAGTCCCGAGTGCAATCATGTTTACAGTTATTTTTAAGTTGAGTTTTAATAAATGTTGATTCATGTTCAAAGAATGTGTCATGTTAGTATAGTGACTCTTGAGTAACAATAGTTTGTTTTTGTTAAAGATCCAAGTTGTTCTCTCAAGAGTCAATAGAACTGTCATTAAGTGGGTTAGAGGTTAAATGAGTGATTCAATTTTCAAATATAAGTCTTCTAAGTGTCTTAATTAATAAATAATTCGTCTAGATGATCTATAAAGTTTCGAGTCAATAGTCAACTAGTGTTTTTTACGCTTACAAGGTTATTGTATAATTATGTGTATGTTTTAAAAGAGTCATAATTATGTGAGTCATTTTTGTTATAGTGTGTCATTTGCGTCTTTTTTTAGTAAAACAAGTGTATGTTTGCTTATTGTCAAGATAAAGCACATGTGTCAAAAGTCATAGTCTTGAGTCAATATTTATTTTGTATCGTCAAAAAAATTGTCTCACTATGCATACACATTTTCAGTGGTACTCAATGTCTTATAAGTAAAAGTTCTATCTTGAGGGGGTTGTATACACATGACTTTCAAAATCATTTTCGCTAAGTACCCAAGAAGAATGGAAAATAGAGGTAATAGAGGTTTGGGGACAATCAATGTCCTCTCATTCATCAACTATTAGTGACGGGGCCACACATTTGAGATAGTGGCTTTTTCCCCAGTGTTTTTCATGTTTTGTGTGGTGCTCCTCATCTATGAAACTACGTTGCTCACTTTCGGTTTCGCCTTCAACGCACCCAATATATTTTCTTCCAAAATTCACAGGATGTTGAAGCTCGAGCTCAATATCGACGAGGATGTGGGGGAGGACTTGAACATGTTGCCTCTATAAGAGGATGCTATCTAGGAGCAAGAGGAGAGAGGTGGATTAAACCTAGGTCGGGTATGGTAATGTTATATAAGTATCTAGGCTTGGTGGGTTTTGTTGGAGGAGTAGGACTTCACTTGTACAAGGACTTTCACCATTACCAAGTTTAAATGGATTGTACTTCCACTTTTGTGACCATCTCTCTATTTTAAAGTATTTTTAAATTTCTAAGTATATTAGTAAAAAACAAATATCCATTTTTAGTTTGGCAATATTTAAAATACATTCCTCTTAAAATTCCAAATTTGACTAATAAAGTGTATACAAATATTTATCTTTAGTTTTACTTCAGCTAAAATATTTTCCACTTTTATGTTTTTTATTTTATAATAATAAAAGTGTATTGTCTAACTAAATAATAATATTTTATTTAATATTAGTATTCAATATTCAACATTAATATGTCATAATATATGAATAGTATTATATTCAACATTAACATTCAATATTCAATATTTAACATTAATATCCATATCTTTGACAAATTATATGTAAAAGTAGTGATTTAGATATATCCTATACATAATATATGATTTCATTCCATCTAAATGTTGTTTTTCTAAAGTATTTTTACATGAATTATTTGTAGAGACAAAAGCTAGATGTTTATTTTCCATAAAAATATATTTATTTGATATAAATAATATTCACACTTATGTTAAATTGAGAAATTAAAAATTATATATATATATATATATATATATATTATATATATATATATATATATATATGTATATGTATATGTATATGTATATGTATATTATATGTCTATATCTGATAAACACATATTTAAAACAAACTACATTTATAATCCAAACCTTTAAGATCAAAATAGTGACTCTACTTTCCCGAAATCTCATGGCAGGGATGGCATCTTTAAGTTTCTTTTGATTCTAAAATATGTTTATATTACCTATCTAATTGAATGATAAAATCCCAACCTTCATGGGGCGAATATGCTTTACCCAAATCTCATGGTATTTCCAATTTCCATTTTTATTTGTCTATCATTTTATAGTATGGTCATATTTAAGTAATGAAATTATATGTAATTGACTTTATTAAGCAACTTTAGATTTAACTAATTATGATGTTAATTTTTTTTCCATGAGAACTACATGTTGTAAAACAATTTTTTTATTTTTTTTATTTTTATATACATCAAAAATGAAAGATATTGTCCGAGGCACAATTTCAAATTTCCAACCTCATCAATTTTCTTAAATGTTGGAACATTTATACTCAAGAAGACTCAATCACTGATTGACTTTTTGTAAGACGAAAATTTTCCGTGATAAACCAATGACGATTTCTTATAAAGAATTCTTGGGCATCTTTTGGTGTTTGGATGTCTTGCTCGTGTTTATCTTTGGGTCCCATAGTCTGCTCGGTCTCGTGGATGTCATTAAAAACTTTCATTCATTCATTATAAAGAATATTCTCACCAGCACCCACCTGGCAGCCCTGCTTTTTACTGTTTGCAATCTTGAAAAAAAAAAAACAAAGCATTTTCCAATACCCACTAAGAAAATTTGATTCCATCTCAACTTAGTAAAGTTCAGCCAATGTGAATGTATAATTAAAGTTTTATGTATCAGAGTTTTCATTGCTTTTTATTTCAGGGCGCCGAACAATGGTCATAAAAGTCTAAAAAGAATACAACAGTAAAGAAAAAAAGCATGCCTAAAAAGCATGCATCCATTGAGGATTAAAGTATTCAAAATTATTCTCCTACCCCGCAGATCATCAATATTCTTCATATACGTACAACATAATTTAAAGTATTTTGATTTATACATTGACGACACTGACGTCAATTTATATCCTCTTTTTAGTCACCTTCAATTTTTATTTCCCCAATTTTTATTGTTTTTTCCCTCAAATGATCTGTACCTGTTCTACAAACATGATAACGGATACATTTATAAAAAAATTCATATAATCCCCTTTACATGATCCGATCAGAAAGCGCAGGCAAACGCCTAAAGAAATTCAAATACGAAGGCGGCATGGGTTCTCTGAACCTGGGATGGCGGAGAAAGAAAAGGCCAAGCAAAACAGAAACCACCTTGAACGGAACAACATACAATATGAGAGAAATCATGAAACAAACCGCAATAAAAATTCCTGTCGCGCGAGGATCCCTCCAGCTCAACAAAGCCTGTATTCTCTCTCCCTGCGTCGCGAAATCCCCTAAAACAGTCTGCATCCTAGCGGCCAAGCTCCGCAGTCGGTCATATCGCACCCTGACGACCTCGGGTGGCTTAGTGCTCGGAATGGGGTCGAATTCCTCGTCGAGCTCGTCGAGCTCGACTGTGTCGGCCTGGGAAATACGTATGTCCATATGGGGAGGCATGCGCGGCCGAAATCTGTAGTACCATGAGCCGATGAGAAACAGGTAGAAAAACAGGGTGGGCACGATGAGCTCGGGGTACCAAACGAGGATGAAAAACAGTAGGTGGACGAGCACGGTGGTTACAGGGTTTTTCCAGCGACATATATCTTCGATCCAGTTTGCCACATTGAAGAGACCGGACAAGACGCTCATGATCCTGAACCAGTTCGCCTTGCTGCGCCGCATGCTCCACATGTTCGAGTCGGTGTCCATCATGTACTTAACGACCTCCTGCCGAAGCGGCGGCTCGGAGCGGGAGAGCCTCAGTGCGACTATTGTCATGGCGCTGTTTCTCAGAATGTCCTGCTGGTTCACACTCAATGGATACAGGTAGTGCATTTTGGGTAACAGAGGCTGCGTGTAGACCTGTAAGACGTCTAGCAATGACGGGCAAGTGAATCGAACCGCGAGCTCGATTTCCCCCATTTTTTTAACCCCCGAGGGAAGTAGAACCAGAAGCGGGTATGAATTGGTGTAGATCTTGTTGCTCTCCAGCGTCGAGATCCGGATTCGGACCTTGCCGATCCGGTGGTCGGGTTTCGCAGCCTTTTCGTCGACGGTGTTGAATATGTGCCAGTTATCGAAGACCCCTAGGGTGAGCACCGTACAGGGGTCGTGGACCTGCCAAGTGTACTGCTCGTTCCACCTCGGATTGAAGCTGTCTGTGATTGTTCTGGTTCGAACCCATTTTTGGCCGTATTTGGCAACGCAGTAGGCGTCGGTTGCGCCTCGGCCACCCTTTGTTTTCATGGGTAAGAGATTCTGTGCGCCCAGGATTCCCAGCTCGAGAACGCCCAGCGATGGCTTCCACAGCTGGCGAGCGGTCGGTCGCAGGTCGCTGCTGCAGTGGGCGGCCTCGTCCATGACGTGGTAGCCCCCGTCGAAACAGAGCCTGAGATGAATTCTGCCATGGTAGGCGGGGGTTTCGTTGTTTTCTGATCCCTGCGCTTTGTCGAGATTGAACCATCTGGGGCTCACCATGCGGTGGTCGACTCGCCTTTCGATGGAAGCGAGCGGCACGGTCGCATGGCCGAGGATCTCGGGCGTCTTATTTGAGCGGTCTTCGATTATCAATACCAGCAGTTCTTCAAACGGCTCTGCTGCCACAAAAATGAGGTCCTCGTTCCAGAAGGGATTGGAAGTTCTGTTTGTGATGCTCTTTGTCCTCAATACCTGGAACCCTAACTGAACTCTTACTCTCTGTTCTGGAATCCGTATCTGTTGAAAATGCAGACACGCCAAAATCAATATCAAGAAAAGAAAACGATTAAGGTGCTGAAATCATCATAAAGTCTCAGTTTTTGGTTCTATAGCTCTCCAGTCTCGTGGAAATCTTTCATTTCATTTCACGCATAAATTAAATTAATATCCATATAACCACAGAGGGAAATTAGAGAGGAAATTCTAAATTAAATAATAGCTTTATACATGGCTCCGTTCTAAGATTAATTGAATAATCCAAATCAATGTTCTCAATTCAATAATCCAAATCAATGTTCTCAGCATCCCTCACTGCAAAATAATTTAAATAACAGATATCAGTAATATATAGATAGAGTATGCAAGGAATGCAATTTAGTGCTAGAATGGATGTTAACAGACTGGTTCAGTGGGCATGCAAGCAATTGAACTCCTCGCACACCAAATGGAGATAGTGAATACTATAATGGATATCATGAATGTGTGACAGGTAGGTTCTGCAGGCAGCTAACAAATTGAAATCTTTGTTTTGTGGGAATGTCAAATGGAGATCATGAGTATGGATTTTAGGATTTGTGGGCATGCAACAAATTGAAAATTTAGTACTGGAATGGACATTATAGATGCATGAAAAATTTTCCAGGCATGCAACAAATGGAACTCCTTGGGAGGATATAGAGAATAATGATGTAAAATGAGATTTAGTGTTAGATCGGATATCATGGAAGCCTGATAGGTTATGCAGGCTGCAAATTTGAGAAAACTGATATATGCCATAAGATTTAGTGTTGGACTGGATGTTATGGATACTTGCCAAACAAGTTCTACAGGTATGTAACAAAATGAAATCATTTGATTGTTGTTAAATCAAATGGAGATGGATAATCATAATGTAGAATGTGTTTAGATTTGGCAAGCAGGTTCTGTTGGCATGCAACATATGGACGGGATATTATAGGTGCTTGAAAAACATGTTTTGTGGACAACCAATGATAAATTGAACTCCTTAGATTGTCCACTGGAGAAAAGAATAATAATGTAAAATAAGATTTGCGTGCAAGCCTCGATGAATTGAACTCCTTTGGTCATCAGTTGGAGATGGAGAATAAGGATGTAAAATAGGATTTAGTGTTTAGATGGACATTATGGATGCTTCATTGAGAGGTTCAATGGGAATGCAACAAATTGAATAGGTTCTATTTTCGGCATGCAAATGAGATGTAGAATAATGATGTAAAAGAGATTTAGCACTGGGATAAATATTATGGATGAACTACAAAGTTTATGTGGAGTGGCATGACCTAAAAAGAGGAACGGGAAGGCAACAAAACTGAACTCCTTTGGTTCAAATACATATAAAGAATAATGACTTATATTCATCAACTCCATCAAGGGAAAATGCCAGACATGGTGATATGAATGATGTTCTCAATGTGTTTCTTTGGATGAATGTAATGTTGGAGTGCCTTGATGACAATATCTACCATATGGATGATTGTGTCCACACCATTCCCCCTCACATCACCAAAATGGAGGATTCTGCTTGTCATCACCATTACCATGTCGGCCACTCTGGATAAAGAAATTGTGGATAATGCATTTCCCGCCACCATTAACATTGCGCTCTCTTCACTCTTCTATTTATGAACTACGCACATGCCATGGACATTGTTGTATGAGGGAGAAGAGCTTGCTCTTACATCATCTAACATAAGGTTTTAGGTATTTTAAAGCTTTGGTCGGTTCTTTGTTGTGGAGTGCTATGTAGTATACTTGGGAGATGGCCACAATTTGGGGATGACTTGTGCAACAACCGTTTATAATAAGCTGTGCTTATTTAGACAGGGGACTGGCATTTTTGAGAAGCAATTTTCCAAGTCATTTCGGGGAGCTTGTTTGGATAGAGAAAAAGTATTCTGACCTGTTGATTGGATAATATGCCCTTGTTTAGACAGGGAAAAAGTATACAGAGCTGTTAGATTAAACAAAAAAACATGGCAATAGCATTGTAGGTGTTTTTGTCTATTGTTATTGTATCCTAGGCTTTTGTACATACAAATTGAAGCTTTCACATATGCCTAGTTAAAATTTTGATGCCCAACACAAAATTATCAGTAGATAGAGCAAATGACATAAATGAAATGTTCCTTTCATAATTTTCTAGTAGTGCCTGTGCCAAGGAACACAAATATCTCCTGATTTATTTAAACTAAACAATTTCTAAGAGCAATCGACTGTACAAGATCAATTCATTCCAAGCCATCTGTTTAAAGAGCTCTGGATCAGTATTCTTTCATCAGATAATCAAGGGATTCTTCTCCATACAACTAAGTTTAAAATCTTTATTATAGATTCGAGCATTGCAAATCAAAACATAACGTACCTTGTCTACAGGAAACTGCAGGTCTGTGGCTTCAATCACGTTCACTCTGAGGTACCAAAGCTTGGGAGACAAATAGACCTTGGCACGGGTATGAATAACACCCCCTGCATCCGACTGCCATGCCTCAGCAAAAGCCTCGTCTGCCTGTGTCCCAATCCACACAGCCAGCATTATGTCTCCTTTCACTCTTCCATCTCCCTCCAGTCTATACCACTGAGGTGCCAGCGGGCTATCAGGCGGAACCCGCATAGGAACCTCAGAAAGATCAAAACAAACCCCACCCAGAAAATCATCCCTTGTTCCAGTGTCCTCATCCCACACAGAAATTTCCAAAGTAGGTGCAGACTGAAGCTTTTCTTTACTGAAAGCAAAAACCTGTTCCCAGTCTGGGTACCCTGTCTTAGGCGAAGTGCGTGTTTTCACGGCCTCTCCGCCAACTCTGATCTTCACATATGGGTCGGCCGGGGCACCCGTGGTCGAATCCCGGGGAGGTAGCGCCCGGGCCTTGACAATTCTCACAAATAGGTATTGTATCTTTTCGACCAGGTTGTAGGCCGAGTTGGTCTCATTGCTGCCAGGTAGGGTGCCACTGAGGTCTCTCATGTGGTACTCTGCAGTGTTTACTGCGGGTGTAGGTGCCACCGAAGGGTTCGCCTCAGCTGGTGGAGACCCTTCCGCGGGCTTCACCTCTTCTATTGGAGGTGTTTCGGCTGGAGGTGGTGGTGCTTCTCCAGCAGAAGCTGCCTCGGCTGGGGGAGCTTCGGCCGGCGGTGCTTCTGCAGGAGCTGCAGGTGCCGCTTCTGCAGGGGGAGGTTCAGCAGGAGGTGCAGGTTCAGCAGGAGGAGCCTCTGCAGGAGGTGCGGCTTCAGCTGGTGCTGCCCCTTCTGCAGCTGGTGGTGTTTCTGCTGGTGGAGCGCCTTCGGCTGGGGGTGCTTCCGCAGGTGGAGCTCCTTCCGCTGGTGGCGCTTCAGCCGGAGGACTTGCCTCTGCAGGCGGGGCTGCTTCAGCTGGTGGAGCTCCTTCAGCTGGCGGAGCATCTGCAGGTGGTGCTTCGGCTGGTGGAGGTGCTGCCTCCGCTGGTGGCTCCACAGGCTCGTCAACATAATATATTCTCATTCCTAGTTCTCCCTTAATGAGAGAAAAAAGACTTCTCTTCTGCAGAGGATAGTATATCAAAGCCTCCTCCCCCTTCTTTACAAATTCACTACCATTTACCTTAACCATACCCAAAAAATGACTCCGCCTCCCCGTTCTCTTATCATTATAAACATGAGCTTCAAGCTCTTCTGCAGCCATGGTCTTTGGATCATTCATCAAAAACTCCAATTTATCATTCCAGACGGGATTCAAATCCCTATGCTTAGTTTTCGTCCTTTTTCTCTGCCCGTCGAAATCCACAAGAACATAAGGACTCGAAGTGCCCGCACCATCCTTGGGCATAAGATTATGTGCATCCACAACTTCAACAATCAGTTTCCTACACGTAGCCATAAAATTTCCTGCTGCAATTTCTTTGTTGCAGCAGCAAAATCATCACTTCTTCCTTCAATTCTTTCGCTATACCTTTTATCGATCACCTCCTCGACTTTAGCTCAAAAATGATAAATCTTGATGGAATAAAGTTAATCGCAAACCCTGTCAAAGCCAATTCAGAACGGTTCCAGAGAAATTTCCTTTTATTAAACAGTTGGAAACATTACGCATATATAATCTAAGGAATGTAATTACGCATATATAAATTACAGTTTTCTGTTAAAGCGCAGAAAAGGAGTCATTGCCTTCGGCTTTACGTTGCCGGTCGACCTTTTCAGGCGAGTGACTTGGACCTTTTTTTTTATTACCACTACGAGGAATCGAATGTTATTACATTATTTAAATAGCAACGTTTGAAAATATGGTTTTGGGTTGGCTCAAAGACGATACTTTTATCTACGATCTTTTATCTTTTCTATAATGCAGAGGCCAAGGAATCTAACTTTTCACTTTGTAGTGATAAAGTCGGTGAGGATCACATGGCTCTCCACTTCTTTACTAAAGATATTCCTCCAATGCATCTCTGGTAAGGAAGCCATTTTGGTATTGTTATTTATCTTTCTTGCAACTTCATTACGGCACCATTGGGTTCTCACATATTTTCAAAGCTAGGATGTGATGGTAGAACCTTTAATTAGTTACTATTATTTTAATAAAAATATAATTTTGGAATCAATTGCGTGCTTGCTTTGGTATGTATTAAGATTTTCACTCGTCTTTTCTTGTTTTAGTGTAATTGTATTCGGTGTTGCACCATATTTGCTTCCATTAGATATATGTTAGATTTTGCACCAGTTGTTACAAAGGTACTCCGATAAAGTATAAAAGTAACATCAAAAAATGCATTTGGTAAATTGAGACAAGTAAATCCTAAAATTATTGTAACCTTACTTATCGATGGATCCAATGTAGTAGGTTTTTTATAGGTTTTCTTTTTAAAATATTTGTGAGGTAGTATTCAAACATGATGTAATTTATTTTTGCTTTTTTGAATAGAAACTTTTATTTGGCTTCTAATAACACTCCAAAATAACCCCCATAAAAGTTTATAAAATTTTCACTTTTATAAACTTCATGAGACCTTTATAATTTCTCCTTACAACTCTGTTGTGCGTTACAAGTTCTCCTTACAACATGGCGTCTTCTTTTCCTTTTTGCTTACTGAATCAATTACAATTGCCTCACATAAATAGATGCCTTTTACATAGAAATAGATCATGCACAACTCAATAACAAAGCATGTAAAAACAAGGTTTTATCTTTATTTACTTTTCCAAAAATAGGAATCATATACTGGACGGAGATGTCTAATAAAAATAAAACTAAAACTAAAACAACACTATGAACAACATGCAAAAAAAACTACAGTTTTCCTGATAATAGATTGCAGTAGAAAATTATTTATTTTCTAACACTCCCCTTTAATTTTGACCTTCAATTTTTTTTTATCATTCTGGAGCCGAGTCTCAAACTATATCTCTTCTTGATCATAAACATCCAAAAAACTTCTCAAATACTCAAGTGCATCTTTTCCTAACAACTTTGTAACTTTGTAGAAGGTGGTGTAGCTTGTGCTACAACTTGAGGTGCATGTCAAGGAGTGGAAGGAGGTAGTGTATACATCAACAGGAGTTGCATCACCAAAAATGACTATTTCTTTCCCCGTCAAATTCTAACAATCAATAGATCTTGAAAACCAAGCAACTTGGGAAACAAATCGAGTTTGTTCGTCAATATAATGTTCATAATCAACTCTTTTGATCACTTTGTGGTGCTAGCTCTTCATATTTCATATCATCTTGGGAAATAATCGTTTCTATACTTACTTTTTTTCTATACTTCCATCACATGCCTCATTTTCAACAAACTGCACATATATGTTGATTATAAATTGTTTTGTGATTGGATTAAACACCTTGTAGGTTTTCATATTCTTTGAATATCCAATCAAAATACACTTTTCTACTTTGTTGTCTAATTTCTTTCTTAGCTCATTAGGCACATGTGCATATGCCACACAATCAAAGATTTTAAAATGAGAAACCTTGTTTTTTGTAAGTCCAACCCTGTTGAAGAACCATGTTGTCTAACAATTTTTTTGACACATGTTTAAAATATAAACATTAGTTGTTATTGTTTCTACCCAATCTAGTCGTTTGAAATATCCATAGCCTTCATCATACTTCTAGTCATCTCTATTATGGTTTTATTCTTCCTCTTTGCCACATTGTTTTGTTGAGGTGTATACCTAACAATGAATTGTTTGTGGATACCATGTTTCTTGCAAAATTTTAGAAATGCATTGGAAATATACTCAACTCCTCTATCTATCCTCAGAAAATTTGATGTAGTATCCATTTTACTTTTGCACTAGAGCCTTGAACTACTTAAATATATCAAATGCATTTGATTTTTTCCTTAAAAAGTACACCCATATCTTCCTAGTATAGTCATATATGAAGGTTAGAAAGTATGAACAACATCCTATCGAAGTTGTTTTTCATTTGTTCACATAAATCTGAATGAACGATTTCATGGAGTGTCTGTGCTCTTACTGATTTGCCAACTAGAAAGGTATCTTTATGTTGTTTTCCCAAAATACATCCTTCACAAATCCTTTTTGGTTTTTGAATTATAGACAAACCTTTTACCATATTTTTCTTATGAAGCAAATTCAAACCTCCAAAATTTAAATTCCCAAACCTGAGATGCTAAAGCCATAATTCAACTTTCATAATTGACTATAAAGTTGATTGAGTTTCTTTAGCACCTTTCTTGGTTATTCTGAAGCTGAACTGTATGTTTCCGGAGCTATGTTGTATGTTTCTGGAGTTGTGTTCTATCTTTCTAGAGTTGTGTTTTATATTTTTAGAGTTGTGTTGTATGTTTCTAGAGTTATTTTCTATTTTTCCGGAGCGTTGTTGTATCTTTCTGGAGATGTGTTGTATCTTTATGAAGTTGTGCTTTGTATTTTAAGAGTTGTGTTGTATCTTTTTGAAATTGTGCTCTATATTTATTCCTTAAGGGAAGCTTCACGACATGTATTCTTAGGCTCACACATATATTGATTTGATTTTCATTTTATACATGGTTCTAATCTCATTGGAAACATTTTATTGCTTTTCATTTGCACTTTAGCAATCAGTTGAGTACTTGGAGCTTTATCAAAGATCATATATTTGTTGTCATCAATGTAAACTCTATATCCATTCTCTACTAATTGACCAAATTTTATCAGATTATGTTTCAAACCTGAAACATAATAAACATCGTGAATAATATTTTTCTCCCCCTTTTTACTTAGAACGTTGATTGTTCCTTTTTCCCATTACAGTTACTCTATTATCATTTCCAAGAGTAACATTAGTCTTCACTGACTCATCCAAATTGGAAAATAAATCTAACTTTGTTGGCATATGATTACTACAACCATAATTCAAATACCAAATATCACAAGGAATCTAGATTGAGATCGATTACATTCAATAGGTGATATAGAAGGTATTGCTTCATCCATCCTTGTACATGCAATGAACATGAAGTTTGGTGTAGAACTCCCAGCATGAATTTGATTCTGCATATTCTAAGCATATTAATTTTTCTTACATTCATAATCACAGTGCCCATATTTCTTGCAATAGTGACACTGCACATGAGACTTATCCTTTCTCTGACAAAAAGAGTGATTATGACTGTGATCTTGACTATGTCCTCTTCCAATTTTGATTTGTTATACTGCTACTACGTCCTCTAGATGAACTTCTTCCTCTACCTCTATATCAAACCCATCATTAAAGTGTTATTTGAAAATCAAAATTGGAAAAGTAAAAACTTCTTGTTCACAAGTACTCTTTGCATTGGCTGAGGCCACTTATACAAATAGTTTTAATCATTCCATCCATTAGTAGATATCTCTATCATTTCATTAACAAATTTTTCACATTCTTCACCTATAGGACGCGGGTTAATCACATTCATGTGGGGTGTTGTGTAAACGCATCCCTATTCTATTTTATACCATTTGAGATATGATTACCTATGTTCTTGTCTAAAAGCTTACTGGTGGCAAATCCTCCTTTCGGCATTCTCTCTCTTCTTAGCAGAAAGCACTAAACTTATTTACATGGATCTTTTGTCTGCCCATCTCAGTCTAAGGTGATGAGCCCTTACATCCTATTAGTCGTGTGGGGCTGAAATTTGGGGGCAAATTGTCTTTCCAAAGTAAGCACAATATACAAATAAGGCAAAATCAATCAAAATTACAAAGAAAATAAAAATCAATATGCCTTACATATTCACACTCTTTGGTGGTGAGCCCACGCTTCTTACTAGTAGTGTGAGACTGTGAAAGAAGAAAGGTACTCTTACTCGCTTATGTCTTGTCTTCAGTGTTGAAAACTTACCTCTTAATGGTGGTATGGGGCATGATGTAGGGGTCATTTCAAAAAATATACAAACAAAATCCTTCCAAATCCAAAGTTCTTAATCATATAAAATCCCAATGAATTAATTTAGTTGCTCATGTTAAGAGAGACAAACATCCCCTACACTTGATCTTGTTAATTAGTAGGCCATAAATGGATCTAATTCTAGTCACGACCTATAAAGTGAAATCATTGTGGAATCAGTCATATAATCAAGTAATCAGAGATGAGTTACATTTTCCCAAATGGATCATTGTTAACCTCGTGTCTTTACACCCATCATCTTCAAATTTACACACCACTATTTCATTTTTCTTACATCTTTCCTAGCTCTCGGTGTTGAGCCCTCGCATCTTACTAGTTGTGTGGAGTCAAGGGTGGAGTCAGTCATATCAACCTATCACTATATTATCAACATTCTTCCAATGGAATGAAATATTCACAATTTTTTGAACATAAGTTCAGATCATGCACCCTTTACTAAATAAAAACAAAAAAATCAAAATATTTCAAAAAATAAAAAAATCCAAACAATTCAAAACTCCAAAACATTCAAAAAATGTTTCAACAAAAAAAAACTCTCAACAACTATTAGTTCCCAACACAACCTGACGATATCAAACTTTCAACTACTATCCTAGTGATCTTTTCAATTATCCAACGATTGTCATGTCCAATCAAACCCTCATATGTATTATCGCTTGGGGCAATCTTGGCTCTCAATGTTCTTCATCACACATCTCCTTTCTTAGAAAAATGACTCAATCCAATTTCAAATCATTCTCCAACATGGATCCAATAAGAGTTTCATTAGGAGTTTCTTAACTCTACTCTTTTGTCTGATCCAAATCCCTAACATGTATCTTTGCTTGGGGGCATTCGAATATGCTTACTCTTCATTGTGGAACACATTAGGGGCATAGTCACAAGTCTTAATTTAAAATTGTGTTTCTTTTTTGTTATTATTAACCCATTGTAAGTAATTTTGCTAGTGTTATGGTTTGTATATAACCTTGGTGTGTCTATATTACTGTGTAAATTGGGTGTATTTTATATCTTCATCTTTGACCAATTATAGGTATGTTGTTGGAATCTTAGTTAATCTATAACTTTGTTGTAACCATTGTATATTGGGTTTGTTTTGTATATTTATTGTGTTAATTGCTTGATTGCAATTATTTCGTTAACAATCTTGGTTTCTATTTAATCATGGTGTACATCAGTCACTTTATATTTTGGGTTTTCATTCCATTGTTTGTTCTCGTTTTTACCGGTTACGAATATTTTTGTAAGCATCTTAGTTCTTATATAACTTTGTTTGTAATCATATTACTGTGTATATTGGGTTTGTCTTGTACTTTCTTTTTTCTCTTTACTTTTGACCAATTATGAGTATTGTGTAAGCATCTTAGTTCATATATAACATTGGTGTAATCATATTACCTGTGTATATTGGGTTTGTCTTGCACTTTCTTTTTCCCTTTTCTTTTGACCAATTGCAAGTAGTTTGTAAGCATTTTAGTTCATATATAACTTTGGTGTACACCATTATACTGTGTATATTGGGTTTGTTTTTCATGTTTTTCAATAATAATGGTGTTAAATCTATTTGTACAATAATAAAATAGGTTTCTCTAAAATACATCATTTGAATGAAAGCTAAGTTACGATCATGTCATCAATTTCATCTATTCACATCATATCAATATAATATCATCATCTACAATATGTATATCATCATGTCAAAAAGGCATAAAATAACAAAAATAAACTATAACATCATCATATATACAATATCAATCTCCATATCAAATGTCTACATCTAACAATGTCATCACCATAGATATACATCAAATTTATATTAGAGGCATCAATATACAAAAATGTGTACCTTGATCACGAGACATATGCCAAAAATATAATTCTATCCATCATAAATTGAGTCATGGGTGACTCTCTCTAACACTAGGATTGCTTGGTCTCTCGTCCCCGCCCCTAGGTGCCGGCATCTAAATGAATCTGACTGATCTCAAAGGCCTATATGATGTGGTTTTCCTGGTAGATCTGCTATCACCCCTTTGACTATAACATGGTTCCCTATGGCCCTCAAGAACCACAACCTGATATAAGGCTCTATAATATCCCACCCCATGTGATATAGCAATCACTTCCTATAAGACATCTCCCATCCCACCTGCCTCTTCCACGTGGCAAATGGCATCTCTCTTCGTTGATAGTCGTTGTACCTGTATAGTCAACCCATCTCTCTCTTTTGTCATTTATTGTACAAATGTGGCATGTTGATCCCTCTCCATCGTCAATTGATGTATATGTGTAATAGTTTGGTCTCTCTCGACAGTAGCTGACCGTGCTCACTATAACTTTCTCTTTCTACATGATCAAAGTGCATCTCTCTCTCTCTCTCTCTTGTTACCCTATCTCTTTGATTTTGTAGTGATAGCTTTACGGCAGATGGTCTTGGAGGTGACACCAATGAAATTTGTCCCTAGGTATCCTCCTCTCCCTCGTATCCCCATCCATCGCCATCTCTGTCTCCAAACCCATATCCATCTCCATGTCCTCCTACTGGACTTGGTGGCCTCGATGGTGATAAAAGAACCTGTAATGGAACTTTTACCTATACTGGCCCCTGTAATGGAACCTATATTTGTACTGGGACCTACATCAGAACCTATACCTATACATGCACCTGCACTAGACCATGTCCAACCTATAGTGGCACCAGTGCCTACACCTCTACTGAAACCTAACCTTCTAACTGAGACTCAACCTGTGCCTAGTCCATTTTTCCTCCACCTCTACCCCCTCTCTATTGTGGAGTAACTATGGCTGCTTCTATAATACCTGTTGTTATGGATTCCTATAACATTGTAAGACATTAGGGCATGATTCCTGCATACTATGTAACGTACTCTGATGTCGTCCCTGGATCCTCTATAAGGGATCATGCATCCCATGCCTATGGTATCACTCCTGAAAAACTCTCCCTAGCCACCATCTATCTAATCTGATCTCCAAAATCCATTGTCTCTTGTGCCACTCATGCATGCCACTGCTCTCCTCCGGGCGTGTCACGTGTAACTACCAACTGTCTCATAGGACCTATCTGCCATGTATCTCTCCATAATGTTCTCATGACTTCCAATAATATAATGATCAAATTGGGTATTATTTAGTCTATGGTCTCATACTACTATTCATATGGTTTTTGGTAAAGAAAGTACTAATTAACCCATGTCCTTTGGCCATTTTACTTTACTTTCTTTCATCACTACCAACCTTCAGCACATACTTGCCCAATTTTTTTTGTCATTTGTGCATCATTCTACCTCTAACTCAGGGCCCAACCCATTACTGGGGTGCCCTAGGTGCCTAATCCCATTCTGGGTGCCCTGAGCCTTTTCCTACTTTACCTCCATCTTTTGGGAACTTTCTATCCATTTGGACTTTCCATATTTTTAGTGGTCGGCCTTTTCAGGGTTAATTACAAAATTAGAACAAGAGAACCATATAAATATAAAGTTATGAGACCATAATGAGGGACCAAGCACTAGGAAATACTATCATCACCTAAGGTTGCATTCCATCTAAGGCATCTAAAGCTCATTTGCATCCATCTAGCTCCATCACAAGGGACAAGGCTGGTTCATCTGCATCACACTGCATAGGAGGGAAGTTTATTCTATTCCATCCACCATTTATTACATTTCTACATCTATTTATAGCTCACTACTTCACAAAGTGCAACTGGAACAAGAGCACCTAGGTCACAACCTTCACACACACACCTAGAACTACATTTAAGTCTGAAATGTAGTGCAATGCTCAGTTAGTAAGTACACCATTGTGGCCATTAAGGACAGTCTAACCCCTTCATTTGTATCTTTATTTTTTCATGGTTTTGATGCTTGGCTTGGGGTTTTACAAGTCTCTCCTTCATCATTTATTACCAGCGACATCCGAAATAGTGTAGCAAAACACACGCAACAAGAAGCGAAGGCCTCAAATCATCTAGCGACCCTATAAGTTTGGTTTCTAGAACCTCTTACACAGACCAGGGCACCCAGATCTTAGACCAGGGTCCCCCATGCACCCTTATCCTTCCCCAGGTTCCCCAATCTACTCAGAACAACTCATATCTTTCCTTTTCTGGGCCTTCAGATGGTCGTTCATGCATTCTGTTCATTCAATCATCTTTGTGACACAGTCCCAAAGCATCATTGAATCAGCTAAGATCTTTCTAACTCTCCTTGCACATTAGGGTTTTACATTTCTACTTTTTTAGTTTCTTGGGTCACTTTATTTATTTATTTAGCCATCATTTACTATTTTGCATAACATCTAGATTAAACTAAATTAGGCTACCTATTTTCCATTTTAGTTTAATCATTTTGGTGAACCCGACTCAATCTTCACACTTATAGGATCTTCATTCATTTCTTATCATCCTAGGGTTTAGTCATCATGAGTATCTCAATCAATGATTATTTCCTTGTAAATCATGATCTAAGGCATAAAGTCCAACATATTCTTGCTACTACTCATATTCGTGTATATGCATCCTGAATCATTCTATCAAACATTTTTTGATGCATTTTCTCAACACATAGAATTCAATTCTAATCCTCCCACTTATGTTCATACTTTCGACAATGACCCACCTTTGCATATCATGTGTCACATTAACAATTTGGGTATTAAACGCACTTTAATTGACAATGGATTTGAGCTCAACTTGTGTCCCATGTCATTCCTTGAAGTCCTAGGTCTTTCTACTCGTGGTGTTAGTCCATCTTGTTTCTTTCACTATGTGCTTTATGATGGTTTTGTTCATCCATGTGTTGGTCACATTACCTACCTATCACTGTAGGGCCAAAAAATTGTCAACACTGTGTTTTTTGTCATTGATTTCCTAGTCTCCTACAATTGTTTGTTGGGTAGGCCATGGCTCCATGTCCATGCAAGGTCATCACCTCTAATGTACATCATTTTGTTAAATTATTACATGAAGGCATTGAGTATATTGTTTTTCATGACCGTGATCCATTCCAATATTGTGATAGAGCTCCTAATACTAGTATTCCTATTCCATGCAATAATACTGTAGATGATCCTCAACCTATGGATGAACCACCTCACTTGCCACCACTTGAGTGTCATTTTTATGATAGATGTATGTTTTTTATACAATACCTACTACTATTGCTATGATTCCTTATCAGGGGCTTGTCCAGTATGTGGATGTCACTCTATCACCTACACCTTCACATGTACCACCTACATTAGCACGACCACCATTTACTTGCACACTCTTCATGAATGATTCCTACTGGGAACATATTCCATTTGATCCTACCTTTATGATGACACTATATGTACACATGAGGGTTTGGCTCGATTAGGATTTTCTTTTGAGGACCTCTATCCTACATCATATGCTTCTCATCTTTATTATGGGTTTGTTCACATCATTACCTCTTATGGCCTCTGTGTATTTCACCTTACGGTATTTCTTGCATGCGATCCTCAATCTTCACCACTTAAATTAGGGAAATCATGGCTTGATTACATTGGGGGCACTCTTGATCCTGATCATATAGAGATTTCTTTCCCCATGCCTTTTGGTCATGTCTTTATTTGCAATAGTTCCTTTCTTGGCTATATACAAAATCTCACTCATTGGTATGTGCATGGTTGTCCACTTCCTCCATTTACTAATGAGGAATATGTCATGGGTATGTACAACTTACACCTCAATGGCTCATTACATGATCAACTAGACACAGTTTCTTACCAAGTCACCAATGCTTATCCATTTAAGTATGACCCTGAAAGTGATGATATTTTAGATGAAATTACATGATTACATCCTTCATCTTACATACTTAGGGGGCATAACATCCATAACATCCCTCTCCTCATCTTAGCATCAAAACATCTCTCATACATGCATAATCATACATCAATATCCTCACATATGCATATTCATCACATGTTTTAGCATGTCATCATTTCCTGATGACACACTCTTGTGCTTTGGTTCACACTTGACTGTTGAGGGCATACTACACATGAACCCCACACAATGCACCATAGGTATACTACACATTGTTTCTTCACACATCTCATGTCATATGACTTATATCTTACATCATATATTTTAAATTTTATCTACATCATTTCGACATTTGTGCATATCTATACATCATACATCATACTAGTATTCATCATACATGTGTCACACTTTCTATTGTCTATGAGTCTAGCATTACATCCTACTCATTCTACATACTACATAACGCGCATCTCACACTATTAGCCTATCTACACATCTTGCATTACATTCTACACATTTCATATTTACACATTTTTTAATCACATGGTCGTCTATCATCATCATTACATATACTACATCTTATTCTACGTGTTGCACTAACTACCCTATGATGCACTCTAGTTCCTCATTCCATACTTGACTGATGAGGGTTTACTAATCAAATGGACCTTATCATACTACACGTGTTCATCATTCAACATTCTATCATGTGACATTACTAGGTTAGTGACATACGTTATAGGATAAATGGTCACCTATTCCTTCATCTTGTAGCTATACAGGTTACATCAACACTCCCTTTAGTCATCTTGTAATGATATACGATTTAGGCTACATCATCACTCCTTCGATCATCTTGTCATGATACACACTTCAGCTATAGGATCATGCACATACTCATCACAAGGTCACATATCATCAACACACATATACACTCATCACAACCCATTAGACACAACACACACTTTGACCATTTCCTGATGATGCACTCTCATTTACAGTTCATTCTTGACTACTAAGGGGGAAAACCAAATGAACCTCATTGCATACAATTCCATTCACTCAGGGGCCATGTGGTTCCTATCATCCATCTTGCATTCCATTCCACCCATCCACATTATATTGCATATCTTGGTTGCTTCTACTCTTACTTTTTTAGTTTTTTGTTTATGATTCGCTTTACTACACATGCTAGTTAGACCTCTTGTATGTCATTATCTTTACCATTCACACATGCATGTTCACGTATTAATCTAGTTGTGATCATAGATACAGGGCTCTTGCACATGGCATAGATGCTCACCTCTTACCTTTACTACAATTGTTATTGGGGGCATCCACATTCATCTCTTATAGGTGCTATCGTTTCATTTTTACTTAGCACTCTTACTTTACTTGGTTATACACACTTTTGACATATTGGTTATCTTTCTAACATGTTAACGGGTGCTTCATGTGTAGCATTTTTTTTCAGGATTACTTGCTTCCATGGCTATCTATTGTTTGTACTTGTTTGTTTTGTTTGTTGTTATATGTGGGCCTTCCCTTTCTTTGGTGTGCACACTTGTTATTTGTATGTTTCTGTTATGGCCTTGATTGTCTTGCGACATCATGAGTGATGTCCCATGTTTGTAACCCACTTTGGCAGTCTATGATTGTCTTCTTGCATGTTTACTTGTTTTCTATCTTCTACATTGTCTATGTAGCTTACACTTGTCTTTTACATGCATGCTTGTTCGTACTAACACTTGTTTTCTAGCCACTTTTTTGTGTGTGCCTTGGTTTCTACCAAGCATTCCCTTCCCCTACAGGGCATATTTTATGTGCTCAGTCCTCTTTTGGGGCCTCATTCTCCTATCAGCGACATCACATGCGCCCCCAAAGAGGGGGGTATCATTTGGGGTTTTACACACTATTCAATTCTTTCTACCATGTAGTTCAGTTCAGTTTCCATCCTTGACATTGTGGGTTATAACACGAGTGGGTTCATACCATTCTAAAAACCCCGTACACAGCAACATTTTACAGGATAGGTTATCCTTAGCATTCTGGGGAGCAGTTATAGGTTAGAAGATACAATGGATTTCCTCTCTACACTACTTTAGCCAGTGGCATCAGATCACCCAAAAAACTAGGCAGTACAGAGATCTCTTCATACATCTTCAGGGAAGCTGTTATAGGTTGGAGAATAATACAACTTTCTCCCTACACTTCTTTGGCTAGGGTGGCGTGAGATTACCCAAAAAACTCATAGTATAGGATATCCTCTCTACACCCTTTCTCTCATCACAGATCAGGTGCACATGTTCCTTATACATTTTTTCATACTTCCATTTCAGCCTTTTCATTACTATATACATGCATTTTTACATACATATACATGTGTATTTGACTACTTGATCATCTTCTCCTTGTAGGTCTAACCGTATGAGAAGTAAAAAGTCAACAACAACAACAATAACGGTGTAAATAATAATGACATTTTTTGGTAGCACACACCTCATACTAACATGTAAGTACATCACACACATCATCAACTACACACAAGTTTCCACCCTAGGTTCACCCTCATCACTTTTTTCTCTTTTACATCTTTAGTTTCCATGCTCCATATTTTTGTCACTCCATGCTTTGTCTAGTCCTTCGGCACACTTTCTACATCACTCTACATGGTCAGGTACACATATCTATCTAATTTATGTTACCGAGCATTCCATTCACCAACATAAAGTGGGGAAAAATGTAGACACAAAATCACACACTTTGGGTATTATTTAGTCTCGGTCTCATACTACTATTCATATGGTTTTTGAGTGAAGAAAGTACTAATTAACCCATGTCCTTTGGCCATTTTACTTTGATTTATGTTATCATTACCTTCTTCACCACATACTTTCCTAGTCTATTTTTTTTGTTTTTGCATCATTCTACCTCTGAACTGGGGCCCCTAGCCTTATATTGGGGTACCCCAGGTACCTTAGTCCCATTCGGGGCACCCTGAGCCTTTTCCTACTTTACCTCCATCTTTTGGGCACTTTCTAGCCATTTGGGCTTTCCATATTTTTAGTGGTCGGCCTTTTCAGGGTTAATTATGAAATTAGAACAAGAGAACCATATAAATATAAAGTTATGAGACCATAATGAGGGACCAAGCACTAGGCACTACTATCATCACCTAAGGTTACATCCATCAAAGGCTCCATTTGCATCCATTTAGCTCCATCACAAGGGACAAGGCTGGTTCATCTGCATCACACTGCATAGGAGGGAAGTTTATTCTATTACATCCACCATTTATTACATTTCTACATCTAGTTATAGCTCGTTACTTCACAAAGTGTGACTCACACAAGAGCACCTAGGGCATGCCTTTCACACACACACCTAGAACTACATGTGGGTTTGAAATGTAGTGCAACACTTAGTTAAAGTCCACCATTGTGTCCGCTGAGGATAGTTCAACCCCTTCATATGCATCTTTCTTTTTTTAGGGTTTTGATGCTTGGTTTGGGGTTTTGCAGGTCTCTTCTTCATCACTGATTACCAACGACATCCGACACAGTGCAAAAAAACACATGCATGCAATGAAGGCTTCAGATCATCTAATGACCCTACAATCTTGGTTTCTGGACCTCCTGAATAGACTAGGGTGCCCATATTTCAGACCATGGCGCCCCAATATGCTTAGATAGCTCAGAATCTATCTGCATTTTTTGGGCCTTTACATAGTCATTCTTACATTCTATTCATCCAGTCATTTCTGGGACACAGTCTCGAATAGTCGTCGAATTAGCTAAGCTCTTTCTAACCCTCCTTGTTCATTAGGATTTTCACATTTCTATTTACTTAGTTTCTTGGGTCACTTTCTTTATTTATTCAGCTATTATTCATTGTTTTTCATAACATCTAGATTAAACTACAATAGGTTGTTATTTTCCAACTACCCTGTTAGGAATTAGAGAACAAATATGCGGAAACAAATCCTCAAATCACAACAGTAGGTAACTATTTAGTAGAATTGTACTTGTAGAAATATAACAACATATATAAATAATGCACAAAAAAAGACAAGACAAGATTTAACATGGTTCACCCAATGTGGGCTACGTCCACCAAGAACTTGCACAGATTTTATCATCAACAAGAGTAAAAAAATATCATAGTCTTCTCTCAGTTACAATTGCACAACAATCACTCATGAATTCACAACAAAATTCACAAAGATGTTAAACCACATCTAAGACATAATTGACACCCAATTTCTCAACCTTGATCACTCTTGATTACCTCTTGATGTTCTAAGACTCAAGATCTCTCTTGATCACTCAAGGTCACCCAAGATTACTCTTGATACATTAGGATGCCCCTAACACCTCTATTTATAAAATTACAGTCCTACTAAGAAGTTCTAAAGCTGAACCTTGAAGTTAGAAAGTCATGACCTTTCAAATTATCACAGATGGAAAATCCATCATTATGACAACTTCCAATTAACAACAATTACGCGAAAAATACGTAGCACAAATATAGCACATGACTAAAAAATGCTCCTTAAGTCTCCAAACTTAACCATTCGAACTTCAACACTTCAATGTTGATTCGAGAAGACCAAAAACATGCTCCACACCCTAACAATCTCCCATTTGGAGACTATTCCCACTGAGAAAAGTTCTCAACCCTTCATTATCATCCATGAAGGCCAACCAAATATTAACATAACTTTAAATTCTCCCTCGTGACCGCCTTGGTCATCATATCCACAGGATTCTCATTGGTATGAATATTTTCTAGCTTTAACTTATCTTCTTCCAAAGATGCCCTGATGAAATGATATCTTAGTTGAATGTGCTTCATCCTAGAGTGGAAAGAGGATTTCTTCGCCAAATGAATAGTGCTTTGACTATCACTATGTAGTCTCCCAAATTCCTTCTTATGCCCCAATTCATCAAGAAAATGTTGTGGCCAAATCATCTCCTTGCTTTCCTCTGTGGCAGAAACATACTCATCCTCTATGGTTGATAACACCACAACCTTTTGTAACTGTGAAATCTAGCTCATTGTTGTATCACAAACCGTAAATACATAACCTATCGTGTTCTTCCTACTGTCCAAATCTCCTACCATGTCCGAATCTACATTGCCACGTAATGTAGTTTCTAATCCACTAAAACATAATATTTCTCCCACGGTCCCTCTCAAATATCGAAGGATCCACTTCACTTCCTGTCAGTGCTCTCCACCTAGATTACTCATAAACCTGTGCACTGTTCCCACTACATGTGCAATATCAGACCTAGTGCATACCATTTAACATACATCAAGCTGCCAACCGCCGATGAGTACGATACCCTAGACATCTGGATTCTATCGTCCTCAAACTTGCGACTCTTCTCCTTTGATAATTTAAAGTGACCTTCCAAAGGAGTACCAACCGGTTTAACATCCTGCATACTAAACCTCTCCAAAACCTTCTTTATGTACTCTTCTCAAGATAATACCAGCTTCCTGTATTTCCTATTCTGAGTTATTCTTATACCAAGGATTTGTTTTTTCTACCCACAAATCCTTCATAGAAAAGGATTCACCTAGCTACTTCTTGAGTACCTTTATTTCCTGAATGTTCTTCCCTACAATAAGCATATCATCCACACACAAGCAGAAAATAATATAAGTACCACTAAGAAACTTCTTTATGTACACACAATGGTCTGAGTGACACCTAGAGTAACCCTAATCCTGCATAAAACTAGATCAAACTTATTGTACCACTATCGTGGAGCTTGTTTCATGCCATACAAGCTCTTCTTCAATTTTCACACTAACATCTCCTTCCCTTTGACCTCATAATCACGTGGTTGTTACATATACAATTTCTCCTCTAACTCACCATAAATGAATGCAGTCTTCACTAATAGAAGTCATTTTAACAACAGGAGAAAAAATTGCGTCAAATTCTATACCTTTCTTCTGTGTAAATCCATTGACCATCAAATAGTCCTTGTATCTTTTTCTTCCTCAATCTTCCTCTTTGATTATGTACACCGACTTGTTCTGCAATTATCTCTTTCCCTCAGGTAGCTCCACCAGATCCCAAGTCTGGTTCTCTATAACAGATCTATACTCTTCATCCATGACCTACTCCCACTTCTTACTGGCATCCACCTACACTCTAGCTCTCCATTTTCAGTGAGCAATAAATAATTCAAAGATGGAGTAAAATGTTCAGGTTCCCTTCTTACCTTATAATACCTTCTCACCTCAGGATTTTTGGATTCCTAATGAGTAGGTTCCCAAACTGGTTGTGCCAGAACATGATGCACCTGAACGGGCCCCTTGGACACCTTGTCATCTGCAATGTCCTCTAACACTGTGTATTCTTTCTTTGATTCCTCTTTCTGTTCCTATAACTGATCTTTATACATGAATTTTTTTATTAAAGACAATATCTCTAGACTGAAATATTTTCTTGTCCTTAAGACTCCAAACCCAAAAACCAAATTCATCCTCACCATATCCAACAAAGGTGCATTTCTCAAACTTAGCCTCTAACTTGGTCCTATCATATTTATTAATGTGAAAAAATACCTCACATCTAAATACTCTAAGAAATGAGTAATTAATTTTATTAGCAGACCAAGCCTCCTCAAGTATACCTCCATCCAAGGTGATAGAGGGTCCTGTTTTAATTACATAAACAATTCTGCTCATTGATTCCACTCAAAACATGAGTGGCATCGATGCATGTAACCTCATGCAACTAGCATGCTCCATGATTGTCTTGTTCATTATCTCTGATACTCCATTTTCCTGTGGAGTCTTCGGAACCGTCCTTTTCTTGCGGATCCCATTTACCAAATAGTAATCAAGAAATTCATTGTTTCAATACTCCCCTCCATTATCCCACCTAAGACATTTTAGCTTGAGACTTGTTTCATTCTCAACCAAGGCTTTCCATCTTTTGAAAGTTTCAAACACATCATATTTATTTCTAATCCAATATACCCAAACATTTCTAGTTGCATCATCAATGAAAGTGACATAATAACATGAAACACCAATAGAGTTTACCTTAGCTGGCCCCCATACATTTGTATGCACCAACTCCAACTTACCCTCCTTCCTGGTAGGTCCAACCTTGAGGAATCTCATCCACTTCTGTTTCCCATAAACACAGTCCTCACAGAAGTCCAAATCTAACTCTTTTAATCCAGGTAAAATGTCCTTTAAAATTTGCATGCCCTTTTGAATCATATGAATGAGTATCTAGTGCCACAAATTTTCATCTCCATCTGTAGCAACTAAATTACAATAATCAACACCACTAGTTAAATACAAATTACCATTGTTCTTACCTCTTGTAACCACAAGAGCTCATTTGGCAACCTTTCAATAATCCACTGTAAAATTGACCGTACATGCATCACTACCCATTTGTCCTGCTGATATCAAGTTTTTCCTCAACTTAAGCACATGCCTGACATCCTTAAGTAGCCATGTGTACCCATTCTACATTTTCACCTGAACACAACCTTTCCCTACTATGTTGCATGGTTCATCATCATCAAGATGTATATGTCCAAAATCACCTTGAACAAACTCAGTAAAGTAATGTCTATGTGGGGTGGCATGGAAAGAAGCCCCTGAATCTAACACTGAAGACTCAACAATATTATCTAAAGAAATAATTAAGGCATCCTAAAAAACATCACCTGTTGTTACATTTACCTCCTTAGTTTTCTCCTTGTTCTTCTTATCCTGAAGATCCCAACAATATTTCTTAGCATGACCAACATTCCCACAATGTCAATGTTCCAACTTGCTCTTGGAATTTGACCTTTCGCGATCATTCAACTTCCCATTGTTACCTTTACCTATGTTCATTTTTCTTCCTCTTCTCTCCACCGTTAAAGCGTTCCCAGAAGTAGAAGAATCCACAGAGCTTTTCCTTTGCATTTCCTCGTTCGGGATCACACCTATCACATCTTCAAACTTAAACTTTGAATTGTTAGAGATCGAATTACTTACAGCCATAAATTTTTTTTTCCCAACTATCTGGTAAGGACCAAAAAATAAAAAAATCCCTTACCTCATCATCAAAGTCAATTTCACTGAGTTTAACATACTCACAACCGTATTAAATTCATTCAAATGATCAACAACAGAACCATTCTCACACATCTTCATATTAAATAAATTTTTCATCAAAAATATTTTACTAGAGGTAGAGGGTTTTTCATATAACTTCCCCAATGCATTCATGAGACCTTCTGTGGTCTTCTCATGCGATATGTTGAAAGCAACTAAAGATGCAAGATATAACCGAATTTCCCTGAGTGCCTTTCTATCAAGAAAATCCCAATCCTCATCCCACATGGTTGTAGGTTTCTTTTCTTTTCTAGCCAAAGGAACATGGAGGTCCTTCTGATATAAGTAATCCTCCATCTACATCTTCTACAACCCAAATATCTACCCATTGAACTTCTTAACCCTCGATCTACCCTCATTTTCCATAGCTCCCACTCAAGCTAGAATTTCCCTATGATTCACCACTTCATAAAAAACCACCAAATCTCTAATACCATTTGGTAGGAATTAGAGAAAAAATATGCGAAAACAATTCCTCAAATCAAAGCAGTAGGTAACTATTAAGCAGAATTGTGCTTACAGAAATATAACAACATATATAAAAAATGCACAAAAGAAGACAAGACAAGATTTAACGTGGTTCACCCAATGTGGGCTACGTCCACCAAGAACTTGCTCAGATTTTATTATTAACAAGAGTAAAACAACTCTGACAGTCTTCTCTCAGTTACAATTGCATAGAAATCACTCATGAACTCAAAATAGAATTCCCAAAAATTCTAAACCACATCTAAGACACAATTGACACCCAATTGGTTAACCTTGATCACCTCTTGATGTTCTAAGACTCGAGATCTCTCTTAATCACTCAAGATCACCCAAGATTACTCTTGATACATTAGGACACCCCTAACACCTTTATTTATAAGATTACAGTCCTTCTAGGAAGTTCTAAAGCCGACCCTAGAAGTTAAAAAGTTGTGACCTTTCAAACTCCACAGATGGAAAATCAGTCATTGTGACAACCGCCAATTATAAAAAATTACGCAGAAAAAATGCAGCACATGACTGAAGAATGTTCCTAAAGTCTCCAAAATTAACCGTTCGAATTCCAACACTTCAAAGTTGATTCTAGAATACCAAAAACAAACTCCACACCCCAACATGCCCATATTGTTGAGAATCCTTAAGATCTAAATATCCTTTTATTTGATGCTCGTGAGGAAGCCACTAATCTATCCGAGCTCAATCTTCTAGTTTCTAATGACACGTCTCTTCCTATTGCGACCCAACTGCCTCATTCCACTGTCCCACCTACCTCTACTATTCTTGTTTTTATGCCTACACCAGCTAACAATTCTACCATGCCTATTACTTCTCATACTCGTCAAGTCTCCTCTTCAGGAACTCAAGACATAGCTTCTTTATACCAAGATCCACAAATCCAAATTCGCCAACTACAGTAAGCTGCTTCATTTTCCTCTCCATATCTCAATTCCTCATTAGTCCTTCACATCCCTTTTTCACCCACCATTTTTGTTTATCCCCTTCCTTCCAAATTCATTACACCTAAGCTTCCCACCTTCAATGGTCATGGTGACCCTCAAGAGCATCTTTGATATTTCCATATGGCATGTCTTGACTATGCAAATAACCATACATTACTAGCTAAGTTATTTCCTAGAAAGATTACGTGATGCGTTGGTTCTATGATTTGCTTGTTCATTCGATAACTTCTTTTACATAATTAGCCTTCCTTGCACACTTTCCCATCAATATCAACACCAAGATATCCTATGCACAACTTGCTCAAATCCAACAAGGATCTAATGAGCATCTAGTTGCCTATGTTTTGTGTTATCAGAATAACATTGCTAAGATGACTAATGTACTTGCTAGTTCTGAATTACAGTATATTTTTATTGAAAGTTTCTTGCCCCCACTTCAAGAGAGTGTTATCTTTGAGACCTCTCCATCCTTAGATCAATTATTTCGTACACTCAAAATGCGTGAAGGAAAAATTTGAACTATGGAAAAATTGAAATACTATGACAATGCCTCATCCTCATCCTCTAATCAGTTTCAAGCTAAATCTACTTTCAAACCATCTCCTAAGCCCACTTAAGAAATGGTTGTTGTTAATGTGTTTTTTACACCTGAAAAGCTTCAATTACAACCTCCAAAGCATACTTTTACCAAATTTCCCTACGCATCTCAATTTATGTTGCCACAACTTATTGAAATTAATCTCATTACTCTTCCACCACCACTCAATCTAATCCCTCTTGCCCCCATGGCCACAACTACGCTGAAAATGCATGATGTGACTATCACCAATGCGTTGGGAACTCTACTAATCATTATTTAAAACTCAAACATATTATTCAAGATCTCATCGATAATAATGCAATCGATCTCCCTGAGTCATCTACTTCTAAGCCAGTCAATGATAATAAAAATCCAAAAGTCTTTAATGAACCTTTTCCCAAGCATGACAAGCAAGCTACTCATTCTTCTCCCAACCATACATATCACGATGTTCCTCCTCCTTCATCGGGGCCTCTTGATTTCCTTTTTGTTACTACTGATGCACCACCACTAGTCATTACATTCTTGAATCATGATTATCACGTTACATTTACTTTTGATTCCTTGCATATCAATTCTTCTATTGGTCTTATTCAAGATCTCATCGATAATAATGCAATTGAGCTCCCTAAGCCATCTACTTATAAGTCGGTCAATAATAAGAAAAAGCTAAAAATATTTAATGACCTTTTCCCAATCATGACAAGTAAGCTACCAATTCTTCTACCAACCATACATATCATGTTGTGCCTCCTCCTTCATTGGGGCCTCTTGATTTCCTTGTTGTTATTGTTGATGCACCACCATCAATCATTACATTCTCGGATCATGATTATCACACTACATATACTGATGATTCCTTGCATATTAATGCTTCTATTGGTTTTTATATCATCAATAATATTATGATATATCCATTGGATCCTACCAATGTATGCTCTGTTGCACTCCTAGCCATCAAATTTCCACTGTCTAGTGTCACCTTTACAGTCTTGTTGGCGAGAAAATTTTTTGAGTGGACAATTTGGTGGTTATCTTTCCAACACTCTAAGACTCTAGGTCCCTCTACTTGGGTGGTGTAGCTCCACTTATTATGTGTGCATGAAATCAAAATCGTTGGTGGTCTGATGACCGGGGATCCAATAGGGACACTCCAAAGACCCTACGGAAAAAGATTGCAATCGCTTGCAAGAGAGGAATTTGTTAAGAGAGGGGGAAATGGAGTGAGAAAAAGAGAGGGGGATTAATGTTGTAGGTAGAAAATCATATTCCTACAACCATTAACAAGAAAATTCCAACACACATATACTTAAAAGAAAACAATTTTGCAAGTGAGAACAAGATGAGTTAAGATTAAGAACTCAAAGTTTCTAAAACTTCCTCATAAAAAAAGGCATGAAAATTCCTCTTTCTTCATTGATGCTTTGGAAAAATTGTACATAGTTAGAAGTAGAAGAACATAGAGAAATGGATTAGAGGTAATAGTTATCTCCTTTGTTTCTTCACAAGTAGTGATCTCTCATGAGTATACAAAATTGTCAACACCTAAACAAGAGTATTCCATTACATTATATAGAACAAGAAACGAGTCTTCATCTACCCCCAACATGACCTTTCGTTATCTTGTTAAACTCGTGACTTTTCACCTTCCTAGGATCTAGGAAATTAAGTTCCATTTTTATAAATCAAAGGGACTTTTACAATTAAACTTTATAAAGTCACTTTAATGAATAATACAAACTATCATGATTACACACATTGATGAGTTATAACGGGGTAGAGAAGAAGAGGAAGAATGAGATAAGAGAACGAAGAAGCAATGGTAACGAAGATGATGCCTCATCGTCTTCACCTCATTGCATGACTGATCTGATGAAATGTCCCAATGTGGTGAACTCTGGATTCGTGAGTTATTTACACCATGAGATACCTTCTTTGGATGATGCACAAACACCTTGAACTGAGAGTTTAGAAACATTGTCGAATAATCACCTTGGTGGTCACAGGGGTTGCTCACTGAGGTCCACTTTGAAGAAGTTTGAGGATTGAAACCAATCTCTGATGACTTCTACTACGTAGCTCCACTGTTGTAATCATCAGAAAACTATTATGAAGTGCATTTTTAACACTTTGTCTCTTTCAGCGATGACCATAATTTAACTCCTTTCAAGTGATGCTCAGATATCTCAAGTCGCGAAATGAGTGTTGAGAAACATTGTTTAAGGATTTCCCAATGGGAGATCAACATGAACATGTGAACTGCTCATGATTATCCTCCTTGATATTTGATTGAATAACCCTTTCAACTCATTGATATCCCCATGAACAACTCATTTCAAATCACCTATCTCTCTGAGTGATTAAGATGGATCCACATGTTGCAACTGTGATGCCTCGCCTTGCTGCGGGACATAATTGGACTCAAGATGACACTTTCAGGATCCTTATGGAGTTCTTAGTTCTATGTTTAAACCAAGAAACAATCATACAACCCCACAGAGATCCCAAAAAGTGGAAATATGAGCGAAAATGAAGTCGTCTGCAACTTTCTGCACTTGGAACTAAAAACTACTTTTTTTGGAAGCTAGGTCCTAGGAGCTGCTATTTTGGGTAGTGTCACTTTTTCACCTTGTTGCTTGCACCAAGGTGTTTCCTTTGCATTCCAAGATTTTCAAAATTTTCTTAGGGTCAATGCAAAATACTTTCCATTTTTAGAAAGTTTTTTTTTTGCTTTTTTTCCTCGCATGCCCTAGTTTTTCTGTTTGTGTGATCTTCACTATTCTTTCTTTTGAAGGAGTTTTCATGTCAAGTGTGAACCAATGACACTTACTATTTTTATAAGCTCACCTCTAGGTCTTGGATTGATGAAAAATCAATGGATTCTTTTTGGGGTTTTTCTCTTCGGCTTCTATTCAAAATTTTTAGGTGAAGCCGCTTCCCAGATTAACGATAACTGAAGAAGAATCAACTTACGGCACAAATTTTCAGTTGGATTCCATTAAAAATCAGGGAAATATTTTAGATTTTTCTTTCTTTCAGATTCAAGGGATTTTTATGAGGAAAATTTTCTCAAATTTTCATTAAAATTCTATCAACGGTTTGGGAGATATGAGCAATTCTTTGTTTTTTGCCCCTAGGGTTCCTGACAGCTCATAGCCATCGATTTTTCTCAAAGATTTATGTTTCTTGTGTTGAAAAAACAAGGAATGGTTAAAAAATGATGCTGAAGGTGGTTTGAATGGAATGGATGCAAAATAAATAGAGGAGAGGAATGATTTCTGGTAGTTGGAGATTTGTTGTGTTTGCGTGAAGAAAACCTGATAGCAATAAGAAGCAGTATGGTAGTGGAAACGTTTTGCATATTTTTAATGGTTGGGAAGAATCATACTTTTTTGCACAAATTTCATCAAGGTATTGGTGCATTTGGTGAAAAAAAATGCACCCCATCCCTATTGGGCCACTTGGCATGACATTGTTGGCTAAGGCATAGAGGTAAGGGAGCTAAGAAAATGTGATCGGGATTAGTAGTTATCCCTGCGAAGCATGAGCTCCCCTAAAGAGATCCAATGGTTTGTGAAAAATATGATTATTCCACATTATATAGGATTCTCTTATCTCTCAATGACTATTTATTTTCCTCCTAAATCCTTACAGAGCTCCCGAAATCGTTCGTCGAAGATCAGTTGCCTATTTTGACCGCCTTCTCCCTAGGGTTGAGACTGGGTCACATGGGTGAATGAGGGATTATGAGGGAGGGGGGAGAATTTTATTGCACCATATGCACCAAGTATTTGTTGCAATTGGTGTAAAAAAATGTGCCACTCTCCCATTGGCTCAAATTTCAAGGCATAAATTTCACTAACTGTTGGAGTTGTACCTTAGGGAATAGCTTGTCGAGACCATAACTTGAGCTCTCGGAGGAGTTTTTTGATGAAATTTTATATGAAAAATCCTAAAAATGACCTTATGAATCCAATGGTGGGGGTATCAGCTCTTGGTTCTAACATTTTATCCTTGAAACATAGGATTTTTTTCTGACTCCAAGGTTTTGCATGAAAGAATTGGTTGTGAGAATAATGCGCCTAGGTGTTGTGAATAATATGAAATTACCATCCTCGAGGGATCTGAAATATCTTTTCGATTATGTTTATTTTGACTCCTAACTCCTTCCAGAGCTCTCAGAATTTCTTCCTGAAGCTCAGGGTTTGTTTTCACACTATGCCATGCTTAGGTCTCCAAGACCCACTTTTGTCGAAACTACTCCAAGACTTCTAAAACCTCCCAGAATATTCCAAAACTTATTGAACAATGTCCTTAACTCTATGGTACACTTTCCTAATGATTTTAGGCATTTCACTCCGCTCTGAGGGTGTGCACCAAATTCGAGAAGATTAGAAAATGGCCTTTCCCAAGCTTGCTAAAAACCCTGTCTTAATGGATCTTGACTTCAAAGCATTTGAAATGACTAGATACCCATAAATCACCTATGGACATGAAGACATGAATCATGAGAATTCTTTAGAAATATGGGATAGGAATGACTCGGGGATTAGGGTGATGTGAAGGAGGGCTCGGAATGACCTTTGAGTAAAATGTTTCGGGTAGGGTATGGTTGTCATGCTTGAAAATTCGGAATTTTTCTTATTACATAGCAACAAGTCCCTAATGATTTTATTTATGTTAGGCTTCCCATTACGGTTGGGCCCCTTACCATGCTTATATCATTTAGCGTTACATCTTCAATCAAATATTGTGACATGCTCTTAGGTCTCTCATGGCTCCTCATTGCCCAAGACATCCCTTCCATGAATCATTTTGTGTCTCAAGTTCATCCAAAATAAACATGTTGTTACTATTAAAGACATTCTACCATGCACACAACTTCCTTGGCCCACTTTTTTTGATGCACCAATCATTTACATCTAGGATTCCTATTCCTCTTAAGTCTAAAGCAACTTATGTACCTAGATCTCCTATTTACACATGACCTTACCGTCCTCATCGGTCCATTAGCTCACATTTGTCGGCCGAAGTCCCCTACTCAGGAATCCCCTTCACATAGGTGCTCACCGCCTCCTTCCCCACATAGGTCTCCTTCATGTGCACAAAATTACTCTTCTACACTGCCGATCTTAGAGCATCTTCACATGCCTTTGTATCCTCATATATCTTGTGGAGGGCGCTCTCACCCTTCACTATCATCGGATATCCTTCTATCAGTTACAAACTTGAGGGGCATCACACTTTCTCCCCCCCCCCCCCAGCACTATAAATTCTCTCTAGTATCTACTACTACACTTTGCGCTTTGGGCATCATAACTAATCCTTTTACACACCCTTTGATACAAACATTGTATCGGCATAAACCTATAACACACTCTAGTTCCATGGTTCATACTCGACTGTTGAGGATCTAATTATGAAATGAACTTCACATCGTTCTATACAATATGCTCTGTGCTTCACGATACATCTTTCTAGCATCCATTCTCACACAACACATTTCCTGATGACACACTCTTTTTCTTTGGATCATTTTTTACTGTTGAGGGTGTCCAGAGATGTTTTTAATTTTCTACTCAAATTAATGCAGTGAGATAATAAAAACAAAACTGACCTTAGAAGATGTGAGGTTTACTGATACCCATAGAGTTGGATGTTGATAGTTGATGGCTGAAAGCTCCTTCCTTCTTTCACCGACAAAGGAACCTATAGATCACATGTACTAAGAAGAAGATAGGATTAGATAGACATGTGTCAGATTGCCTGATAAAGGCCAGTCCCCGAAGATTGCCTGATAAAGGCCAGTCCCCGAAAGTCAATGGACTTCAACATAAGGATGTTAATCCAAGTTCAAGAAGTTTATCTGATAATGATAAAATACATCAATAAAATAGATGATATAACCACCAATGCAAAGGCAAAGGGACTGACGCAGTCCATGGATGTATGATGGTTTGATGGTGATACCTAATCCAAAGGGATTCTAGGGATCAAAAAATGGCTCAAAGAAGAAAGATGTATATAACTGTGCACTCACAAAGGTAAGCAGGATGATAGATTCAATTTAGATAACTAATAAAGTACTGGAAATGGCTCAAAGGAGCTTGATAGGGTTGGATAGACACTTGCAAAGGAAGAGTGATAATCAAGATTGAGATCTGGATGTCAGAAGGGAAAATTGATGTGTTAAATGGTCTAACAGACAGGAATCACTGGCATTTGAGGCCGATCACTAGCGATTGCACATAATCGTCAGTGTTTTTTGAAGAAGTGTGCAGGCTGATAATAAACGAGATAAAATTGATTGAAGTCGTCAAATGATAAATAACAAGGACAACGATGTAAAAGTGAAGGTACTTACCTTGTTCCAGTTGGTGAATAAATATGTGAGGATGATATTACTGGAGAGAAGAAGATTGTAGATGTTGACATATCATTGGATTAGATTGTTGGATGCTTGAATGACATCCAAAGGTTAAAGAAGAAATATTTTATGTTTTAAGTGTTGCTGTGATGAAATCTATCTTTGTGAGAAGAATATGATATATGCATGTTACAATGTGAGAGGAACATTCAACTAATAAGTTGGGATGAGAGAAGCTCTTAGGTAAGATAGAGGCAGCTAACCTTGAATAAAGACTCGAGACACGTTTATATAGGTTTATGTTAACAAAGAAGAATTGTCGGTGATTTGGTATAATCGTTGGCAATCCATGAAATACAATAAAAAGGTTGTAATAACTTCCCAAATTGAGTGATTTATTTGTTTTTACGAGGGATGTATGTGGGAAAAAGGTTATGCATGTTAGAAATGTTGTTGAATGGTTGAGAAATTTGTGATCTTGTTTTGTTTTATTTGATTTTTGTTTGTAAGTGGTTTGAGTGGTTTAAGAAGAGGTAAAATAGGATTTTATAGCTTTAGAATAATATTTACGAGGAATAAATATAATGGGGAGGAATAATACTTAAGATAAGGATTTAATGGATAAAATGGTAATGATGTGATAGTGGAATTAATGTATAATATGGTGGTGATGTGATAACAAAGGGGAATTAGCAGATGCAGACATGAGGATTAGCAGTGCTAATATTTAGGTGTCTACATTTACCCCCTTTTGTTGAGTGATTTTTTTTGTAGGCAAGCCACGAGACAAAAACAAGATGCGATAGATAAGGATGTGAAATATGTATAATTATATGATGATGTGCTCCCCCTCAAACTAGGGATTGATGACCTAAAAGGGAATAGATCACGAGTTTGAAAGAGGTAGATGGATGAATGATGCAAGGATGGGAAGATGAGAGATTGTGCCCCAAGATGAGGTATAGAAACAAAATGGGTGTCATCATAAAATCAAGTGATAGGGGAACCAAAAGGTTTGTGTTCTATAGATGTATGATTTAATGACGGAAAAAGGAAATAAAAAGGATGTTTTGATGAGGTCAAAGGAACAAAGATTGATGTTGCCATAAAGGTGGGGCTTACAAGGCTAGGAAGTCAAGTGATAGGGGAACCAAAGGGTTTGTGTCCTATAGACATATGACTTAACAACACAAAATATGATGGTTTTATGAGGTCAATGGACCAAAAATTGATGTTGCCACAAAGGTGGGCTTACAAGACCATGAAGTCAAGTGATAGGGGAACCAAAGGGTTTGTGTACTATAGACATATGAATTAACGATGCAAAAGATGATGGTTTGACAAGGTCAAGGGACCAAAAAATGATGTTTCTACAAAGGCGGGCTTATGAGGCCTAGATGGGGGTCCTGAGGGTGATCATAGGTGTAACACTTGAGGAGGTAGATGGTTGACAAATGTCGATTTTACTGAGTAAATGTGATGTTTTTTGATGTAATGATGGAATGCTAAGATGAGTTGAGGATTGTGTGGGTATTAACAGATGTCGATATGATGATAGATATATTTATCGATATGGATGTGGCAGGGTTGAAAACTATTAAAGTTATGTTTTATGTGAGATGTGTTATTCGATATTGATTTTAAAGTGATCTTAGTGTATGTAAAAACCATGGTCAAGAATGAAATTTGGATTGATTTCTTTTGTAATGGATTTGATACATATGTGATGAGAAACAAGAGAGTGAAGGCTCTTACACTTTTGGCCTTTACAAAAAATGTTAACAGATGACTAACAATGGGTAGTTACATGTAGGATCTTGGATATAGATGGAAGTGAAATATATACCCTCTTATAAATTGAGAAGGAGTTTAACATGTGTGGGTTGTGTGGGAAAAGAGGGTTCTCCTTTTCAATAGTTTTATAGAGAAATGCCCCAGCTTTACATTTTATTTTTGACACAAACTGATCGATGCAGGAAGTTTGCTTTGATGGAAATATGATCAATGCGGGAAGATTTCCTAGGATGATTTTGATATTTGAATTTTTTTAAGGATGATCGATGGGGGAATCATTTTTACATGGGTAGTCATCCTTCAAGGGAGTGGTCTACAATTTTGACTTTTGACTTTGATTTTTTATTTTTTATTGAGATAGTCATGTCATCCTTCAAGGGATCGGTATATGACTTGATTGGTAGTTGTCCTTCGAGGGACCAATCTACTTTTCTTTTTGATAATACAATTTTTATTTTTTTTTGATGAAATAGTCTATATTACTTTAATAAAATATTACAGTCTATCCACAAAAAATATGGGTGGTAAAGGGCACACCCCACGATCAAACTAGCCAACGGCTAGGAGACTAAAGTATCAAGCCCAAGGGGCAACAAAAAACATAGCAACAATGCCAGAAAACAAAAGAAACAAACTAGGCCGCCGTAGCAAACATAGAGGCAGGGGGCGGTGGAGGCCCTTTATCCTCCAGGTTACTACCAGGAAGATCATT
The DNA here is from genome assembly GCA_019776745.2 of Taxus chinensis. NCBI lineage: Eukaryota > Viridiplantae > Streptophyta > Pinopsida > Cupressales > Taxaceae > Taxus > Taxus chinensis. Next base: position 727,344,826 of record CM034152.1, on the reverse strand, counting down.
GCCATCTGGAAGGGGCGGCCAGCCCGAAGCAACTTCTTTGTCTTTGTCGTCCTGCTGATTAGGAGAAATGGCAAGAGCCAACTAGGGGACTTTGCCAGAATCCCACTCATCCCACTACACAGGAGGCAGGGAGTGGTGGTGGGAGCCCAGCCACTGTGCTGTGCGAAATGATGTGGGGACCCCCAACCACCGCAGTTGATAGGGCTTCTACCGATGCTTGGGTTGCCACCTGGGAGAGCAATGATGATGAGCATGGTCAACCGACTGGCCTCGGCCATGACGTCCTCTCGAATGAACACTCCCAGAAGGGGAGGTAGGGGGTTCCCGTGCCACAGTGCAAGGAGCATTGGCCCAATGATCCAGAAGGGTCTGAAGGTGCTGCACTTCTAGCTCCACCTTGCGGGCCTCATCCTAGATCTGTAAGAACACATTCGAGATAAGCATGGCCTTATCATAATGCGAAAGAATGCAAGAAATTGTGGAATTAGCAAAAACAACAAAATTGTGTTCTTTCCATATAAAAAAAGGATCTCCACTTTGAAAGTATGTCACACTTGTGCAAAAGCATGGGGAATGGAAATAGAATCCCCCAGCAAAGCATGTTGCCAAAGAAATGGAGCTGGTCTAAATGGCCGAAAGAAATCGTGGATCCAGGCCCAAATAGCTTAAGCTTTTGGGCAGTACCAAAATAGATGTATGAGCGTCTCAATATGCCCACAAAAAGGGAAAAGCCGAGGAGCAATCCCGTAATGAGCTAATCTGCGCCCAAGAGGGAGGCCTTGAAAAAGCAGGCACCAAGCAAAACATAGGCTAGCTTGGGCTGAAGGATGGCTTTCCAAACTGTATGAAATATAGCTTCCCAGGAGGACCATCCAGAATTGATGGACCATCTGGAGTTAAGCAAGGCCACCATTGGTAGCCTGGGGGTGAGCAGAGCATAGCCTTTTCTTGGGGAGTAATTTAAGAAAGGGGTATCTGGAAACCATTTCCAATCCTTCCACCAAGGCCTAAGAGAGACAACACCAACTTTGTGAAGCATCTCAGCAGGAATGGAATCAAGAACTTCCTAATAAGACTCTTTATCAGTCGAAGCAAGCCGAAACTTGGCTTTAGCTTGAGGCCAAGTGAGAAGCAGTCTGGACTTCCTGCAAAAGATGTCTTTAAGAGTGCACAAGCCTCGACGATATAACTTAAGAGCATGAACCCAAGGCACTTGGGCAAGTGGCACATCATGAAAATTGATGAGAGGAGACCACCAGATGTTGTGGTCATTAATGGATAGCCCATTTCGAAAACCATCCCCTTCCCATATTAAAAGGGGTTTGAGCAATTCCCAAGCTTTCCATATGCTTTTGACAACAAAGGTGCCCACAATCTTAACCGGGGCTTTGAGAATGAGTAGACTGTGAAAATACCAGCCCTTTCCAAGTTTTGTGCCCTTGAGGGGAGCCTTGACAAATACAGTTGTGAATCAGCACTTTCCAAGCTTCGTTTCTAGTGCAGGCCCAAATGATCCACTTGGCTGCCAGCGCAGTCCCCCTGGCAGCCAATGTCAGTTAGACCAAGACCGCCAGAATCCCTAGGGAGGCAACAATATTCCCAGGAAACTCTATGAAAGCCTTTTCCAAGCTCCGAGCTAGCCCAAAGGAAATCTCTGAGAAGTTTCTCCAATTTCTTGTAAGAGGCTTTATCCAGCACCCAACATGAAGAATAATAAACATGTGTGGCAGCTAATATCTTGGAGCAAATCTGAAATTTTCCTGCCAGCAAAAGGGGTTTAGTAATCCAGTACTCCAACTTGTGGGAGACCCTGTCAATAACATACTGCCAAAGTTGATTGGGAGCAGCATCAAAAGCAAAGGGGATACCCAGAAATTTAAAAATTTCTCCATGCTGGATGTATTTCTAGTCATAATGATTTAGCAGCCAACCAGGCTTGGGGAGAAAATATTGCCTGAAGCACTTGGTCTTTCTCCATTGGATACTGGAACCTGAAGCTAAACAATACGTGTCCAAACATTGCACATGGCATTGTTGATATTTACTTCTTCCTCCAGGAGTGTGAGGAAGGATTCATCTGCAAAATGCCCATTGACAAGTTGAAGGGGAGTCGGGGAAGGGAGTTGAATTCCTCTCACAAGCCCTTGATCCCGAGCATGGGCAAGGAGAAACCCAAAACCTTCAGCGGCTAGCACATAAAGAGTAGGTGCTAAAGGACAACCTTGCCTAATAGAGCGGAAAATCCCAAACTGCTCGGAAGTATGACCATTAACAGATAGAGAGGCAGTGGCATCTGCAAAAAGCATTTTGATAGAGGCGATGAAAACCGAACCGAAGCCCAGCGCTTCAAGCATCGCTAGAATGAAATGCCATTCAATCCTGTCATAAGATTTTTCAAAGTCAATTTTGACAAACATGGCTGGCTGTTTAGAGGTTCTTGCCCACTCCATACCTTCCCAGACAGCCAAAATATTATCTAGAATGTACCTGCTCTGTATGAAACTAGTCTGCTCAGGACTGACGAGAACGTGCAAGATGGGCCAAAGCCGAAGAGCTAAAGCCTTAGCTATGATCTTGTATGAGACATTGAGCAAGGTAATCAGCTGCCAATTGCAGATGAGCTCCGGGTCTCCTACTTTAGGGATGAACTTTATGTGACCCCGATTAATAAGGGCACCAAGGGACCCTGAGTGGAGAGCCTCGAGGTAGACTTGCAGCAGATCCTGACCAACCATGTCCCAAAGGGCTTTGTAAAACTCACAAGGAAAGCCATCCATTCCAGGAGCTTTATCATTGGCCATAAGGGAAACAACTTCATATAAGTCCTCTAGAGTAAGCAATCTGTCACAGACAACTCTATGTGCCAGTGAAAGTTTGCAAGGAACTACCGAGAGGCATTCAGCGAGCGCAGCTTTTTGCTCAGGAGACTCCTCCTGCACTTTGAAAACCTGAACATAGTGCCTAACAAAGGCTTGGACCATCTAAGGAGTGTCTGTAATCCAAACACCAGCATCAACAATAGTAGAAATTTTTGGTTCATGTGCTTGGCTTTGAGCCACTGGTAAAACTCTTTGGTGTTACGGTCTCCAATTTTAAGCCAAGTGCAGCCGAGCTTTGATCTGGGCACCCCGAGTTGTGTAATCATCAGCAATGCAGATTTTTTTTCCACAATTTAGCAACTTGGAGTTGCAGAGCCACATTGAAAGGAGCTTATTCGAGCACCACCGTCGAGTGGCTCAGCTCGGCGGAGGTGGTGGAATAAGCCCGCCGCCAGAATTTAGCGAGCTGGACACCGTACATCCGGAGGAATTTAGTGAGCCAAATTATAGCGTCCTTCCACCAACTTATCCAACCCACCTTACCAAGAGGGCGAGGTGCAAGGTTCCAAATTTGGCAGATGTGCGCCAAAGTGGGGTCATGAAGCAGTAAAGAAGTATTTAAATAAAACTGCGTCTTTTTAATCTTTGGCAGTTGAAAAGTCCATTCAATACGGAACCGAATCAGAATGTGGTCGGAAAGAACAACGGCCGGAAATGCTTCCACCAGAAGAGAATAACAGCTGGAAAATTTAAAGAAAGGTTGTAAGGAGATCATGGCACAATCCAGCCTTTTAAAAACCCGATCTTGGCCATTTCTAAGATTAGACCAAGTGTACCATGGCAGCATGTTGGTGTGGCGTGAATAATTAGGGTCATAAAACCCAAATTTATTACGCATGTAAAACCAAGCCTCCCTTTCGCCAGCTGGCCACCTCATGGGTAAAAGGCCCAATTTATCATTGGGCTGCTCCACCATATTAAAATCCCCATTGATTAGCCAGTGCACATTTGGCAAGGTCGTCAACCACCCACCGCCAAAGCGCCGTCCTTTCTGACGCGTCATTAGGCGCATAAACATTGATAATCCCAAAAGAGAGATTTTCAATATTGAATAGCACCCAGAGAATATGGTTGTCAGGGTCACATCCATGATTGACGTAATGTGGCCGCCATTTTGGAGAAATAAATGTGATCATTCCACCTCTTCTAACAACATGGTTGCTAGAGATAGCTAAACTGTCAGGACAAATAGTCTTGGCAACAGAATCAAGTAAAAAACCTGAAACTTTGATTTCCTATAAACACAAAATATCCATATCCGGGAAGCTTTTCCTAAAATCTCGCACTATGTATTTGCGAGTGGAGTCTGTGAGACCCAGAACATTCCATGAGTAACAATTCATGAGGAAACATTGTCCAGATGCATTTTTGAGTCTAGCTCACTCAAACCATCAAGGGCCCCAAAACTATTGTGCAAAAACCGTTGTTGGTTAACTGAAAAAAATCAGACAGTTGAGTAGCCTGCCGGCTGTTAGGGCTATACTCCCCTTCCTCGCGCTCGCAAGGAGGGCTTTGAGAATGTTGAACTGTCTGTTTTTGTGGAGAAACCACTTTGTTAGAAATGAGTAACGGTTGAAGACCACCCTCATGCTGCAAAAGAGTAGGCTAAGTGTTTGAGGCCAAAGGTGCCAATTTTCTTGAAGAACCAACCATACTACCAGCCAATACCTTTGTATGAACCAGAGGCAACTTGGTATCTGAAGGTTGCTTTGTAGTTGAGCTGGAAGCATTTGGAGGAACCTTTCTGGCTTGAATAGTTGAACCATGTTGCAAAGGCCCGACATGAGTGGCCTTGTTCTTGTTGGTTTTTTCGGCCACCCACTGTGTGCTAGCCCTCCTCTTCAAGTTGAGGGCGAGGATCACCCAGAGGCTTTGAAGTGGTGCGGCGAGCAGCCAATAAGGGACAGTCCAATTTTATGCTCAGAAGATTGACAGTGAAAGCAAGTATTCGTAAGATTGATGTATACCACCTTCTGAGAAAAAGACACATCACCAACCTAGATGGCAATAGACTCTTTCAGGTCCTTCGAAAGATCCAGTTCTATGCAAACCCTCTTTTGTGGAACGAGGTGCAAAGAACCTATTAGGCTCTGTGTATATAACACAGCCGAGAGTGGCAGCAATACGCTCTAAAAAATGCCAGCAAGGCATTGGAAGCCCTGGAAACTCAACCCAAACGTGGACCTTAAGATCCGTCTGGTCAGAGACAACAAAGTCTCTGGTCTAGGGTGACAAAACCAGACAGGGAGCTTCTTACATACCAGGTTTGTTGCTTATGCAAGATAAGGGAAGCATGACTAGGATCAAAAAATTGAAGGCAAAAAAAACCACGGGTTAGGTTCTGGATGGAATCCAGTTTAATACCATGTGCCATCCAAGCAGTTTGGACCCATGATTTAAGCATACTTTCATAGGGGGTCCTTCCAACAAAATACCCTATTAAACAGAATTGTTCTAGCCATTTACAGGAAGAATCAAATTCTGAAAGTGGTAAAACAATATCAAGGGAAGTGTCATTACCTCGTGGAATACTTTTGACATGAACTTGCGAGGGTGTTTCCCCGGAGCCATTGTTTGCAAAATCGCCGCTCTTCGTCACAGTTGAAATAACTAGACTAGAGTCGAGCGAAGTCATATTTAAAGCCTGCCAAGTAGCTAGGCTCTAGAAAAGAGGCCGAATAAATGTGTTAATGGCAATAGATCTCTCACTGCAGATGAACTCATTATTCTCGGCATGCAAAACTGTAGTTGTCCTTCGAGGGATCACTCTATTATATTTTTGGACTTTTGATAGGAAACATCCATGGGTATTTTTGACTGTATTTTGAGCTTTGGGAAAACCCTACTAGACTGTTTCAAGGGGGGAGAGGAAATGTGTACACACAGTACACATGTGTACCCCATGACATGTCTTTGGTCGGTAGATAAGGTGGAAGGATGTAATGATTGCGGGGATCCTACTAAGGAGGAACTTGTCCATGTGAAAGATGCGATGAACAAAGCCGTGGTGCTCATCTTTAAGGGTTTGATGATAGTGACAAAAAATCACATTCTTTCAAATAATTACAATTATAATATGGTCAGTTGATGGTGGAATAATATCTTTGATGTGACTATTGTCATGATAGTTGACGTGTTAACATTAGAAATGTCGCAAGTGCAAGACATTCAGAGATTGACCCATGCTATATGGACCAATCCAATTAAGGAAAAACTTTCCAAGTTTACTCCTTTCCAGAGTAGTGACATTTTGATTGGATTTATAGGATAGGTTGGGTGAAGATTCACTAGGGGGATGTGTGCAAGGTAATACTTTTGATGTCTCAGTAGAGAGGAGTCCCTCTAGCATGACACTATGGATAGAGATAACGTGCGATGAAATGAGTGCTAGCTTTTAGATTAGGATGATGGAAGTTTTGATCTTGATTGATTGAGTATACGGTAAATAAAGGAGCCCTTGACAATGGAGCTGTTGAAAATTTGGATGGGATATGAGAGGACAATTGATGAAGAGGGGAAGATGACAAAGCGTTGGTCTTGCCTTTTCATCATGTATGACAATTTTGGGTTCGTATAGGTGGGTGAACCGTACTGATTTGAGACGAGGGATCTACACTTGGAGGTGATAATAATATGCATGAGAAAGGTTTGTCGAGATTTGATTAAGGATGACCCCCTTATCCTGCAGATTTTAGTGAGGACATTGCCAATGAATTAGGTGTAGATGTTGACGAGGTTCAAGTGCCTTCAATGGAAGGTGCTAATGAGATGTCTTAAAAAGGTTTTATAATACTAGATTGAGGATGTCCCCCTTGTTAACATGGTTCTTCATCAGAATTTTGGATAAGCCAAAGGGCTAAGGAGATAACTGCAAAAACATATAAGTAGCCACTAAGGATAGGGAAATCCGTGAGATAAATAACAAATCTGCATAAACAGGAAGAAGTCGTGTATAACTATGAAAGCCACAATAAACTAGGAAAATCCACGAGATATGGAGGAAGCTGTGAGAGACTAAAAAAAGCTGTGATATACTAGAAAAAGCCGTAGAAGCCGACATGATGTCGCAGAATGAAGACAAAACAATCCAAATCGTGACAGAAGTTGATAGAGACATGAGTCAAAAGAAGTGTCTTTTGGAACATATTGTATTTTGTATATTTATTGTGAATAATATATTGTTTATGGGGGCATCACAAGAAATATATGTGTGAGTGTCATCTTGAGATATTTTGTACGAGAGTTAGAATATATGAGATAGAATGAGAGGAATGTATGACGTAAACTTTATTGATAAATAAATAAAGATTGGAGTTTGGAGTAAAATTTGTTATGTGTTTTCATTTACATTTATGTTCTTATAGTAAAGGTGGTGTATTTCCCACATACATCCTTAACTAAGATCAAATTTCCTAAGCCTCACAATATTGTCAGCATTTGTAGGTCAACATTTGGTGTTTGATCCAATACAGGACTCACTAAAGAAGCATATAACTACTATCAAAATGTTTAACTTCTGGCAGAATTTCATAGGTATCACAAGAATACACCGTCAGTACATGAGGAGAATAGATGACTATAGTAGAAGCCATAATATACTACTTGGATAAATATGCTTTAGTACTTGATGATATAATTCATTTACTAACACCAGAACTAGCAGAAGAAGTCTAAGACCCGATAGATATGGAACAAACACACTGCCTGGCCGAAATCCAACAAGAAAGAACCAAACTATAACAAAAGAAAATCTGAACCAAGAGGGAGTTGCATAGGATCAAAGAGGTGGAAGAATTAATTGGTTTACTGATTAAAAAAAATATGAGAAAGAAGGACAAAATAAGGAGAGAAAAAATAGAAGAGGCAGCAAGAAAACAAACACAAGAACTTGAGAAACACCAAAAAGAACATGGACACTTAGAAGAAGACAAGAAACAAGAGTTAGAAACAAAGAAGAAAGAGGAAATAGTAAGGAAGAAGAAAGAAGAGCAGGACCAAAAGCAAAAACAAGAAAAGGGAAAAGCAGAGAGAGAAACGAGAAGAAGAAATTAGAAAACAAAAGGTGGAAAAGGAAAAGAAGGAGAAAGAACAGAGAGAACAAGAAGAAAAAACTAAAAAAGAGAAAGAAGAAAAAGAAAAGAAAGAAAAATAAAGGATGGAAGAAGAACAGAAAAAGAAAGAAGAAAAAGAGGAGGAAAAGGAGGAAAAAGAGAAGCAAGAGAAAGAAGAAAAAGAGAAGGAGAAGGAAGAAAATGAGAAAAATGAGAAGAAAGAACAAGAAAAGAAAGAGAAGGAAAGGAAGGAGAAGGAGGACAAAGAAAAGAAGGAACATGAGGAGAAAGAACAAAAAGAACAGGCAAAAAAAGATGAGGAAGAACAAACTAAAAAAGAAAGGAATGAGAAAGAAGCAAAGGAAGTCACAGAGCAGTTGCAAACAACACCTAGCACAAACATACTTGCAAACATAACACCTATACAATCACCTAAAGATCCATTGGAAAAGATCAAGCAAGTTATACAAAAAAGAAAACAAGAACAATAATTCTAGCTGTAACAAGGAGTTGTGGAACAAACCCCAGAGGGCTTCAAAATTCACTTAGAAAAATTAACTCCATTACATAAGTCCACTTGTAGCCATGTGCTAGAAAAAAGTGCTACACAGGATTGGATGCAAAGGTGCATTGAGCTTGAAGAAGCAATGTAGAAGATGTTCTCCGCCATCAAAACAAACAAGCCTAAGATCAAAATCGATCCTACATTACCAATAGAGGCAACCATAGAGCATGTGGTAAGTAAGTGAGATTTTAGATTTGGAATCAAAAAAAAGATATAATTCGTAAGAATATAGTGGAAGAGCATGAATTGGAAGTTATTAAACCACACAAAGTAGAGAATTAAACAAGGAGTAAAATGCAAGCCATTGTGTCTAAGATAGAGACAAAGTTGAGAAATTCCACCACATATTATACATACGCCATTGGGTGGCCGAGCATGACCGCGGAAGATAAGGAGGACCTGGAGAAGTTAGATCAAGAAATACACAAGGCATCCACAAAATATGATTCCTCCAAAGATACAGATGGAACATGTAGGAGGAATTTGGCCAAACTAACAGAAAAATACCATAATCAACAGTGGGCGTGGACTAAAAAAATCTATAATATGCAAGAATGTAGTGGTACCTTGGACAAAGCCTTGATCAGAATGCAATAAGAAACTAAAATAGCACAGACCAGATGGAATAAGGTACAAACACAACCTGCTCCATCAAATATAATTACATTAATTCAAGAAAATACATAGCTCCAAGAATGGATCGATCAGGTGAATAATCATTTGGCTTCTTGGCACATCTATGAAAAGAATATTACTCCCCAGATTACAAAATATATATTGCAAAAGATGCCTTAAAGGCATAGAGGTTGAGGCGTCCCATAAACCTAGTCGGGCAAGTTGAGTGAAGGAACTCTTCCTTATGCCAAATGTCTAAGTTTTTGGGGAGGTTAATTTCTCTATAAGTGGTGTCCCATAAATCTAGTCAGGTGAGTCGAGCGTGGGAATCCTTCCCTACGCCAAACGTCTAAGTCCTGGTGGTTAATGCCTATAGAATCAAGTTTTGAATTTTTTTTTGAAAAAATAACAGGGTTCTTCATTAGTTTTGTTGTCTCGAGGACAAGACAATTTTTTTGCAGGGGATAATGTTGATAGGGTTCTTCATCAGAATTTTGGATAAGCCACAGAGTTAAGGAGATAACTATAAAACCCAATAAGTAACCGCGAAGGATAGGGGAAGCCACAAGATAAAGAACAAAGCTACATAAAAAGGAAGAAGCTGCAAGAGACTAGAAAAAGCCACAGAAGCTGACATGATGCTGCAGAATCAAGACAAAACAATCTAGATCGCGACAAAAGACGACAAAGGCATGAGTCAAAAGAAGTTTTTTTTGGAACATATTGTATTTTATATATTTATTGTAACTAATGTATTGTATATGGGGAAATCACAAGAAATATATGAGTGAGTGTCATCTTGAGAGATTTTGTACGAGAGTTATAATATATGAGATAGAATGAGAAGAATGTATGATGCAAACTTCATTGATAAATAAATAAAGATTGGAGTTTGAAGTCAAATTTGTTATGTGTTTTCATTTACATTTCTATTCTTAGAGTAGAGGTGGTGTATTTCCTGTGTACATCCTTAACTAAGATAGAATTTCCTTAGCCTCACAATATTGTTGGGGGTTTTTAGGTCAACACCCCTTGTCCTAGAGACATCGGGGGTGGAGGTGTAGATGATATCGATGATGGCTTAGGATGGTCTTCTTTTGGGAGAAAATCATCAACGAGGAAGATTCGTTGGATTATGGCTTTAAGCGCTTTACAACTCTCCATGTTATGACCTGGGCTTCTATGATAGGCACATGTTTTTTCTTGATCGTACTAGACAAGTTTATGAGAATGTGGATTAGGTGTTTTGATTGTTAGCAATGTGATAAGAGAAGCCTACATGAGCCTCTCGATGTAAGTCCCTTTTGGGGGATTTGGATTAATTGATTTTGATTTACAAGAAATCTTGGTAGGACGCATCTTATTTTTAGATGGGGGTGGATTCATAGATGTTGTATGACGTTGAAACACCATAAGGATGTTGTGAGGTTGATAAGAGAGAGCGTATGATGTGGGATTGATATAGTTGGATGATGGATGAGGTCCCAAAATGGATAAGGAGGGATGGATTATGGATGAGATAGGGTACAAGTGTGTGGCATGATACTGAGATAAAGGATGGGGTCCCAAAATTGATGGTAAGGTTGAGACCTTAGATGGTCTGTGTTTTTATTTTGTAATGTTGATTTTAGGTAAAGGAGGGGGTTTTATGGAAGATTATGAGGATGAGGTCATGGATGTGATGGCATTTGATTGTATGGTGTTTGATTCAGGACAGGGCTCCAGACTAGACGTCAAGCCAAGAGTTAGGGATAGGATTGAGTCTAGTTTAGACAAGGTAGATGTTGTTTTGAGACATGATTGAGGTGGGTTATATTTATGTGAGTTTCCCAGTCCTTCGATTAGTTTTAAAAGTGATTAGATGGCAAGATATTTGAGTATGAATGCCTCCTTGGTAATGGTCTCCAAGGTAGAGTCTAAGGGTTGCAATGAGGTAATGGATGATTGGATAGTGGAAACAAGTGATATCGATGTGTGAGGATCATCGAAAAGAGGGTTTAGGGATTATGAGTTTTCAAGAGGAAACATTGGTGATGAACAGGTCTCCTCATGGGGAAGATCATATGTAATAGTGTTGATGACATGACACGAGGGATGTGTAGTATCTATATGGAATGATTCTATCGAGGGTGTTAGGTCAGGAAGACAAGTAAAGGAATCATGCATGGTAGTTCCATCAGATTTGTAGGAAGACCTAGGGGAATCAGATGGGACATGTGGATATTGAGGATCAAGATGGCCTTCTTCAAGGGCTTGGATTTCTAATTTTCTGGCCATGGTGAAGGCTTCGTCAAAAGTCTGGAATGTGTGGATATTAAGAGTGGATGATATATGATGAGAACACGATCGATTAAACAACTTGATCAATTGTAATTGACGTAGTGCGAAGGTCAATTGATTGATAATGTTTTGCCACCTAGTGATAAAGTCAACAAAGGAATCCTTTTCAGATTTTTTGATGGTAGAGAGATCAGAAATGGTGATTTTGAGGGTAACGTTTATAGTGAATTGATCAATAAATAACATGGCTAGCTGTATGAAAAATAATAAAGAATGTCGAGCGAGGGAGTTGTACCAATCCAAGGAAGGTCCCGCCAACAACATAGGAAAGGTTCTAAGCAAGAGATCTTGATCATGGATGATGAGATAACAAATGTGTCTAAAGGCTAGTATGTGTTGTTCAGGATCCTCTTGGCCATGGAACATGGTGAATTTTGGCAATTCCCAATGTGGAGGATATGATTTATACGGTATTGATGGATGGATGGGTTCATTAAAAACTTATTTATAGGTGAGGATGTGTTTGTGTCCCTTGGTAACATCCTCTAAATTGTCTAATTTGTTCAATAAAGCTTACATGGGATTGTTTCTAGGATTAGATGTGAAGGAATTAACATGTGAGTTCGAATGATCATGTGATTGATTTGATTAATGGAAGTGGGGAGTAATATATTTATGTTGTGGATGGGATTGATGTGGAGGTTGATAAGGGATAGCTTGAGAAGATATTGTTTGTAGATTAGGTTGTGATAAAGGGATGTGGGGAGATGTGGAAAAATGTTGAATATGTTGTTGTTGTTGGATGAAAGAGGTTGATTGGGCTTGAGTAGGGATGTGTGTATGGGTTTGGGATGTATGAGATAGAGAGAGAGATATTGAAGTCAAGATAGGTTGATTGGATAAAAGATGGGGGATGTTAAGATTCTGATATTTTTTTATGAAGGAAGGGATGCAGAAAGGACTAGTTGATGGGATACACTAGACATGCACTGAGGGGTTATAGTTTGGAAGTAATGTAGATGTGAAACATAGTCATATGGTTGTTGGATGGGGTTATTGTATGGTTTTATGATTGGATGAAAGGTAGAGGTTCCATAGGGGACAAACGATGGTCTAGACGGCTCTGGAAAAATGTTAGAGATAAGTGAAGTTGAGTGGGATGTGATAGGTTGATAAGATTGATAAGGACTAGATCCTATGTAAGGGATATTTTGAAATTGATTGGGATGAAAAGATGTAGAGGTATTTGATGAAGCAACCGAAGATTATTATAAAAATGACATATAAGGGGTAAATGAATATGATGATGTAGAGGATTGATCCATGATAGTCAATTGATGACGATACAAAAAATCCCTAAGAGAGATACAAATGTAATAGACAAGTCAAGTAAAATAATTTTAATTATCTTGATTAGAATTTATATGTGGTGGAAGAGGTTCAGAGGGAACCAATGATATGGATGTTCTAAGGTTGGTGTCAGGTAATGTTAAAAGCTAGAGTCCTTGATATACCCGAAGGTACGTGAGGCCCGAATCTGTGTTGGGTATCGGTATGAAGCTTGGTATTGAGGTCTACCCCCTCACTTCATGGTCCCACAACGATAAGGGAGTTGGGCACTTAGCCAATATACCAACAACCAATTATTTATACTCGATCAGAACACTGAGTCGATTTTCCTATTGGGTGATCAAATCCCAATAGTTATCACCTGGTATGAGTGTTTGATTCAAATTTGATATTTGACGTGGTTTGGTTGTGTGTGGGGGAAGAATTAATTGAATGCAACAAATTAATCCTTCTAATTAATCTTTGTGATCAGGAAATATGCAAGGTTCATTTTAATCCCAAAAGAACAATTGATTTTGATGAGAACGGACATCAACATGCGATACAGACAACCAAAATAAAGGGAAATGACTCACCTCAAAAACGCTTCCTTTTTACTTTTCAAAAAAATTTGATTTTTTTAGCAAAGCAAAAGCCTCCAAAAAGGGAACCTACAAAAAGGTGTTATCAGAAAACAGAAAACACCACAAGAAATGATGTTAGAGGCTGATTGAGTAATCAAAAGTAGTCACGCAAGATTGTCGATGATTGATAAAATTGTTGGTGATTCACACAATTGCTAGCGATTTGGCTGGATCGCTAGAAACTACATAGCAGAAGGCATAAAATATATAGAAAGTTGATTTAAATGAAATTAAAACACAAATGAAGAAGGGACTAGATGTCCCACTGGGCGTGCCAAAAATTTCAGAGATGTTTTTACTGTTCTACTCAAATTAATACAGTGAAATAATAAAAACAAAATGGACCTAAGAGATGCAGGGTTTACCGATACCTGTAGAGATGGATGTTGATAGTTGATGAATGAAAGCTCCTTCTTTCTTTCACTGACGGAGGAACCTACATATCACAAACAATAAGAATAAGATGGGATTAGATAGATATATGGCAGATCTCCTGGAAAAAGCTAGTCCCTAGAAGTCAATGGAATTCCTTGTAAAGATGTCAATCCGCGTTTAAGAAATTAATCTGATAATGATACGATAAATCAATTAAAAAATATGATATAACCAAAAATTTGAAGGCAAAGGGACTGACGTGGTCCACTGTTATATGATGATGGTCTAATAGTTATACCTGATCCAAAAGGAGTCTAGGCATCACAAAATGACTCAAAGGAGCAAGGATGTATATAGTTGTGAACTCACAAAGCTAAGCAAGATGATAGATTTGATTTAGATAACAGATAAAGTAATAGAAATGGCTCAAAGGAGCTTGATAGGGCTCGATAGACACTTAGAAAGGTAGAGTGATAATCAAGATTGAGACCTGGATGTCAAAAGGGAAAATTGATGTGTTAAATGGTCTAATAGACAGAAATCGCTGACATTTGAGGCCGATGACCAACGATTGGGTAGAATCATCAACGCTTATAAGAATCGTCGGTGATTGTTGAAGAAGTGTGCAAGTTAATAAAAAAACAAGATAAAATTGATTGAAGTTGTCAAATGATAAATAAAAAGGACTTCGCTGGTGCAGAGGGACCAAGGAGCAGAAAGCATGATTGAATGCATGTCATTGTGAGCGGTTGCGTCGCCCACCATGGGCCAGAGGCGGGGAGCGTCTAGTAGGAGACAGAGGAACATGAGAAACATTGCATGGGGCTTCCCCCCGGTGACGCAACAGGGTCTGGAGGTGGTCTAACTCCAGTGCCACCTTGTTGTCCTAGACTTGAATCTGCAGAAGCACATTGGAGATCACCATAAACTTTTTATAAATAGAAAAAGATTGATTAATTGTAGAATTAACAAATAAAAAAGCATTTCTTTCTTTCCAAATCCAAAATAGAATCTCCCCTCTGAAAACATGCAAAATCTAGGTGAACATAGGTAGAATCTTGGGATTATCTCCCAAAAGGATATGCTGCCAAGTAAAGAAATGTGGCCTTGAAGGAAAAAAAATGAATGAATCCACTTCCAGGAAATTTGAGCTTTGGGGAAAAACTAGAAGATATGCAAGATAGTTTCCAAGTGACTACAAAATGGGCACTTGGGGGCTGACATCCTAATTTGAACAAGATGAGCCCCAGTAGGAAGCCCTTGGTGTAAAATACACAAGAGGAAGTGGGAAATTTTGGGTTCCACAAAATCACCTACTCCAGGTAGACGGAGTTGAGTGAATCCCCCATAGAATGTTGAGTTTATCCACCATGGGCAGATAAGGAAAAAACTAACGGTAGCCTTTATAGGATTTGTAATTACAAAATGGGGTGTTTGTATACCATTTCCAGTCTATCCACCATGGGCGAGAGGAATGCACAACAATCTTGTGTAACATGTGGTCAAGAACTGAGATGATCATTGTGGTATAAGCATCCTGGTCCTAATTGGAGAGATGAAAACGGGTTTTAAATGTCGGCCAAGAGAACCAAGATTGCGCATTTTTATAGAATAAGTCCTCAATGGTGCGAATTTCGTGCTTGAAGAATTTGATTGTGGATATTCCCAAGACTTCTGCTAAGCACTTATCTTGCGCTTTAAAAATTGGTTACCACCAGAGAGATTGATGATTAATAGCGAGCCCATTCTGAAAGCTATCCCCTTTCTATAAAACTCAGGGCTTAATGCACTCCCAATCTTTCCAAATGCTCTTAAGCACAAAAGTGTTGGCAATTTTGACAGGCACGGGGGTGATGAGTAGATTGAAAAACCCCAATCCTTTCCATGCAGGGTGGCCATAAGGAGAACCTTCAACAATACTTTGTCGTATGAGAACTTTCCAAGCTTTTTGGCAAGTAATGCTTCTGATTATACACTTTGCACAAATTTCTTGCCCTTGACGTTGAATATCAATAAGGTTGAGTCCTCCAGAGCTGTGGGGAAGGCAACATATCTCCCAGGCCACCCGATGAAATCCTTTTCGTGTAGAAGCATTAGCCCATAGAAAGATTTGAGCAACTTTTCCAGCTTTTGAATGAAAGCTTTGGAAGGAACCCAACATGACAAATAATAAATGTGTATGGTCGCAAGAGCTTTGGAACAAATTTGGAATTTGTCAGCCAAAGATAAGGGTCTGGTGAGCCCAATACTCCGATTTCTTTCCACCCTTTGAATAACATATTGCCAAAGTTTAGCAGGGGAGGCTTGAAAGGAAAAAGGAATACCCAAAAACTTAAATTTCTCTCCATGTGCTAATATCTTCCATTCAAAAGTGGCTATCTAGTCGGGCACAGGAAGGAAGGATTGTCGCTAACACTATGTTTTTCGTTATTGAATGGATGAGCTAGAAGATAAGCAGAAAGTATCCAAGCATTGCATGACATTGCGAATGTTGGCTTTGTCTTCAATGAGCGTAAGAAAAGATTCATCCGCAAAATTCCCATTGAGAATTTGAGAGTTGGTCATAGCAAGAAGTGAGATTCCCCTAACAAGACCCTATGATTTAGCGTGGGCTAATAAATACCCAAATCCTTTGGCCGCAAGCACATACAGTACAGGGGCCAGAGGGTGGCCTTTCTGAATAGAATGAAAAATCCCAAATGGTTCCGAGCTAATTCCATTTATAGAAATCTGAGCACATGTATCCACAAAAATAATATTGATGGGTTGAATAAAAATGGGGCCAAATCCAAGGGCTTGAAGCATGGAAAGAATAAAAGGTCATTCAATTCGATCGTAGGCTTTCTTAAAATCATTTTTTATGAACATGTCAGCCTGATTAGATCTACGGGCCCATTCCAGGCCTTCCCACACAACAAATGATGTTATCTAGGATGTATATACCCTGTATAAATCATGTTTGTTTGGGGCTGAATAACATCCAGAAGGATAATGCGTAGCCACATAGCCAAAGATTTGGCAATGATTTCGTATGAGACATTCAGTAGAGTGATCGGCCACCAACAAGTGATTTCTTAAAGGTCTCCTTGTTTAAGGATGAATTTAATGTTTCTCTTATTGATTTAAGGCCCTAAGGAATGATTATGAAACCCTTCGAGGTAAACTTGGAATAGGTTGTTCCCGACTGAATCCCAAAGGGCTTTATAGAATTCACAGGGGAAACCATCGCATCTCGGTGATTTATCATTGACCATCTGCATTGTGGCTTCATGGAGGTCCTCGATGGTGAGCATTTTGTCGCAGATCACTTTCTGAGCCTCAAACAATTTACACGGCACAAAACCCAAACATTGATCAAGAGTAGTTTGGCAAGCTGTAGAAGGTTGTTGAGCTTGGAACACGAGCTTGTAGTGGCGCACAAAAGCTTGCAACATAAGTTGTGGGTCTTTAATCTGAGAACCACCCTCCATGATAACCCGGATTTTTTGGGAAGGTTTCTTGGCTTTGAGAGAAAGAAAAAATTCTTTCAAGACCCGATCTCCAATTTTGAGCTAGTGCGTACGGGTTCAGATTTGTGCTCCCCTGGCATTGTAGTTGTCCGCAATTTGGATTTGTTAGCTAAGCATTGCAACATGAAGATACAGGATTTCAGAGAAGGGATCGCTTTGAAGCTCCACCACTTGCTCAGCTAAGGGCCGATGTGTTAGCAGAGTATGAGCGGAGACGAATAGTCGCCAGCTGTCTATCATAGATTCTAAGGAATCTATTTGTCCGAGTCAGCACATCCTCCCACCATTGAATCCAGATAGCTTGCATAGGTGGAATATACAACTAGCAGTGACTAGGACATGGAACTAAATTCCAAACGCACTTGATTTGATTTACGGTGGGGCCATGTTCCATCAAGGTAACATTACAAAAGAATTGACCTTTATGGCGTAAAGGGCACGAATCCTGCCAAGTGATATGAAATCATATTGGAGAATGATCCGAAAGGAAAAAATCAAGCATGACCTCTACTGGCAGGGAATAAATTCTATCAAACTCAAAGTAATCTTGAGCTAACAACATGGCTCTTTCGAGTTGTTTAAGTACATGATCTATCCCTCCACGTAGATTGGTCCACATATACCAAGCTGCAGAGGTGGAAAAGTGAGATGCATTAGGATCAAATAATCCAAACTTATTATGCATAAAGTACCATGCTTCCCTTTTGCCAGGTGTCCACCTCATCGACAAGTGGCCACATTTATCATTAGGTGACTCCACCATATTAAAGTCTGCACTTATGACCCAAAAGGCATCGAGAATGGAGTTGGCGATCCACCGCCACAGATCGGCCCTTTTGGCCGCATTGTTAGAGGCATAAATATTAATGAGGCCAAAAGGACGACCATCAACATTAAATAAAACCCATATAGCACGATTGGTGGGGTCGATGCCATGGTCAATTAATAGAGGCCATCATTTCGGAGAAAAAATTGAAATTAATCCTTCACGTCCCGCTTCATGATTGTTATAGAAAGCCAAGTTGTCATGCTAGATGGACTTACAAACCATCTGCAACTGAAAACTTATAATTTTCACTTCCTCCAAAAACAAAACATCCAAATTTGAACAACGTTGCTGAGTTTCACAAACAACATATTTGCGACAGGAGTCCATAAGACCCCAAACATTCCATGATAAACAATTCATGGGAAACGATGGTCAAAATCCATACCCCCATCCTCCAAGCCATCAAGGGCATCATATTGATTTTCCAGGAATCGAGCAATATTGTGCTGCAAAAAATCCTGCAAATCAACGTTTTTCTTTTCGATGTACTCAATGTTATACCCTGCTTTGTTTGAGTCCATGCACTGTGAGTCGTGCTATGGTCCCGAGAGATGCAAGATGGGCTTCAGGGCCCTTGTGAATTGCTTGATAAGAGTAATGACACTGAACATTGGATGGGAACATTGTAAATAGAATTTGTTTGGTACATGAGAACTAAAGTTGCGAGGGGTGTGCTAGATTACTTTGGCAATGGGGTAAGTGAGTTGGCAGTGACAGTTGGCTCTTTAGCAGCAGTCATTGGCTCTTTATCATGCATAGTATGTGGTTGTTCCTTAACAGCTAGATCATGGTGGCCATTAGAGCCAGAGGCCTTGGAATGTTGGTCTTTGTTCTTGTTTCACCAGCCCCCGACAACTTTCCAACCTTCCTCCTATAGGGGTTTGACTGGTTCGAGAGATGCTTTGGCCACAGGGTGGTTGCGGGGTACATAAAGATAACAATCTTTGATCTTGTGATCAGAAGTCTGGCAACGGAAGCATGTGTTAGGAAAATTCATATACTTGACCCATTGAGAATAGTGTTTGTCTCCCATCTGGATATCAACAAAATCTTTTAGATCCTGAGAGAGATCAATCTCAATGCATACTCGTTTCTACGACCGAGCATGGTAAAACCTCTCAGCTTCAAGGCAAACTACCTGGCTAAGAGAAGTAGTAATTTGTGACAAAAAAAAGCACACATGACAAGGGGAGGCTAGGGAATTCAACCCAGATAGGCACTTTAAGGGCGGTATATTCATATACCACAATGTCCTTGTTCCATGAGGTTAACACAAGTAGTGAGTTACGAACATACCAAGTGGTTTGCTTAGCTAGAATATTGGGTGCATTGGCGGGATCAGAGAAGCAAAAGAGGAGAAAACCCTTGGTCATGTTTTGAACACTTTTTCAGTCTAAATCCATGAGGAGTCTAGATAGTGTTCACCCAAGATTTGAGCATGCTTTCAGAGGGGATGTGATCCACAAAATACCCAATGAGACAAAAATACTCTAACCATTGACATGTAACATTTAATTCAGGAATGGGCAGAACCACATCAGGAGGAGAAATATTACCTCGTGGAATACTTTCGGGACAAACTTCCTGGGTCGCTTCACCGGCGGTGCCATTGCTCAAATCTTCACTATCTCTGGCCACAATTGAAACAATCAAGTTTGAAGATAGTGAGGTCATTATATAAGGGACGCCCAGAGGGTGAAAAACCCTAGGATAAACTATAGAAATAAATTCTTGCAGTGCCCGAAAAGGCTGTGGTATGGCAATACCGAGTGTAAAACCCTAGAAAAAAACAACTCTAGTTTTTTTCCAGAGTTACTCACCGCCTCTCTGCCATGGGTGGGGCTCTCCTCTTTCCGTCGTGCCTCATATTGTTGATGGTTGGAACCTGCCCCCGCCACTGCCATCGTCTGACAAGTTCCCTCGCCTCATCCTTGCCATTCCTACTCGCGAGGAGGCAGACCAGGAGGAAGAAGTTTCTGCTGACTAGGAGATCCCAGATGCTGGAAATAACTTACCTCGCTCAGGTTAGCTAGATGATCATGATCCGCCCACTTCGGGCATGTTTGCTGCTACTGCGTGAATTGGTTGTTTTTATATTTTTAGGTGATGCCTACTTTTGTCATTTCCTAGACTCGACCTAGTTTTTCAACCTTCTTGTTTTGTTCATGGTTTTGGGGTGTGCTCTCATACCGCCGGCGTTTTTTGTTGAAATCTACCTTATATCGCATTGAATTAAAATAATATAAGATCATTTTCATCAAAAAAATATAAAAAGGAAAACAATGTAAAAGTGAAGGCATCTATGTTGTTCTAGTTGGTGAATAAAGCTAGGAGGATGATATTACCAGAGAGAAGAAGATTGTAGATGTTGGCAGATCATTGGATTAGATTGATGGATGCTTGAATGACCTCCAAAGGTTAGAGAAGAAATATTTGATGTCTTAAGTGTTGTTGTGATGAAATCTAGCTTTGTGAGAAGAATATGATACAGGCATGTTACAATGCGAGAGGAGCATTCAATTAATAATTCAGGATGAGAGAAGCTCTTAGGTATGATAGAGGCAGCTAACCTTGAATGAAGACCTGAGACACATTTATATAGATTCATATCAACAAGGAAGAATCGCCGATGATTCGGGAAATATGGGAAAAAGGTTGTAACAGCTTCCTAAATCGAGTCATTTGTTTGTTTTGACAAGGGATGTATGTGGGAAAGAGGTTATGCGGGTTAGGAATGTTGTTGAATGGTTGAGAAGTTGGTGATCTTGTTTTGTTTTGTCTGATTTTGGTTTGTAAGTGGTTTGAGTGGTTTAAGAAGGGGTAAAATAGGATTTTACAACTACACAATAATATTTACAGGGAGTAAATATAATGGGGAAGAATAAGACTTAGGATAAGGATTTAATGGATAAAATGGTAATGATATGAAAATAGATTTAATGTATATTATGGTAGTGATGTGATAATGAAGGGGAGTTAGTAGACACGGACACAGGGATTAGCGGTGCTAATTTTTAGGTGTCTATAGAGGGGGATTATATGGATGAACCTTATCTCATACACATCCATTGAGGGGCACGTTGCTCCTATCATCTTCACAACTTGCATACCATACCATCACACTCATACAACATTTGCATATCTTGGTTGCATCTACTCTCGCTAGCTTATTTTATTTACATGTTACACTTTGTTTTCCATGCTAGATGGATTCTTAATATGTCATCATCTTCCTATATATACACATGTGCATTCACTTGGTCTTTAAATGTGAATGCAGATATCTCACATCTCCTAGCATGATGCATGATGCTCGACACTAAACCTTTTTCCAATCCTACCAAGGCTCCTGAGGGCATCTACTTTTTCCATTTTCATACTTCATATATCAAATGTTTTATTCATACGACCTTTACTCTCTCTTGGCACTATTACTCTACTTTTCACTTATTTATACACGTTTTGACATACTATTTAGCTTTCTAACATGCTAACGGATGTTTTATGTGTAACATGTTCCTTGTAGGACTATATACAACCATTATTATCTGTCACTACTTGCTTTCCATTGTTTTCTATTGCTTGATATTTTTTGTAGGCTATGCCCTATGTCTTGTGTGATCATTGTATGCTTTTGGCCACTTTTTCCTTGATTGTCTTGTGACATTGTGAGCGATGTCCTATGTTTGAAACCCTATTTTTTGCGGTCCATCTTGTTTGCACACTTGATTGTTACATTGTTTACTATTGCATACTAGCTATATTCACTACTAACACATATTACTAGTCCACTTTGTTGGCATGTGACTTGGTTTCTACCATGCACATCCTTTATCCCCTACAAGTATCCACCTCAGATCATCATCTGGACCTCTCCTTTGGGCTGCATTCTCCTACTATCGTCGCATGCACCCCAAATGAGGGGAGGCATACATTGGGTGAAAAAATCACCCCTACAACATCTTAGAGCTATAGTTCAGATCAGCAGAGTACATAAACAACATAGGAACACATTCACCTAACGAATTAGAATCTGAATTAGGTCCAAACCAAAGAGTAGAACACTATCACCTAGTATCAGATAGTAGTTCCTGGGCACTTATGTCTTTCCCTGGGTGCTAATGTCCTAGGGTCATAAAGAGGCAATTTATCAATACAACACAGTCTACAACAATTTATAAAGTATTTCTACAATAACATGTACTGGCCTTCAGTCACAAAATGCATTCTATCTCTTACAATTAGTACAATCAAAACTATTTGGAACTAATTAGAACAAATCAGGATGTACCATCTGTAATAGTGATTATTGGGAAAAGTCACAAAAGGAAAGTAAAACTAGACCTCTCTCCCCAACACTTGCTTTTGGCTTGAGATTTCCCTAAAAACTCGCACTTGGTGTGAGATCTCCCAAAAAACTCACACTTTGCGTGAGATCGCCCAAAAAACTCACTCTTGGCGTGAGATCACCTAAAATATTTGCTCTTGGCGAGAGACCCCCCTAAAAAAACTCACTCTTGGCATGAGATCACCAAAAAAACTCGCTCTTGGCGTGAAATTTCCCAAAAACCTCGCTCTTGGTGTGAGATAACCCAAAAACCTCACCTTCAACATTCAAATCAGCAACTTCAAGCAATAAGACACTTTTCTATATTTTATTCTTTTACATATCAGGTGCACACTTTCCTTTTACACACTTTTATGATCTTTACATACTTATACACTTGTTTCTCTGATCTATCATATAAAAAACGGTGACTACTTTCTTGCTCTTCTTTTGCAGGTCAATCCTTACAAGAAGCAATTCACACAAGCTACAACAACATGCTACTATGTATATACTTCACCCCTAGGGTCCACTTCCCTTTCCTAGTCTCCATGCTTCACTTTGCAATCACCCCATGCTTCACTTGTCCACTTGGCACGCTATCAAAAACACTCTTCTCTATAGGATCCTAAGGTATGCATCTTCTATCTGCTTTATGTTATCGAGTATTCACTGAACAACATAAAGTGGGGGAAAATATAAACATAAAATCATGTACTTGGGTACATTTCTAGGTCCTAAAGCATACTAATGTATACATGATTCCTAAGAAAAAAAATTCGTGGTTGACAACTATTGTTGGCCTCTTTTCTTTGTCTCTTGCTTTCTCTTTGGTCTTACACACCCTACAACCCTGATAGAATCTAAATGATTTATCTTTTATGGCCTCAAACATTGGCACCCAATTAGGACACCAGTGCTCATGCACCTCTATCCATACTAGACGCTCCCGACTCTTTCTTACCTTTACTCACTCTTTTTGGGTCTCTTTCATGTTTTGGACATATTTTTCATTTATGGGTTGGCCTTCCAGTTATCAATTACAAAATTAAAACAAGGGAATCATATATATACTTAGTTACTTCTAAAAAATAAGGACCAAGCACTAAGCATCACATACTATCACCTAAGTTTGTATACAAAGGCACTAAATCACTTCAAAGGCATCCATCTATCACTAATACAAGCGACAAGGGTTGCATCACTTCTGCATACACTACATAGGAGGAGAATTCTATTATATTCCATCCACACAAACTATACACCTTTTACATTCTAGATTAGGCTGCTATCATTTGTGAAATTTGCAAAAGGACATCCTAAGGCGTCACTGCACACACTTTCACAAAAAACTACATAGGGTCTGAGATGTAGTGTAATGCTCAGCAGTAAGTTCACTTTTCAGGTGACTGTCGGGGTCAGCCTGACTCCACATTCTGCATCTTTTTATTATTATATTTGATGTGGTTTTTGGACATGTGTAGGTTGATATTATGTTTTGCAGGTCAAATGTACCTTCAGTGATTAAAGAGAGATTATCAAGAGAAAGACACAAATCAACAATGAACCTCTTGTGACATAAAATAAATCAATTCTTGAGTATTTGCAAGGCTGCCAATTCCCAAATCTAGTTGTCAGTTCTCAAATGCCTCTGCTTGCCTGTGGGTGCCTCTGTCTGCATCATTTTTTAGTTCCATAATTTCCAGTGAGCATCAACAACATTGTTTACAGTCTGTTTCAGTATTTCACCTGCCCATATCACTTCATGTTCACTCGAAAATTAGCTAAGTCCTCTTATCTCTTCCTCTTGCTTAGGGTTTCATATTGCACATGTTTTATTGCTTACGTCTTACTGTATATTAGCACTTGTACATCATTTAGTATAGTAGTTACTTTTCAATTAGATTTAATTCAAATTAAATTAAATCACATAGTCATATGTGATGGCTTTATTGTGTAGTTTTCCCCAAATGCATTGATGTGTTTTGCTAAATATGAAAAAATATCTTAGATACACCCATCCTTAGGCCACTTGGACTTATCTATTTAGTTTCTTCTCTGACCCGGAAATATAGGGTTTCATGTTGTGTCAACGTGTTGAAATAATCTCTAGAGGGGAAAATTTAAACCACAAACCCAGGAGATACTTGTCAGAAAAAATATTTCCTCACCACCACTCTCAAGATAAGACTAATTATAACATCTCCTATTGCACAATTGGTGAAGAAAATGTTATTTTTCAAACTCTTGGAGACAACTAAATTTATATTTATTTTGGTAAATTCTTTTGTGAATTCTTTTAACCAAGTTGGTAACTAGGAACAAATTCAATAACAATATGGTAACAAGACTATATTTTCCGTGAAGAGTCCAATTAAACCTTCACTACGTCATAGAAAAATTCTCCCAATAAAAATTACAACCAAATTCTTGAGTTGCTACCCTCCTCGTTATCTCTAGAACTGAAGGGGATTTTGCATAAAATCACATCGATTATATGTTGTGTGAAGTTAATTCCATGCTCACTTCCTCTGCTTAATTCATACACATGACTTTATTGCTTGATTACACACTCACCGCACCATTGTTAGAAAAGGCCCCTAACATCTCTCATCAGGTGATGTTAATTGATAAGAAACTATATTTAATTTAATATGTAGAAAAGAGGAATGTGAACATCAAAAATAATATGAGATATGCACAAAATTGGAGACAAATCAAACTGACATTTTTATTAAATGATAAGGCAGAACACAATTATATAGCCATGAGGTCGTAGAGTAGAAAGATAAAACAATGCAAAGCAACTCACTTTCTCCCTTGCTCATTCCTTGCATATTTGTTTTTTTAGTGGTGACCGTTCATATCCCATATTGCTCTTCATCTCCTTCGTGTCTTCTCACATTCTTCATATTACAAGACAAATTAAATTATATTTAGTTTTATCCATTCCAACACACAATCCATATAGAATTGGTTTATAACAACATATAAACCCTAATATACCATGTTCCTTATACCAATAGGAATTGTGTTGAAGAACTTGGTCAAGAGTTTAACACACGAATACATCATAAAACTCACAATGCATAAAACTTGAGATGTTGATTCATTTTCACACACAGAGATGAACTACATACATAGTGTAATGATCTCCTTCAAAGGAGTCAACACGTATCACTTTCAATGACTCATGTCTAATAATAGTGTGACTTACAACTCACCCATAATTGAATATTCTAACTATATAGAGTAATTTACCCAAGAATCTCTTTCGCACCTCATTAATTTAATTGAGTGACAATTACAACTTGTAATATCTATATGAATTCTTATTGCAACTCATCACACCACACACAATAATACACTAACATGTGAATCCTAAGAAGATATTCGTAACATTCCCTCCTTAGTGTGAACACAAGGAGTAATCACACCATAGGAATTGGAAACAGAAATGCATGCCCATGCATGTTTTAGGTATGCAATTTGTTATTATGGATATCTACTACACATGATCACCGACATACATTAGCATAATTGCTCATGTTTTTAATTTCAGTGAATGTTGGGTTTTTCATTGGTCAACTACACTTCCAGTAATCATCTACTTACAAGAACTCAATAGTTCCCTCTTTCAACTCTCGTGAGTGTTGGGCTTCTCATCGACCAATCATTGCAGAAGTACGATAACATGAGATCATTGCATTCATTTACTCTCATATTCATTTTTTTGTAAAAGGTGTTTATTTCGTACACCATACAAAACATGAAAACATTGGAAAAATAGCCACTATATCAAATGTGTGGCCACTTCACTAGCAGCTGATGAGAGGACATTGATTTTCCTCAAACCTCTATTACCTCCAGTCTCCATTTTTCTTGGGTACTTAGCAAAAATGATTTTGAAGCTTATGTGTATGAAACCCCCCTCAAAATAGAATGTTTACTTGTAAGACATCGAGTACCACTGAAAATGTGTCTATATAGTGAGACAATTTTTTGATGACACAAAATAAATATTGACACAAGACTATAACTTTTGACGCATGTGGTTTATCTTCACAATAAGAAAACATACACTAAATTTACTAAAAGAAGACACAAATGACACACTATAACAAAAATGACACACAATTATGACTCTTTTAAAACATAACACATAATTATACAATAACCTTAGAAGTCTTTAAAAAAAATACTAGTTGACTATTGACTCTAAACTTTATTATAGATCATCTAGAAGATTATTAAAATATTATTAATTAAGACACGTAGAAGACTTATATTTGAAAATTTAATCGCTCATTAAATCGTGACCCACTTAATGACAATTCTATAGACTCTTCGTAGAACAACTTGGATCTTTAACACAAACCATTGTTACTCAAGAGTCGCTATACTAACATGACATGCTATTTAAACATGACTCAACATTTACTAAAAATCGACTAACCAAGAACATTAAATAGTTGCATGACTGCACTCGGAACTTCAAATTAAAACCGAGTCATGAAGCGTTGAGTCTTTAAAATTTAAGACTACCCTAATATAAGAGAAAATCACACTAATGAAACTTCTGGAGAGATTACCATGGACGAACAACCAAGCAATTGGTAAAAACATCATATATTCGTAGACAATCCACTCTAATACCACATAAATACTATGGGTGAAAATTTAACACACAAATACACAATAAAACTCACTATGCATGGAAATTAATCCCTCATTGGTTGATATGCTTGGTCTGCAACAAAGATCAATAAGGATGAGTATATTTTCTTGTTTGGTGTTCCCCTCTCCTCCTTGATGGCTTCATCGAAATAAAAATTCTCACACAATTATCTATAAATACATGTGGTACTACCCCAAGTCGTATATGCCTCTTTAACACATCTTGGAATTGTTTATATGACACTAAAAAATCTTTTCCATTCAAAAAAGTTTGTTGATTAGTTGGAGGATGAATATTTAACCATATTTACTTCCTTGATTATGTCCATAATATTTCGACTCCATATTTTTAACAAAAAAAAAATCTATGTATGTATACATATTAAGGTTAAACTTTAAATATTATGATTGTTCTTTATTAATTACGACAAAAAATGTATTTGTAACTTTAAATGTGTGTGGTCGTGTTTATTTTTGAATTTTTAAAATAAATGCTTTGCCTAGGTCCAATGTGTATATAGGTTTTTTTTAATTCTCTACTATTAAAAAAAAGGAGTTCAAAATACCTTTTGTCAAAATAGAATAAGTAAATGTTCTTCTTTTTCTTCTTCTTTTTTTAAAAGAAAACCCAACAAAAGATATTGCATTCTTGCCAAACAAATTACTTCTATATTTTTTTATACAAATTTGTATTTTGTATACAATTATTTGTATTTTATGTAGGTTATAGGAAGATAAATTCCAATCAAGCATAACTTAAATAAATTAATCAATCTTGAAAACTATATGCCGACAATTATGTGGCTTGTATCTTGTCATAAAAGTCTTCCTTAAATGCAGTAAATGGCCTACATTAACGGATTAATTCTCGATATAAAACATCACAAATACATGCGAAGTTGGATTTTCTTGATATATGTCAGTGCATGGCTTCGGAGTTCCTTTTTTCTCATTTTCTTAGCACTTCAATTTGTCTTTATTTTCCTTTTTGATTTTTTCTATGCAAACCTCACTAGCCCTACCAATGTCTCCATTGTACCTTTTGAGTGTGATTGCACCTTTCAAGTGTGATTGCTAGAGAAATAGAAACAAGAGATTTGTCAAAATAATGTATGATAACAAAAACATTCTACATCCTTAAACATAGAAACCTCTCAATCCTAATCGAGTTTTAGAAATTCTTATTGACCTCGCTCAAGTGGATCCATCCCCTCTATTAGAAACATAACTCGACATAAACTAAAACCATGGGAAGTAGGGCACTTCACAAAATCTATCACATTTAACAATAGTAATGATTAAATTGTACTTTCTTAGAAAATGTAAAATATGTACCCTCCAAATTCTGATGACTAGTGATTTTCTATTCGACCCCACTCATTTAAGTCTTGAAAATTGATCAATATTTAAAGAAAACTCCAAGCTAAAGAAAGATAATCTGCGACCTTCTAGACTGCTGTAAAAAAAGGATAAAAATAGAAATTGAAAAAATAATAATACACCAAAGGTAGGATACCAACAAAAAGATGATTTTGTTTTTCTTTTAATAGTTAGATTTGAAAATGTGACCCACTAGACAAGAAAATAGATTTAAATTCTCACTCGTTAAAGCAGGAAAAGATCAAAGAAATCAAACTTACAAATTTATAAACCTGAAACTACGAATTTTGGGGTCGTTGCAATAAAATTATGATAGAAAATGAAACTGTAGAGATGACCTGTAGCTAAAGTCTCTGATAAGCAATAGTCGAATTCATATGACCTGTAGACATGGCAAGATCAATGCAGGAGATAGAAAATATTGAACTTGAAATATGGAAATATTGAAACAGAATGAATACCTTATATTGGAAGAAATTGTGAGATTATAATTCCTTCCCTAATAAAAAATGAAAGAGTGTTGTTGAAGGAAATGACGCTGGTCCGATGAGAGTATATATTCAAAAAATATATCATCGGTTCAAGGTGCATTTCTCTCAACATCATTCTTCTAAAGAAATTTCACAATAGTCATTCAAGTCTCATAGGAGTTGCCAATAAATGATATCTTTTATGGGTATTAATAAGTGAAGAAGAGAATCATGCAATACTCAATGCAAAAGAAAAATTGTTAGTGTCAAGCCCTTTATTATTTTCCCTACCTTAAAAATGACTATCATTAATAGTCCTAAGAATCTATATATACTTAGTAGAGTTTCTATGATAAAAAAAATAAACAAATTTCATTTCCGTGGTGTGGGCGGTGATCATTTTACTTTACAAAAGGAAATTCAATGGCTCTCGGTAAAGGTATTTAAACTTTTAAACTTTACACTATTTTTGGTCTATTTCTTTTTGTAAATGTTAATGTACATAGTATTTAATGTATATCAATATTTACAAAAAGAAATAGACTAAAAATAGTGTAAATTTGAGAAATTTTAAACTTTACACTATTTTTGGTCTATTTCTTTTTGTAAATATTGATATACATAGTATTTAATGTATATCAATATTTAAAAAAAGAAATAGACTAAAAATAGTGTAAATTTGATAAGTTTAAATACTTTCACTAGGAGCCATTGAATTTCCTTATGTAAATTAAAAAGATCACCGTCCACATTTTATGAAAATTAAATCTGATTTGCCTATCACAGAAACTTGGTTAAGTATACATAGATTCCTGAGACTATTAATGGTAGTTATTATTTTTAAGGTAGGGAAAATAATAAAGGGTCTAACACTAGCAATTTTTCTTCTGCATTGAGCATTGAATGGTTGTCTTCCTCACTTGTTGAATACCATTAAAGATATTATTTATGAATACCATAAAATATGTTATTTATCAGGCCATTGTGAAATTTCTTTATAAAGATGATGTTGAGAGGAATGCAACGTAGACTGATGATGTATTATTTGAATATATACTCTCATCGGACTAGGCTTCATTCCCTTCAACAACACTCTTTCATTTTTTATCAGGGAAGGAATTAGGGTCTCACCATTTCTTCCAATATAAGGTATTCATTTTGTTTTAATATTTCCATACTTCAAATTCAATATTTTCTATCTCCCGTATCAATCTTGTCATGTCTACAGGTCCTACGAATTTTGTTGCTGCTTATTAGAGACTTCAGTTACCAATCATCCCTACGGTTTTATTTTCTACCAGAATTTTACTGCAACGACCCCAAAATTCGTAGTTTCAAGTTTATAAATTTGAAGGCCTGATTTTGGTGATCTTTTCCTATTTTAATAGGTTAAATTTAAATTTCTCTTCTTGTTTAGCAAGTCACATTCTCAAATATAACTATTAAAAGAAAAAAAAAAATCATCTTTTTGTTGGTATCCTCCCTTTGGTGTATTATTATTTTTTAAATTTTTAACTTTATCCATTTTTTTAAAGCAGTCCAGAAGGTTGCAGAGCATCAAAGAAGACTCCGAATTGATGAGAAAGACTGTCGTTTTTGCTGTTCTGATAGTAATTTTGCCAGTCTGAAACAAATATTGATCAATATGATATTAAGAATTATAACTAGAAAAATATTGATTGAGCATTTAATATCCATACCTGATAAGGGGCTTCCCTGTTGGTGCCTTTGTCTGGTATAGGTTCAAACTCCCCGCTGTCTAAATTTCTTCTACAGACAGGCTTGTCAAGCAATTTCTTTCCTGTATTTATCCGCTGTTGCAGATTTTTCTGAGAAGCATTGTCCACTGTTGCTTCGTTTCCATTTAACCCCACTTCCTAGCAAATCACATATCATAACCTCTGAAGACAACTGAAAAACGAAACATGAAAGATTGACAGATTTGATAAAGCAAAAGTATCAAGATTTCTTGTAGCTATGGTTTATCCTAAAGGGAAAACCTGGATTCTGATGTAGTTGTCAGTGGACTGAAAAGCTTGGAATGCCACATAGAGGTTAATGTCCACCACACCTTGACTGGCCTCGCGAAGCATACTAACTATGGGGACATTCCCATTTCTGTATAACCAACTAAGCATATTCCATCTGCTCACTTCTTTTGCATTGTAGCTACCACCAGCTACTTGTCCGGTTCCAAGTGATAGCACAAGAAACTTGGTGTAGCTCTGTCAAAACCTTATGTTGTTTATTTTATACTAGTTCAAACCCACAGCTTAAAAATGGAAATGAAACCACCTGAAAGCATATTTTTGCTGTTAGTGTCTGTTCAAATTTGTTTCAAATCTACAATCCCAAGGGAAGGAATTTACTTTTAGAGCCCTAACATTCTTTACCAATAAGATGAGGGAGGGTACATAGAATTTCTCATCATGTGTGCTAACAGAGCCTTTCTACACTACACAACAATGGTGTCTTGGATTCTCTCTATCAGGCCTGTACATGAAATAGCCGAAATTTTCCCTGGCCATATTAACATAGACATGTATACACTTTGATACAGGTTCGAAATTCTTTCCATATTTAAGAGAGCCTGTTGTATATAATGGCTCTTACTCTTGTTGAATGTAACAAAAGCACCTGTGGGTAACAATTACACGTTTGAATAGAAGTGTTTTTTTAACTAATAGCCCAATCTCTTGTTGAATATAAAAGCAAACACCTAATCGGGTAATCATTACACCTTGAAGACATTTTGAATATATTTATGAAAGTAGGTACCCTTTCTGTGGTTGTATATAAATGAAGCACCTATGATGGTAATCATTACAGCTTTGAAGAGAGAAATTTCTTTCACTGTAAGGACCGGTTCTGTAGTTGAAAATTAAAAAAGAAACACTTATGGGGGTAACTATTTTGAATTTCTCTACAGGAATCCTCTCTCTTGCTCAATATAACCGAAGCACCTATGTGGATAACCATTACACGACACAAATTAAGATGCAGGGCAGTGAAATTCAATTAAGTATACTGCGGAACATAACACATTTTTGGTCCCAGCCACCAAAAAATAGCACTGAAACATTTGATTTAGCAGTATCGCATTTGGAGAATGGCAAAGCTTTTAGTGGATATAGTGCTTTATAAATCCTTTTGAGAAGATGAGGGTGGTTGGGGGAAATTTCAATTATTAGGAAGAATGTTAAGATGTCCTTGAACCCATGTATTCTGAATTTGTTTTACCAAGTCACCCTGTTCAAGGTACACTACATCTATCTGCCAGACATTATGGCTTGCATGTATAATTTTCTTATCCCATATCCCATAGATCTTCCCACTTCTGTTACTAAAAAGAGAAATCTCTCTACTATTATATTTTTGATTCAAAATATACTTGGCATTTGAGAAACTTATGGCTACCTATTTGATGAAATCAAATGACAGGTTAGCGTACCCGAGGAATCATTACTGGGAATTCTGAACTTTTCTTCACTGCTTCCTTTATCACTTCATTAATTGCCAGTAAGGTCTGCCAGGTTTCGTCATTCTTAAATTACAGATAATAAAGCTGTATGTATTCAATTTTAAATAAGTATTTAATTTCTAGAGGCAACATGGCTTACTGGATTTTGAGCAAAAACACTTCCGTCAATTAGATTAAATCCCTTTACATTCCCAGAAAAACCTTGAGTTTCAAAATGGTAAGGAGAGATAAATGTTGGAGCTGCACTTGTACCCATGCAAATATCCAAAAGAAATGCATCCTTGGACATGTCCATCTTAGCCTGCAAAGAGGTCAAAGAAACCTAAGTGACATACAGTAAAAAATCAGATGTTGATGCATTTACCACCAGATAATGCAAATATCTATGTCTAGTGAATTTGAATAGTGCAAAGAAAGGCTAAATGAGGAATTGAAGAAAGTGATATTCCATTCAAACCACCAGTCATCAAAACTTTTTGTTTGTTGAAATGTGGGTAGGAGAAAGACGCTGTATTTATCCCCTCTCAATATGCAGAATAGAAAAGTTCAAAGGACCGTAACACACAGCTAGCTTAGAACGATAAGAGAATAACCCAACATGTCTACAGCTAAATATAAAAGACAAAGTACTAACAAGTCCTCCCATGACCATGGAAGACAATGTAGAAAATGGTCAGCTACAGAATCATATGAACCCCAACACAGTACCAAAATAATTACAAGCCAAAGTCAATCGTTCTAGAATAGAATTTGATGCAACGCCTAGGCTATTGATAGTAAAAAATTAAAAATGTACCCAATATAGCTCCCTTAGGCTAGAGGGAGTTGGCTATGTGATACTTATAGCCTGGGTATTTCTTATTCTTAACACCCAAAGTTGTTAAGCACTGGTATCTAGCTGAAGAAACTCCCAAAGTTGCTGACTTGCTGGTGGAACTAATGAAACACCCAAAATGGTTGACTTATGTAGCTCAGCTGCTCGCCAATTCTGGGACATGATAAATTGAAAGCATTTAGGGGCACTTGGGATGTCGAAAAAGCTGAGTCACCTTGAGCTCATATCCCAATGTCTTTATGTGTTTTGTAAAACTAGTAGGAATCAGAGTGTAGTTTAATTAGGATAATATTTTGCGGCAGTGAGTTGGATACAAGGTACGAGATAGGGGTAAGGAGATTTGCCAGAAGAAAACGAATAATTGCCTCTACAATTGCCTATGTCACCTCTATACCTCTGTACCTTGTAGGATGTCATTTGAATGCAGTGGCATTTGCTTTCTCATGTCTGCCGCGTTTCTAGTTGTCGCTGTACTAATGGCTTACTGATGCAGTGTCTTGCTCTGCTCACACCAATCTATGAAAAATGTCCCAATGGTTAAAAGGCTGAACAATGTCTTGATGGTTGTCATGCTTTCATATTTACTTCTGACCTACAAACCCATCTCAATCTTCAAAACAAACCAACGTGTATTCAAAGTTCAAAGGGAAAACAAAAAACATGGAATAACAAAGAGGTTCGTTCATTTCAGAAGCACTTATCCATCTAGCTTCTTGCATAACAGAATGTTTATTCCACATGAAAATCTGCTGCAAATGAAGACTGAACCAAACCTTCCCCTATACATACAGCGGAATTCCAATACATGGGAATTCCACTGTAAGTCTGTATGTGTAGGGGAAGTATATAGGAATTGTGCTGTATGTATTGGGGAAGTTTTGGTTACATCTTCTCTTGCAGCAGATTCCACTATACACAGCAGAGTCACGACACATGGGAATTCGGCAGTATATATGGTTAAATTTTGGTTCCATCATCTTTTGCAGCAGATTTGGATGTGGATTAAAGATTCTGTTATGCAAGAAGTTAAATGGGTAAGTGCTGCTGAAATTAATGAACCCCTTTGTTATTCCCTGCATTTTCTTTAGTATTTTTATTTTTACCCTTCCTCCTCTTAGAGCCCTCCATATAAGTTTGATTTGAAGTTTGAGATGGGCTTGTAAGTTTGATGTGCATGTGAAAGCAGGATAGAGTGTGTAGAAAACAAGACATATTTCATGCTCTAACTATTGGCACATTTTTCCTAGATTGATAAGAAGAGAATAGGACTTTGCATCATTGAGCGACTAGTAGAGGTACTACAACTAGAAAGTGCTACTGCATTCCAGTGATAGCCTACAAGCTAGAGAGATTATAGAGGTGAAAACTTCAATCTAAAAGAAAACAACGGTCATATACCGTACAATTTACATAAACCTGGAGTCTTGTGGGGGTAGATTATATAAGCCTAGTGTGAGCAAGCAAGTGCCTTTTCATTCAAATGACATCCTACAAGCTACAGAGATTATAGAGGTGACACACTGTACTTCTGTAAAGACAAGCAATGAGTAGAGTATGAACAATTTATAAGTTAAATGGAAAACAATCCACTGGTGGACTTCTATGAAAGAAGTTTCATTCACTAAATTGGTGTCTCAGTCCACTTGTGGACTTCCACAACGGAGGTCTCGTACACCAGATTGGTGGCTTGCCAAGCTGTGACCTAAAAAGCTACCTTTACCCTATAAAATATGGTTTAGAACTAAAAGTATGATCAGGGATAACTTTCAAGTTACATGCAGTTAATTTGCAAGCCTTTTGGCCCAAATTGTATAGTTTTGCGCTACAGGTTCTCCACTGCATGTTCATTTTCAGTTTTCATGGATTTTTAAGTGACTGCAAAAAAGGAAAGAAATACCTCAAAAGTGGAGAAGGTACAAGGTTCTTGTAATTTGATATCATAAGCCGGAATCACCACATTAGTGAGCGTTTGATGCAGATGTATTCCATCCATATATTTTTTGAGAATATTGTGGGGGTATTTATTCGAGTATTTGGGCCCTGTACATATACGATACAGCGTCCAAATAGAGCTGTCAAAAGCACACGGTTTTTGCTATTAGTTTTTCGCTTTGCTGTCCATAAAAACAGTTATAATTAACCCAAAACAGTGTATACTAACGAAGGAGGAAAGATTTTTGCAGAGTTCTCCAAGAAAAATACCTGGAGCTTTTCCTCTAAAAATGTAACGATCACACCTGGGATGATCCCTCGAACTCCTCCTCCATCGATGCCAAGAATTGTGACATGAGACCCAGAAGCCTTGGATTTTCTACGACTGTAAATGGTAGACCATGCTTACTAACATGGGCATTAACCTTTTCACCATGGTATTAAATCAAATTTAGTGACCCACTGGTTTTTACCCTTACAGAGAAGATGTGAACAGAACCTGATTAGAGACCATTCCACAGATGAGCCCATTTTGATGAAGGCTGCGATAAAGCCAGTAATTGGGGTTGAAATTCCAAGTCTCGGAACCCGTTTCAGTTGAATCTTTACAACAACAAAAACCCCTCCATAAGACCTCATTAATAGTAGTCAGAGTAATTGGTAAAGGAGACTTTAACAGGCTTTTACTGTTATAGAAGAGTTGCCCACTTCATGGCACCATAGCCTACTCATAGATTTCTCGAATTCTCTGGCGGACGAACCAAAAGACTGGCAGGAAAACAGTTTCACCCTTTTTCCGGCCAATAGGTAACGGCCAGAATACTATAGTCCCGAGGAGGCATTGGCACTTCATCCCATGCCTGTCAAATGGGTAATTGGACTGCCAATGTCCAAGCGAGCATTGCCCAATTTTTAAGATTTGATTATTTGAATGTCAGTTGAGATAAAAGACTGCATACTTGCGAACTGGAACCCGACCCAGAAGGAAATCACGTATGTGCCTGCGACTAAACGGATGGCGACATAAGAATCAATATCAGAAAATGACCTGGTTTTGAAATGCGGCCCATTAAGCAAATATGCTTGGCATCTATGAAAATTCTGTTGAGAAATTGCTTTCTTGAGGGAAATCCACGTGATAGAAAGCACACAGACGATTAGACCTTCAAACTCTCTTCCTTGTGTCGATGTATGGCCACGTTTTTATTTAAATTAGTAATAACTAAACTTCATTTAATAATATATCATGCATATGTTCAAAATTTGATAATGTGATAAGATTAGCAATCGTACGTGAAGTGTACGATGGAAACGCCGAAAGCTATTGTGTGAGGAAGTTAAAGTAGAGGGAAAGAACAATGTGAGAGGAAGATGGGTGACAAAGCGGTATGAGGGTGGAGACGTGTAAAAGTGGGGAAATCAAAATTGGTGAAGCAATCTGAAATTTTACACAAAACTAATTGAACACAAGGTTGTTAAGCATTTGAAGTCGAAAAGGCATGTTGTGCTAGATGAGACTGCATTGTGTACTTCCTCTAGCACTTTGCAAGCATGCTTTTAGTTGTAAGCTCGAGTAATTGTAGGGAAAACATGTGATGTAGGACCACCCTTCAAGCATTGACATAGTAATGTGTGATGCCTGTTAAAATAACCCATTTGAGACCCAAAAAAACAACCTAGGGTTAGTCAGGAAAATTATGGAATACTTTTTTTTTTATTAGAAGTGCCTACAACCAGGTTGCAAGACAATAGTTGACACTATCAGGTTCCGGAACAAAATTAATCTACTACAACATATTTTTCCTTTATTACCATTATCAGAGGTCACAAGGTCCAAATTTTAGGGTTAGAATTTTCACTCTCTAATAGACTCAGAGTTTCAGTTAGATCCAGGGGTTAAAATGTCACCATACCCACTTTATAACAGGCTCACAGTTTCAACTTGATTTTTCTCACACTTAACGCATTCAAAATTTCCCTAAATCATTCCCATTAGATAGGAAATTTTCTCACATTTCCAACGATATAAATAAGTCCTCCTAACTCCTTGTAGAACTCCAGATATGGACAGACGAACTTTAGGAGTCAAATTTTCCTCCAAGGGGACACGTGTCAAGCGGGGGAGAAGAGCAATTTTTGGGTTGGCGGGTTGCGGGGCGACGTTGGCAATTTTTCCCACGTGGGTGCAAAGTCAATATTTCTTCCACGCCTCTGCGGGTCCTCCAAGGACACGTGGCGTTCTCTGAGTCATTGTCGGGAGAAAAGAGGGACGGCGAGGCAACAGGGTCAGTTGGCAATTTTCGCCAAAGGGGAGGGGAAAGGAGATAGGTTCGACGAGCGGGCCCGTGTGTCTGCGGAAGGAACTCCACCAAGGCGAGGGCGGGGGTGCAGGGCTGCGGAAAAATTTAAGAAAATTTTCCAAAACCAAAAAAAAAATTAAAAAGAAACAAATAGGTTTCCCCCCCTCTGCTATCACCCCCAAGGTGCCACATGGCAGCCTGCAATTGGCTGCGGGCCGGTGGGGAAAAGATAAAAATTTTCCCTAAAATTTTAAAAGCCTCGACGACAAAATAATGCCACGCCTCCGCCGCTGCCGCTGCCCTGTGAGGACACGTGGCATCCCCTGATTGGTTGCGGGCCTACGGAGGAAATTTTAAAAAATTTTCCCAAGAATTTTTCAAAAAAAAATTCTATGGAATTTTCTTCAGGAAATTTTCGGGCCGCGGGCCCACCAGGGAACATTTTCCCAAATTTTCCCTTTAAGCCAAGAAAACTTCAGAGGGCCATAACTTGAGCTAGAAAGCTCGGTTTTTAGCAAACAAGGACTTTCTGGAAAGCTCTCGATACCCTCTTTGCACAAGAATAATAAATTTTATATTTTGATAAATTTTAAGGGGTCAATTTTGCAAAAACGATCTGCAATATTTTAAATAACAAACTGGTAATGTTGACTTATAATTTTTTGTTCAATTTGATCTTCTTCTTCACTTAGCATGCCAAACAGACATGGAGGATTACTCTAGGAAGGATTTTAGTGTTTTAGTAAGGTAAATTTGCTTGTTTGATTTTCAATTTGAATTTTGTCCAACAATTGACAGAAAACGGTTGTGAAAGGGGAATGGGTTCAATTTTGCACTGTTTAAATTATTTTCTTAAGTTTTCTTTGTCAATTTGAGTTTATTGATGTCTTAACATGCTAAATCATATCATTTTCAAGTTGGTTATTATGTGCACGCCCAAACTGTACATTTTGATTAAATTTATTGCGAGTTTTATATTTACAACAGAGGTCTATTTCTTTTAAAGATGTATACCAATTTTATCATTTAATTGTGGCATTTCATTTCTGGTCTATTCTAATACATTTAGTTGTTTATAACAAATCATTTCAAAGCTAATTTGCAAGGTTTGATTTCCAATTTAATATGTTTCCAAAAGAGACAAGGCAATATACTTCTTTCATACATATTTTTTTTCTTTGCAATTAAACAGAGATTCCAACCACAATTTGATATTCCAACTTCACACAACAATGCAAATGAGAGATGAACTTGCAATTCTTTATTAATTCAAAAGAGAGACATCTTTACATTCTTTCATTCCTTGAATGCAATTAGCAAAATTATATTTCTTTCCAAAAAAACATAACAAAATATAAATGTCTTTCACAATTCGAATATCCACTTCCATAATCAATTAGATACATCTTTTCTTCACAAGAATACATTACAATTTTCATCCACATCAAGTGGGAAAGGTTACAAATGAAGTATATTTCATAAGGGACTGTCAAGACTGCATTTTCCTTTGCTCCAGAATAGCAACATGCAAGTTTCCCTTTTTCTTCAAGTTGATCACAACAAAATCGAGGAAAGGCAACGCTCTCCACCCAACCAAGACATCCAATGAAAGGAGAAGTATTTCTTCATCATTGGCCCCCGAGCCCTAACCAAAACACAATAAGAGGTGTGATTCAACTCATGGCAACAACTTAATTTCATAACACACATCATTCCTTCAACATACTTAATTCATATAAAATACAGTCCAAACAAACATAACAGTTTACAACTGCAATTGAAAACAATCAAAACAAAACTCAGGCTTGATCATGCAAGCCAAAGGAGCAAGGTCTATGGGGGAAGCTACTTATGCCTCCCAATTGGGAATCTGGCATCCACCAGAACAAACCGCCAAAATAATTCATCACACACACATCTTTATGCCCCCCAAAAATCCCTCCTTATGCCCCCCACAGATTTCCTTATGCCCCCCCACAAAGTAAGAAATGTAAGCTATTTATTTTCCATGGTGGATCCCACCATTATGCCCTCTCCCCCCACATAGATTCCCCATAGCCTTCTCCTACACCATTCCTATGGCAGTTTACCCAACCAGCCAACAAATGGATCAAAACATGCATCATTCACACATCACAACAAGAAAATAACAGCATGAAGGTAAGGATAAAATCCTACCTCTCCATGGTAGCTTTTGTTTCCAAACAACAAGCTTCAAATGTCAAAAACACAGTCCAAAACAACAATCTCCAAGCATGCAAAGTTTCTCCAAACTCCTTCCAAAATCAAGAGCTCCAAACACAAGAAAAATGTGCCCCCAATGAAGTTGCAAAATGATTCAACAACCCCAAAACAAGCAAAGAGTTTGAATTATATAGAAGAGGGAAGAGAAGAGGATGATGTGGATCCATGTAGGATGTCACCTCACACATCCTCA
Source organism: Taxus chinensis (assembly GCA_019776745.2). Taxonomy (NCBI): domain Eukaryota; kingdom Viridiplantae; phylum Streptophyta; class Pinopsida; order Cupressales; family Taxaceae; genus Taxus; species Taxus chinensis. The sequence goes on along the minus strand of CM034152.1, from coordinate 727,304,911 downwards.
AATTCAAACACAAAAGAAAAATTTTCATTCCCCCAAGCACAATAAAGAGGTGGGTAAAAATATGACAAATTACTTGCACACTCCAAAAGCCCACACCCCAAAGGACTGTAAATTAAATAAGATGTAAGAAGAGTGCAATCAAAACTCGTAACATGATAATAAAATGTATTATAAAAGCCAAAAATCACCTCTCCAACCATAAGTATGGTTGGTAAATTAAATTGAGAGGTATGTGACAAGTTTTACTTGTCCCACAAGCCTCCAAAAATAGCCCCCAAGGACAAATTCGAATTTCCATGGAGGTGGAGTATTTCATACTCCAAAATCTGACTCATATAACTTTTACATAATTAATACAAAAGGCAACAACTCCCATTATTAATTTCCCATATCTCAATTTGATTTCTTTAAATTTTACCCATATGATTTCTCACCTTAATCTACCACAATTTTAATTAAATAAAAGAAGGGAACACATCACTAATAAAATACATATAAACAATAATAAAATGAAACACATTAATAAAATACACAAAACCATGGTCACATATAAAGGAAATCCCCCCATGGGAATCCCTAACAGAACAACACACAATACAATAAAACAAGTTTTCATGGCGACCTTGTTGAATTCACCTAGAATTCCATTGTGGTTGGTCTCCAATCCCCCGATGTTTTGTTGTGATATTTAACCTGTAAAACACAAATACCTCGTTCGACCTCATGGCCATATCAAAACATCCAACGTGATATAATTGAAATCACAAAACCAACTATATGAATGAATCACAACAACATCAAAGTAACTATATCATCATCATACAATATCCATTTTCTAGAGCTACTCATAATATCCAAAATCACATGTCTGAACAACATCCATAAAACATCCATGTCAAATAGTATATCATCATCCACATATGAGTGTCTCTAATAATCATCATGCATCATAACCAAATCAAGATCAACAGTGATCCATGATCAAATGTCTAACAACATACTAAATCTAAACATAATAATATCCATAATGGAATCAACCGTATCAAAATAAGTATCAGTACGTGTCAAAGGGAAGTGAGCACTACATCCCCCTCCCCTTAGACTCAACTTCCTCCTAGAAGTCACTGGAACAAATGTGGAAACTAAACTCGTAATGAAGTAACATCCTCCCATGTAGCTGTAGTCTCATCATATATGACCTCTCTACCTCGAAGGCCCATGGTCCTGCAATCTAAGATGCAAATAGGCTCCACCATCACCTGCCCCTAATCCTGCACCTGCAATGATGTCCAATCTAACACATGAGAAGGATCTGCAATATATCTCTTCAGAACTAAAACATGAAAAACATCATGTATGCGAGACAAGCTGGGTGGAAATGCTAGACAATAGGCCAAAGGGCCGATACACTCCAAGATCTCAAAAGGACCAATGAATCTAGGAGCTAACTTAGAACCTTTTCCATAACGGATAGGGCTCTTATGTGGCCAGACATGAAGGAACATCTTCATGCCTAGATTGAAACTACAATCGACCTTATGTTGATCCACATACTTCTTCTTCCTATCTTGTGCCTCCTGCAATCTTTGTCTGATTAGCACCACCCGCTACTCCATGTCCTATAGAAGATCTAGTCCAAGAGATACTTTGTCCTCTAGCTTGTCCCAGTTAAGAGGTGTCATGCACTCTCTACCATACAAATCCTGAAAAGGTGTCATGCCTATAGAACTCTGAAAACTATTATTGTAGGAAAACTCCATTAAGTACAGGCACTCCTCCCATTTATATTGTTGATCCATCACATACATCCTGAGCATATCCTTTAAAATCTGATTCACCCGCTCAGTCTGTCCATCTATCTTAAGGTGATATGTTGTGCTGAAGTTGATCCTCATTCCGAGGACATACTACATGGTAGTCCAAAAATGTGAAGTGTACAAAGGATCGTGGTCATAAATGATCTTCGGCGGAATCCCGTACAACCTGACAATCTCATCCAAATATACTCGTGCCACTACTCTAGCTGTGTAAGTGGTCTTCACCAAAGAAAAATGAGCCGAGCCACTTTTGTCAATTTATCAACCATAACCATAATGGCGTCGTGGTGATATCTCGACATCGGTAGCCCAACAATGAAATCCATGGAAATGGTGTCCCACTTCCATTCCGGTATAGCATGAGGATAAAGAAGGCCTGCTGGATGTTGATGCTCAGCCTTAACTCATTAGTACTCTAAACATCGTGACACAAACTGTGCCACGTATCTCCAAAGTCCTCTCCAATGATACAGCTGTCGCAAGGTGGCGTGCATCTTCTTCACCCCGGGATAGGTTGAATAGGGTGCACGATGTGCCTCTACCAAGATGTCCTGCCTCAAGCCTCCATCTCTGGGAACATATATCCGGCCTCTATGCCTGAGAAGACCATCTGCCTCTAAGGAGACACCATCAAAATTCCCCTCAAGGGGTCTCTGTGACTCGATCTTTGCTCGTACTGCAATGTAGAAGTTGTCAAGAGGAAGCTGTTGAAGAATCCTGCTCCGCAAATATGTGCTCACTGAGGTGGCCATAACCACATGTCTCCATCTGCTGAGAGCGTCTGCTACCACATTCTCCTTCCCCTTCACATGCTTTATCTCCATGTCATACTCACATAGCAACTCCATCTAATGCCGCTGACGAGCATTGAGATTGGGCTGCGTGAAGAGGTGGCGAAGATTCAAATGATTTGTCCTGAGTGTGAATCTCCTGCCAAGAAGAAAATACCTCCATATAACCAAAGCAAAAACAATTACCGCAAGATCAAGATCATGAGTAGGATAATTAAGCTCGTGATCTTTGAGTTTGCAAGACTCAAAAGCCACTACTCTGCTCTCCTGCATCAATACACCTCCAAGCCCTGTTAAAGAAGCATCTATGCAAACAAATAACTCACCCTACGGATCCGGCACTACAAGAATAGGTGTTGTGGCGAGGCACTCCTTCAGTGTCCTAAAGGCATACTCGCATTTGTTTGACCAGAAAAACTTCTTCCCTTTCCTCTGAAGGGAAGTGATAGGGTGCGCAATCCGAGAGAAGTCCTAAACAAATCTCCTGTAGTACCCTGATAAACCCATGAAGCTGTGCACCTCAGTCACTATAGTGGGTGTTGGCCAATCCATAATGGCTCTAATCTTGGAAGGATTGACTGCAATACCTTCCCCAAAAATTATATGTCCCAACTACTTCGCCTTTGTATGAAAGAATGCACACTTCTCTAAGTTCCCGTAAAGTTGTTGCTCCCGAAGACACTGAAGAACCTGGCAATGTACCCCTCATGCTCCTCACGCGTACATGAGTATATCAAAATGTCATCCAGGAAGATGAGCATGAAGCGATCTAAGAAGGTCCTGAATACCCCATTCATGAAACTCATGAACACTGTGGGGGCATAGTCAAACCAAAAGGCACCATTGTGAACTCACAGTGCCCATATCTCGTGTTGAAGGCAGTCTTATGAATGTCTGCCTCTGAAATCCTCCCCTGATGGTAGGCTGACTTAAGATCAATCTGAGAGAAAACTGTGGCTCCCTTCATTTGATCAAACAAGTCATCAATACGAGGAAGAGGATAACGATTATTGATAATTACCTTGTTCAGCTAGCGGTAATCAATACACAACCGCAAGGATCCATCCTTCTTCTTCACAAATATCACTGTACAATGGAAAAGTGACAAGCGAGCGTGGAAATCTACAAGTAACCTTTCCTCACACCCGACCTCCCGAGGTCGTGCCGAGATAGCCGGTGGGGATTAAATATGTGTGGGATGCAGACAAGCTAATTGGGCAATCTGATGTCTTCGACGCGCACTAGTGAAAATTATGAATCTAAGGCAAAGAAGGCCCTCCTAACCTGAACTGGTGTGATAGATCGATTAGTAAGGCTGACTGCAAGAAGGCTCCAATCAATATCGAGCTTTGGTGTGATTCGGTCTATAGGTTGTGGAATACATGGAAAATGTCCTGGGATAGTTTCGTGTATATCCCCAGATAAGGTCATAGGGTGGATGGTAAATATAATTGACTCTATGGGAAATTTTCTGGCCTAGTCCAGAACTCCTTAGCTTTATTAGCTGTTGTGTCTAGGAAGGATAACTGTTCGATGATGATAGGTGGAAGTGGAGTAGATCTGAATACTAGTGTACGTAGGCCAGTATCTATGTCTAATTCACCTATGGGCTCGTTGGGATGTCGGATTTTTGGGTCACAACCGTAGATTCATATTTGTTGTGGTTCTGCTATGGTCATTTGTGGAATCAATTCCTAATCCCTAGTATCCAATAGTCATACGCCTTTTCAGCTTCTATATTCATAATTAATAATTGTGTGATCTACTCAGAATATCTTACCGGTGTTTGTGCAACCTGAATTCTCAAGCTGGTATCTATATCTGTGAGAGTGACTCCTACATCTGGCTGTGGGACCAAAGGATCACAACCAAAGGCCTGCTCTCTTTCAAACCCTTCTATAGTCATGTGGATACGAGTCTAGGGTAATTTGTAGTTTGGTTGATTTGACCAAAATGTGTGTGCATGGTCGTCTTCTATGTTTAGCCCGTGCAGTTGGAAACTAATTTGTTGTAAGTTTACTGTTGTTTGGAAGACTTGGATCCTGAGATTCTGATTTATATCAGTTATGGTTGTGACGAGATTGGGTTGGGGCACGATTGACTCGAATACGTATTCCCTGGGCTCTCTAGGTCCTGTGATTGTCATACAAAAGCAACAATGTAAACTAAATGCAACAAGATAAAATTAACTATGTGAAGTATGTTTATAACATATATAACTTCTATATTTTTGTTATTTTCTGATGAATTTTATACATTAATTTGAAAGAGCAGCTATCTAATACATCTAGAAACTAACAATTAATACTAATAACAGACTAAAACAAACAAAGTAACCGAGTGTGGCTACTTGTCTGTGCAATTTGTAGATCTACTCTAAACAATAAAATAACTGATCTAATCTATTTGTAATACTATCAATCCTACCTCAGAAGTGAGGAACGAATCATAGTTTCTCAGAAACTATCAATCCCCACAACTTCCCCAGAAATATTGAAAGTAAAATTAATTGAAATAAAGTAATTAACTACTCTATTTGATACAATTTCTAATTAGAACTTTGAAAGCTAGAACCTAGATTCTGCAGAACAGTGGCGAATCCGATGGTGTGTGTGATCTTGTCCCCTCAGTGTGATCTCCTCGTTCCTTCGTGTTCACGTGGATCCAAAAAAGCGTGTAATGCTAGCATCAACAGAAGTAGATATTGGGACGAAGGCAGCTTAGGATACAGACTGAATACAATGTGAGTGGGAGAGAGATAGCGCAAGAGTACAGAGCTTGGCTTATGCAATTCCTAGCGGGATTTATTGCGAGTCATGCAACATAAAACATCTAGAACCTGAAACTATCCTATTTGAAGAATAAAACCTGCAACTTCAATGGCTTCCTATTGAAAACAAACTACTCTACTCCAATGGATTCGATGAAATATCAATAGCACTTGCACAAGATGGATATGTGGCTTCCTAACAGCAAAACAACACTAAGTATGCAATGAAAGAAACTAAGAATTCTAAACAAAATGAAAGAATAATCTATTGCAATGAGAAATTAAGAGGTAAATTTGAGGGTCCATTTGCTTGAGCACAAGCCAACTATTTATAGCATTTGCATTTACCCAAGGTAAAAACCAAATTGAACTCTTAAACTATAAACAATGGCAAAACACTATTCCAGGGAACCAGAATCATTAATGCAAGCTTATGGCGGTGAAAAAAAGATGGTAAACGTTGAAATTTACGTGAGTCATGTTAAAAGAGCATTCTAGAAAATGCGTAAAGGACTGCCGCCCTGAGCAGGGTGGCGGTTACAGGACCACCGCCCTGCTTAGGGCGGTGGTCACGAGACTGCCGCCTAGGCAGGGCAGTGGTTTCGTAACTGAAGAGCAAAAGGCCAAGAAAAGAGGGGAAAAGAGAAAAAAAAAACACGTGGGTGGCTAAGCGGGGCATGCGGGATGATAATGCATACTTGGAGAGCTTTTCCGGATCCCGAACACCTTACGAGGAGACCTGTATCATCATTGGGGTACGTGTTACGCTGTTCCGGTGGTGCAGTACCCTCCAATTTTGGGTATGTACATATTGCCCCCTCGGAGAAGTGTTTTAGCCATGAAGAGGCGTAAAACAGTGGGTTCGAGTATGGCGGTCCCGAATGGGAAGTTAGAAATTATACCTGATACGTCTGTGTGTCGAAATGACGCCATCCAAAATTCCCACTACTTGCAAAATGAAAAGAGGAATCAAGTGCAGATAGACAAAATAGATCGGAAAATAAATGCTAAAATAATGGGAAATGAGGACATACCATTTGAGCGAGGATAAAAACTTAACTTCGTTGGCGCTCCAAACCTACGAAAAAAAGTATTTTAAAACAAGTCAAGTTGCTATATATATGAAAGTGGGCACATTTTCCTATTCATTTGCGAGTGTTGATTTGATTGATTCTGAGCTCTGGGACCCAGGGTGATGGTTTCTTACGAGAGTAGAGTCAAAACGTTCGTGGCGAGATAGCGATCATGCCTCCGCGTGCAGATCATTGACCCACGAGATCACAGGTTAGTTTTCCTTAATTTATTGTTTTTCCCCCTCAATTTTGAAAATGCTAAAATCTTTGTCATGGGGGGTTACTTTTGAAAATGTTAGGTTGAAAAGGTCCATCTAGGGGAGGCGCCTACTGGGCAGACTTTGTTTTTAGCTAAAACAGTCCTTTTTTGGTGTTTTTAGGATTTTTAAGTTATAAAACCTGCATGGGTTTTCGGGCCGCGACCGCCGCCCTGCCCAGGGAGGCGGTTACACGACCGCCGCCCTGTTCAGGGCAGCGGTTACAAGACTGCTGCCCTTAAGGCGATGGTTACGAAATCGCCTCCCTACTCAGGGCGGTGGTTTTGAACAGAATGTTAAAAGAGCACCTGTTTGAGATTATTTTTGCATTTTTAGCATTTCTATGTGTTTTCATGATTTTTCCAATGTCACTCGGATGTTAACTTGCTTTGTTTTGTGTGTTTTTGGGTGCATGCAGGTGAGGGAGGAGTACATTCGGTGGAGCTGAGAGAGAGAGTGTGACTGGGTCCTAGCAGTACTAGAGGCACTTTCACAGGATGAGGAGGACACTCTTCAGAGGGCCGGGATACTACGTATCTCACATGTTCCACATGGTGCACCATCTAGTCACATTCTTTGTGACTTATTCTCCTATTGGGATGCTGATCGGAACACCGTCCGATTACCAGGGGTCCGAGGTGAGTGGACCATCACACTAGAGGATGTTTATCATATTCTGGGGGTCCCGATCATCAGGAGACGTCTCACCCTCAAGACAGCAGGTTCACGGACCCAGATAGCATAGTGGGCTTCCTTCATGGGAGATGCAGTCATCTCCATGGGTTTGAAGAAGGGGGCCAGAGTTCGATCTATTCCTAGTTTGCCCATCCCCTTGCTTCGTCAGGCTATTATGGGGATCCTTGCCTCGAGATTGATCGGGGACAAGGGAGGAGACACATTATTATACTGCTAGTCCCCCATCATCGCACAGATTGAGGGCCATGGCCAGATTTACGCCTAGGGAGTAGACATACTTGGGACTACCTACCATGACTTTTACAGGGTAGTCCATTTACAGGGGCAGTCCTTGAGCCACCCGACCCTGGTCATGAGTTGGGTTTACAAGCACTTCATTCCTTATGGTAGAGGTGTGGAGGTGACAGATCCTGAAGCTATGAGGGCAGCCAAATGGACAGATATGTCGGTGCTTAGAGCACCTTATTAGCCAGTTGCCTCTCTGACCATCGATGACATGGAGGCCACACCATATCAGACCATGACAGGTATATGGGGCGAGGAGGCTCTTACTTTGATCTCCTACTCCACCACAGGGCAGCTTATTAACAGAGTGGGGCGAGTGGAGATACACCCCTTTGGCTGAGTTCCTCAGCATTTTGGCCTACCTTACACGGGCATGCTTCCCCCGGTAGTGCCAGTATACAGGTCAGTTTGAGAGGCCAGAGGGGATCCTAGAGGTTGGGGTTGGACAGTTGTTACTCATGGCGTTCCTATTACAGCCGGGAGGGTAGTACGTGCCCAAGGGAGAGCCGGTGCTCCTTAGGCACCCTTGCTTCAGATTGCCACGGGTCCTGCCCATAGTAGCGATGACCCCATCGACATAGATTTTGAGTTTGCGGAGTTTACAGGGGGAGAGACAGAGGAGGACAGTGATCCTGAGTGGCACGACACTCAGGATATCATGTAGGCAGAGAGGGCCGAGTAGAGTGCAGAGAGAGTTACTCTAGTTTCAGAGAAGCCACTCTCCCAGGGCCATGTTGGGGAGGATGAGTCCGTTGCAGGATGCTACGTTGCTCCAGCCATGGGAGGAGCACCTCAGTCAGTGGCGGCATCTGTGGCAAGTGCGGACCATAGAGATCCATCCTGGAGGCCTGGTGATTCGAGTAAGTTACCATCCTTTCCTTTTAATGTTTGTTTTTAGTTAGGATTTCCTTAGTTGCTATCTCTCCTTTTGTTTGCTCCTGTATTTTATCTCTTGTTTCATTTCTAATTTGTTTTTCTCCCTTTGTTTGCAGAGACCACCGATGAGTGGTGGGACTTGATTCGCAGGGTATGCACCAATACCCTGATGATTCCCATGGAGAGGACCCGCACAGAGTTGTCTGTGGATGCTATGGAGCCCTTAGCAGCTGGTAGACACACTGACATCTTTTCCCCAGTCTGGCATGTGGCCATGGATGGTATTGACTCTCCGCACGGAGCTAGCGGGGTATAGGATAGCCAAGCGCCTGATGAGGAGTCATTCTCGTGGCGAGACTGCGGCTGCCCCCTCAGGATCCTGAGCCCTCTGTGCACTCAGAGCACCAACGTAGCCGGAGTCCTAGGCGTGGGTGTGCGCCTTCAGAGGGGTCTCATAGGGGTTGAGAAGCCACTTGGCTCCCCTAGATTTTGTATGATATATTCTTTTGTATATCCCGGGCTCTTTGAGCGTTTTGACCATGCTTAGCGCATGATGGCATTGTACAGGAATTTTGATATATATATATATATATATATATATATATATTCTTTTTGGATTAGACTTTTGACATTTATGGCTTACTTGTATTTTCGTTTCCTCATGTGAACTATGATATTATGCTTATATGCTTTTTAGAATGTATGCAATGGAGAACAAATGATACAAATGTTTACTTTCTTTTGTATTTCATGATGCTGATATATGATAATGTAGACACGATGCGATTTTAAATTTTAGTTTCTGTAAGCAATTTTGGATACTTCATATTTGTTTTGGCAAAGTGGTGAAGACAAACCGGTATGATGAGCAGATAGACTTTCCCCTCTCCTAGCTCCACACAAATAGTAAGATGCGAGGGCTCATCACCGAGAGCTAGAAAGGGCACAAGTTGTGAAACGTGTTGAAATGATAGTGATGAAAGATGGACAAAGCTTTGGTGGAACCAAATTAGGATACTACTAGCTTACTCCACTCAAGTGACTTCATAGTTTAGAATGCTACTTACTTTGCAGTTTATCTAGACTTAGATCCGTAGATGGCCACATGGTAGACAAAATCTGGGTTTTTAGGATTTGGAACTCTCTTGGAATTTTGGACATCTGATTCATTTGTTTTTGACTCAAGACTTCAAAATTTGAATTGTTTGTCTATGACCTTTTACGTTTGTTTGTCAAGAGGACCCCCTACACCTTGCCCCATGCTACTAGTAAGAAATATGGACTTATCACCATAGGCAAGATATAGGTGAGTAAGGGCATTTCCATCCTTTCCCAACCCTAGGTCACTAGTAAGAGACGCAAGCTCATCACCGAAGGTTGGTGGAGCAAGGAAATGTGTAAATTTAAAATTTTCTATTTGATTCTATATTTGACTTGTTTACTTGAGCAAAATGTCAGTATGTGCTTATTTCCAAAGAGATATACATACGGGATAGATGTGACACGATGAAGCTTCTAGAACAGACCATAGGCAAGACACCTATTCCAAGAAGAAACCAAAAGTGAGAACAAGCATGTAGATCTTGGTATGGTTACCAGTAAGACTTTTTCATTTCTAGCTTTATTTGATCAAATGATTTCTGAAATAGCTAATGATATCATGGAAATAGAGAGGTACGATCAGAGTGTTTATGCCAACAACATCATGAGTTTTTAATGAATTGCTTTGAGAATAAATTACTTGATCACAATTTTTGTACGAAACAAGCAGACAAAATGATCCTAATCTATACAAGTAGTGCTAGTTGCTTACGTGTAGAATCGTTTAAGGTGCAAGGAATTGACTGTTTTTCCAAATTCCTCACCTTCCAGCATACATAAGAGGTATGCACCATTTCCATAGTCCTTCATGACTCGGTATGGGCCCAACCATTTGGGCCGAAACTTCCTTCCTTCACCGGTCTTTTTATCGATCCGGCTGTCTAGCCTTAGAACTAGATCACCTTCATATATGTCGTGTTCATAGACCTTCTTATTATACTGCCGACACATCCGGTTAGCATAGACTCTATGCCACTATTCAACATCTAACCTAGCTTCATCTAGGCTTTCTAGTTGGGAGAGACGTGCCTCTCTATAAGCGTCTTCATCCAGAATCCCTTCTAATGAAATGCGGAGACTGGGTATTTCAACCTCAAGCAGGAGAACTGCTTCTCCCCCGAATACTAGCGAGAAAGGATTCACTCCTGTTGGTGTTATTATTGAGGTTTGGTGGGCCCATAAGGCCGGATATAACTTCAAATGCCAATCTCATTTGTTTTCTTTCACCGTTTTAAGGAGAATGGATTTTACTGTTTTGTTTGTCGCCTCAGCCTGTCCATTGGCTTGAGGGTAATACAAGGAGACCTTATGATGGCTTATTTTAAATTTATTGCATAATTCGCAAACTTCGTCAATCTTAAAAGAAGTCCCATTATCTGAGATAATGACTTGCGGGACACCGTACATGTAAATGATTTGATTCAGAATGAACTTGGCGATTACAGAACCCGGTACAGTAGTAAGAGGCATAGCCTCTGCCCACTTGGTAAAATATTCGGTGGCCGTGATTATATAATTATGGCCATCTGTAGACGAGGGAGAGAATTTCCCTATCAAATCTAGGCCCCACGTAGAAAAGGGCCATGGAGTAGCAATTGGTTGTAGAGCTTGTGCCGGCATGTGAATCTCATGAGAGAATTCTTGGCATTTATGACACCTTCGTACAAACTCTACTGCATCGTGCTCTAGAGTGGGCCAGAAATAGCCCATTTGATGTATTTTACGAGTGGTGGCATGGCCACCAAAGTGGCCTCCACACATTCCACTGTGAAATTTGTGGAGAATATTCTAGGATTCTTCTGTGTCGACGCATCTTAGAAGCATTCCATCGAATGCTTTTCGATAGAGCACTTGTTCTATGATGACGTATTTAGCTACGATAATGCGTAACCACCTTCTTTGTTGTGGTGTAGCACCTTCTGGATATGTACAGTCCATGATATAATTAATAATATCATTATACCAAAGACATTCAGAGATAGGAGGTCTGGTTTCGATGTAATATACGCACTCATCTGGAAAGTCCAGATCTACTAGATCGCCTCTGTCTAATGGATTATCAGCTAACCAATCGGCGATGATTTGTCCTTTAACCGACTTCTAATTTACGAATGTTAATTCAAATTCACCCATTAAGGTTGTAAAGCGCCCAACCTTTTTAGACAAGGACCCTTGCTTGAGGAAAGTTCGTAAATGGTTTGTTTTTACAATGACCTTTGTTTCTTGATTTAACATGTAATGTCTTAAGCGTTTTGTTGCAAAGACTATGGCGAGGCATTCTCATTCCGCTTGTGTGTAGCGTGTTTCATAGTCGAGCAATGTCCGGCTGATGAAATAGATCACACGTTCTCTATTGTCATCATCTTCTTGAGCTAGCATATAGGCTAGCAAGACATTGGTGGCTCACGAATATAAAATTAACGGGTAATATGGCTTAGGTGGCATTAGTGTAGGTGGCGATAAAAAGAAACACTTAACTGCGTTGAAAGCTTCATTGCAGTCTTCGGTCCAATCAATGCTATAATCTTTCTTGAGTAGATTGTTGATTGGATGAATGGCGAAACTTAAGTCCAGGATGAATCTCTGGATCGCACCAAGTTTTTTGAGAAATGATCTGATTCCAGATTCATCCGAAGGTGGGACCATTTCGAGAACAACCTTAATTTTGGTTGGGTCAACATTGATCCCCGCGTGATGATATAATGTAACCTAGGAGCTTCCCTCATGTCACACCAAAGACACACTTTTCTGGATTTAGCGTGACTCCGTATTCTATCAGACGCGAAATAATGACGCGAAGCACTTCCGGATGGTCACAACGCTTCTTGGCCTTGGCCAACAAGTCATCTACGTAGGATTCCACAATTTTATGAATAAGATCATGAAATATGTATGTCATAGCCCGCTGGTATGTAGTGCCAGCGTTCTTGAGACCAAATGGCATAACAACATAGCAATAAGTTCCCCAAGGAGTTATAAACATGGTTTTAGCTTGATCTTGTTCAGATATTCTGATTTGATTGTATCCGGAGAATCCATCCATGAGAGATAAAAGCTCAAATCTAGTTGTTGCATCAACGATGACATCTATAGATGGTAATGGGAAGTTGTCTTTAGGACATGTCTTGTTAATGTCTCGGAAGTATATGCAGATGCGTATCTTCCCATTCTTTTTGAGAACCATAACGATATTAGATACCCACTGAGAGTAATCGACTGCTTTGATGAATCCTACTTGGAGGTGCTTTATTACCTCCTCTTTTACCATCAGAGCTACCTTAGGTTTCATTGGTCTCGATTTTTTCTTAACTAGTTTTGCATCTGATTTAGTGACGAGGTTGTGTACCGCAATGTGGGGTGCAACTCCTATCATTTCCTTATAATTAAATGCAAATGCCTTCTGATGTTCCTTGAGGATCCGAGTGTGTATTTCTACTTTTGATGGAGTTAACGAGGATCCTAACTTCAATATCCTTGGTTCATCTTCTGTTTCGATGTTAATATAAATTGTTTCTTCGATTAGAGAAGCGTTACCTTCTTTAAACTCAGGCAAGGCTGTGGGTAGCTCCAGCTCGTCTCCATTCTCGACCGTGTATATGTTGGGTTCCTTTTGTGGGGGGAGCTCTGTCATGGGATTCTCGTAGTAGGAAGATGAATGTGGGATCAAGGATAAATCTACTGTGTGATGGGTGAGATGTATCGTTGCATAGGTGTTTAAGTAATCAAGAGTGATTGTCTCACTATCAATGTGGTCTAGGATGGTAGATTTGTTCTCATTTCCATTTAAAAGAGGATTTGACTTTGTTTTTATCAATGGTTCATCATGAAGGGATACCATGAAACGGGTATCCTCTAACTTACTGTTTGGAGTAAAGCGTGACACTGAGGTTGCTATTGAATCGGCAAGAAGATTTTGTTCGCGTGGGATTGCTTCAATTGATATGAAGTCAAATTCCTTGCTTAAATTCAATACAACCGTTTTGTAGAGCTGTAAGTGCTCAACTCTGGTTTCATATACTTCAGAGACTTGGTTTGCTACCAATTGCGAGTCTCCTAACACTCTGATGTTATCAACAACGATTCTCTTAGCTAGGATGAGGCCAAGGAGAAGGGCTTCATACTCGGTGCCGTTGTTAGTGCATTCAAATTTTAGCTTAAAGGAAAATGGTAGGAATTTTCCCTTGGGAGAAGTAAGGATTACACCTGCCCCAGCTCCGTAACGACATCTAGCTCCATCGAAAGGGAAAGTCCAATACTTAGCTAGGAACATGGACTCTGGGACACTTGTTGTGTTAACGTCTTCTACTTCCACCATGCAGAGATCTTCTGCTAGGAGAGAGCCAACACCTAGGGTGCACCCCATGCCTACAGAATCAAATGGTAGGAATATTGGTAGATCTTGTTCTAGTAATTCAAATTTTTTTGCAGTAGTTCCTAATGATACTATTTCTACAGTGTTAGCCTCATCTTTGGAAGCTGGGGTTTCCTTGGCTAGGCTCATAGTTTTTGAGATTTGTCGTAGGTACCAACTTTTCTTTTGGTTTCGCGTCAGTTGGTTTACTAAGTTGGTTTGTTGGGAGTTCAAACTCAGAGTGAACGCCTGGCCTTTTCTTCAGGTCTGCTAGGTGTATATCGAATGGTTTTGGATCACCCTTGGCTATGAATATCTTTCCTAAATGCAAGAATCTTACTTCTTGAAATAGCGTAGAAGGGATTGCCTTCATTCTGTGTATCCATGGTCGGCAAAGGATCATATTATAGTTAGTTTCTCAATCTATAATATAAAACTCAGTCAGGATTGTTTTGGGTCCTAATGTGACCGGTACTATTATAGTTCCAATTGAAGTGGCTTTAAGGTTGTCATAGCCTCTTAGCGTATTTTGAGTCGTGGAACAATTGGTTTCTCCATACCCTAGCTTTTGAAGGAAAGAAAAAGGGACTATGTTAACTGCTTCCCCATCATCAACCATCGCGCATTTCACATAATTGTTATAAACGCACACGTGCAAGTGTAAGGCTGGGTCACCTCGGCGTGCAATCTCAGCGTCTGTTGGCATTTTTTTTATTTCGAATATGAATTCAATGTCCCTGTCCGGCTGCCCCGGAGGATGGATATCAAAGTCTATATGGTTTACTTGTGTTTCGGGAGGTGGAGTGATGCTAATTAGATGACCTAAGCCTAATGCTTCTAAAAGAGCAGCCCTGAGAGCAGGGGAGTTCTTTAATAAATCCAAAAAGGAGATGTGGGAGAAGGTTGTTGTTAGGGATCATTAATTGAATCATAAGAACCTACGGGTTTTATTAATACTTGTTGGATATTGTCTGTTTCTAGCGGGTGGCTTGGAATTAGCTGAGAGGAATACTCTCGTGTCCTTGTTACAGCTTCTACGGTTGGTTTGGCATCTAACTCCACTAAACCAACTATCTTAGGTCGTGGCTGACTTCCTAGTTGTGGCGCAACTAATGGATTTAGCGAATTTGAAGCTTCATGATCATTGTTTCCTACAATTACACCCTTGTTTGTCCCACTCGGATTCAACTTATTATTGTTGTGATTTGGGAGTGGATCATTGAAGATCTTGAGGGGTGCATTTTGAGGGGAAACTGCCCCTGTAAAAGTATTTGGTGCTGGTGAGGTAGGATCTGCCAAGAACATATCTATGAAAGGTTGTCTTTGTTCTTCTAGCAAACATTGCATAAATTTATTGTAGTCACAACATGTTCTAGTGTCATGACCTCAGATTTTGTGAAAACCACAATAGGAGTTAGGATTGTAATTCCTGGTTTGTTGGCTCGGTGTATATTGTGGCCTAAAACTTTGATCAAACCGTTGCCTATTAAAATTTTGCATTTGTTGTCTTTGGTTTTGATATCCAGTTGAGTTTTGGCTTGGACCCTGTGTAGGGTTTTTCCGTTGTTGTTGTGGATGGTTAAAATCCACTATATTGATTGTTGGAGTAAATTTGTTGTTTCATTGATTGTTTATTTGTGGTGAAGTATTCACAACATTTACCTTTCTAGCCTGATCGGTTACTCCATTTGTTGTCACTCCATGATTTTTATTGAGGATTTTAGGTCCTTGATTGATATTCGTGATAGTAGGATAAGTTGTAGTGTTTTGGTTGGAGGTGATTAACCTTCCATTTGCTCCATATGTCTTGTGACCACTATCAATTGCCGCTTGATCTATCCGGAGAGTGCTCTCAAGTACTTCATCGTAAGTCCTTAGTGGAAACTTTTGGACTTCTTTCTTTACCTCTCTGCTGAGAGAATGAAGGAATAGATCGCATAGTTCCATCTGATCCATGTTCAGAGCACTTGCCAAAGAATAGAGAACTGTACGCCACCTCTAGATGAAATGGGTGACAGATTAATTGTGTTCTTGTTTAATGTGCAAGAATTCCCTGATTCATGTCCTTAATAGTTTGTTCATGTCAAAGGCCTTGATGAAATCTGACATGCGTTGCTTGAATGAATGGATGGAAGCCTCAGGTATTCTATAATACCAATCGAGAGCGATACCTTCCAAGGTTTTGGGAAATATTTTAGCAACAACCCCATCCCATGGGAGTAGTTCTCGGATGGCTGTAGCGTAAGCCTTGATATGTGCATTCGGATCTCCCTCACCTTTGTATTTGGGAAAATCGGGAAGAGGTCTTAGAAGCATGACGCTTCGTATGGTGAAATCTAAGGGCTCCTTCAAGTATTATGAATATGTCCCTATCGCATAGGTTTTGACCATTGATGGTGCCGCTGAGGGAGTGGCGATGGAATGGGTTGTTGATATGGCGTTGCATATGCATTGGTAGGAGCATAAGGGAACCCCTATGGTTGAGTAAAAATACTGGGAGAGGAGAACATATCCCCTTGTGGTGATTTGGAGTACATGTTTAAGTATGAAGGGGTATTGTCTAAGAATGGATTATTTTGTACTAGACCGGGAGGTGTCAGATCGGTGTTAGAAATGGCGGTCCTAGTCGGCGTTTATTGTGAATACTGAGGGGTCATGCCTAACGTGCCTAATCCTGTGAGGAGGTCTACTTGGTTAGGATGGTGTGGAGGATTAAAAACTCTTGCTTGCATGAATTGGGAAGTTTGATTTTCTTGAGCAAGTTCTAACCCTCTCACTTTTTCTACTAACGTTGAAATGACTTCATTTGGTGAAGTCACGGTGTTTTGCCTTAGCGGCGTTTGTTGTATATCATGGTGTTGTATAGGCATGTGATATCCTGCTATGAATTGATTGCTGCCCTACCAAGTTTCCTCGAGGGCATTCCCTATACGTAGTGGCATGGAGGTATTTCCTTGAAAAGAGACCTCAGGTTGTGTTTGAAAGCCTCCTACAGGTGGGTACATACTTCGAGAACATTGTTCATTCTTGACATAATGTACTGAATGTTCATCGTCTAAACCTAGGTATGAGTTTGATTGTCTACTAATTTGTGGTCTAAGTAGTACCTGAGGAGACGAACTAGACTCTCCTGTGAGCGTCATATTGTTTGAGCCTGAAGGCTCTGTTTGTTGTGTTTGAGCGAGCTGATCCAACTCCTTTGTTTGGAAAGATGAGCTATATCTGACCCTTGGAGTTTGTGTTGACAACTGGTTAGTTGAATAGTTGTCACCCCATACTGAGAGCGAGGGTGATGATTATCCATTCAATTGAGCGTAGTATGCCTCAAGACCTAAGAGAGGCCTACCATATGCATCGAATCCTGACATATTCGGGGGGTCTATGAATACCTACAAAATAATGGGAAGGAGCGAAGGTGATGGTGAAAGCTAATGAGTTAGTAAAGATGAAAGAGTTGCTTTAATTTGAAAGAACCAGTAGAAATATGACTCCAGACCAGAAATTAGAAAGTTTCACGTTAGGTTCACGAATTTTGTACGATGGAAAAGTGACAAGCGAGCGTGGAAATCTACAAGTAACCTTTCCTCGCACTCGACCTCCCGAGTTCGTGCCGAGACAGCTGGTGGGGATTAAATATGTGTGGGATGCAGACAAGCTAATTGGGTAATTTGATGTCTTTGATGTGCACTAGAGGAAATTGTGAATCTAAGGCAAAGAAGGCCCTCCTAGCCTGAACTGGTGTGATAGATCAATCAACAAGGATGACTGCTCGAAGGCTCCAATCAATATCGAGCTTTGGCGTGATTGAGAACATATCCCCTTGTGGTGATTTGGAGTACATGTTTAAGTATGAAGGGGTATTGTCCAAGAATGGATTATTTTGTACTAGACCGGGAGGTGTCAGATCGGTGTTAGAAATGGTGGTCCTAGTCGGAATTTTTTGTGAATACTGAGGGGTCATGCCTAACGTGCCTAATCCTGTGAGGAGGTCTGCTTGGTTAGGATGGTGTGGAGGATTGGAACCTCCTGCCTACATGAATTGGGAAGTTTAATTTGCTTGAGCAAGTTCTAACCCTCTCACTTTTTCTACTAATGTTGAAATGACTTCATTTGGTGAAGTCACGGTGTTTTTCCTTAGCGGTGTTTGTTGTATATCATGGTGTTGTATATGCATGTGATATCCTGCTATGAATTGATTACTACCCTGCCAAGTTTCCTCGAGGGCATTCCCTATACGTAGTGGCATGGAGGTATTTCCTTGAAAAGAGACCTCGGGTTGAGTTTGAAAGCCTCCTATAGGTGGGTACATACTTCGAGAACGTTGTTCATTCCTGACATAACGTACCGAATGTTCATCATTTAAACCTAGGTATGAGTTTGATTGTCTACTAATTTGTGGTCTAAGTAGGACCTGAGGAGACAAACTAGACTCTCCTATGAGCGTCATATTGTTCGAGCCTGAAGGCTCTGTTTGTTGTGTTTGAGTGAGCTGATCCAACTCCTCTGTTTGGAAAGATGAGCTATATCTGACCCTTGGAGTTTGTGTTGACAATTGGTTAGTTGAATAGTTGTCACCCCATACTGAGAGCGAGGGTGATGATTGTCCATTCAATTGAGCGTAGTATGCCTCAAGACCTAAGAGAGGCCTACCATATGCATTGAATCCTGACATATTCGGGGGGTATATGAATACCCGTAGAATAATGGGAAGGAGTGAAGGTGATGGTGAAAGCTAATGAGTCAGTAAAGATGAAAGAGTTTCTGTAATTTGAAAGAACCAGTAGAAATCTGACTCCAGACCAGAAAGAAGTTTCACGTTAGGTTCACCAATTTTGTATGATGGAAAAGTGACAAGCGAGCGTGGAAATCTACAAGTAACCTTTCCTCACACCCGACCTCCCGAGGTCATGCCGAGACAGCTGGTGGGGATTAAATATGTGTGGGATGTAGACAAGCTAATTGGGTAATTTGATGTCTTCGACGCGCACTAGTGGAAATTGTGAATCTAAGGCAAAGAAGGCCCTCCTAACCTGAACTGGTGTGATAGATCGATCAGTAAGGATGACTGCTCGAAGGCTCCAATTAATATCGAACTCTGGCGTGATTCGGTCTATAGGTTGTGGAATACGTGGAAAATGTCCTGGGATAGTTTTGTGTATATCCCCAGATAAGGTCATAGGGCAGATGGTAAATATAATTGACTCTATGGGCAATTTTCTGGCCTAGTCCAGATCTCCTTAGCTTTGTTAGCTACTGTGTCTAGGAAGGATAACTGTTCGATGATGATAGGTGGAAGTGGAGTAGATCTGAACACTAGTGTATGTAGGCCAGTATCTATGTTTGATTCACCTATGGGCTTGTTGGGATGTGGGATTTGTGGGTCACAACCGTAGATTTGTAGTTGTTGTGGTTCTGCTATGGTCATGTGCGGAATCAATTCCTAATCCCTAGTATCCAATAGTCATACGCCTTTTCAGCTTCTATATTCATAATTACTAATTGTGTGATCTTCTCAGAATATCTTACCGGTGTTTGTGCAACCTGAATTCCCAAGCTGGTATCTATATCTGTGAGAATGACTCCTATGTCTAGATGTGGGACCAAAGGATCAAAACCAAAGGCCTGCTCTCTTTCAAACCCTTCTATAGTTATGCGGATACGAGTCTAAAGTAATCTGTAGTTTGGTTGATTTGACCAAAATGTGTGTGCTTGGTCATCTTCTATGTTTAGCCCGTGTAGTTGGAAACTGATTTGTTGTAAGTTTACTATTGTTTAGAAGACTTGGATCCTGAGATTCTGATCTATATCAGTTGTGGCTGTGACGAGATTGGGTTGGGGCACGATTGAATCGAATACGTATTCCCTGGGCTCTCTAGGTCCCGTGATTGTCATACAAAAGTAACAATGTAAACTAAATGCAACAAGATAAAATTAACTATGCGAAGTATGTCTATAACATATATAACTTCTATATTTTTGTTATTTTCTGATGAATTTTATACATTAATTTGAAAGAGCAGCTATCTAATACATCTAGAAATTAACAATTAATACTAATAACAGACTAAAACAAACAAAGTAACCGAGTGTGGCTACTTGTCTGTGTAATTTGTAGATCTACTCTAAACAATGAAATAACTGATCTAATCTATTTGTAATACTATCGATCCTACCTCAAAAGTGAGGAACGAATCATAGTTTCTCAGAAACTATCAATCCCCACAACTTCCCCGCAATATCGAAAGTAAAATTAACTGAAATAAAGTAATTAACTACTCTATTTGCTACAATTTCTAATTAGAAATTTGAAAGCTAGAACCTGGATTCTGCAGAACAGTGGCGAATCTAATGGTGTGTGTGATCTTGTCCCCTCAGTGTGATCTCCTCATTCCTTCGTGTTCACATGGATCTAAAAAAGCGTGTAATGCTAACATCAACATAAGTAGATAATGGGACAAAGGTAGCTTAGGATACAGACTGAATACAATGTGAGTAGGAGAGAGATAGCGCAAGAGTACAGAGCTTGGCTTATGTAATTCCTAGCGGGATTTATTATGAGTCATGCAACATAAAACATCCAGAACCTGAAACTATCCTGTTTGAAGAACAAAACCTGCAACTTTAATGACTTCCTATTGAAAACAAACTACTCTACTCCAATGGATTGGATGAAATATCAATAGCACTTGCACAAGATGGATATGTGGCTTCCTAACAGCAAAACAACACTAACTAAGTATGCAATGAAAGAAACTAAGAATTCTAAACAAAATGAAAGACTAATCTATTGCAATGAGAAATTCAGAGGTAAATTTGAGGGGCCATTTGCTTGAACAAAAGCCAACTATTTATAACATTTGCATTTACCTAAGGTAAAAACCAAATTGAACTCTTAAACTATAAACAATGGCAAAACACTATTTTAGGGAACCAGAATCATTAATGCAAGCTTATGGTGGTGAAAAAAAGATGGTAAATGTTGAAATTTATGTGAGTTGTGTTAAAAGAGCATTCTGGAAAATGCGTAAAGGACCGCCGCCCTGAGCAGGGTGGCGGTTACAGGACCGCCGCCTAGGCAGGGCGGTGGTTTCATAACTGAAGAGCAAAAGGCCAAGAAAAGAGGGGAAAATAGAAAAACAAAGCATGTGGGGGGCTAAGTGTGGCATGCGGGATGATAACGCATACTTGGAGAGATTTTTCGGATCCCGAACACCTTGCGAGGAGACCTGTATCATCATTGGGGTACATGTTACGTTGTTTCGGTGGTGCAGTACCCTCCAATTTTGTGTACGTACAATCACCGGTGCACCCTAAGGCGATACACTAGGATGGATAATGCCCTTCTCCAAAAGTCCCTGAAGTTGTAACTTGAGCTAACAGAGCTCTGGGGTGATCATCCGATAAGGTGCCCGTGAAATAGGCTCTGCTCCAGGAACTAGATGTATATGAAAATCAATCTCACATGGGGGTGGTAACCCTGATAGCTCCCCTGGAAAGACATCAACATACAATCTCAAAATGGGATGATCATCTAGCGATGACCCACTAGATCCATCCTCTGATCTGTCACTGACTGTGACGGCATACATATGACAACCCCATCGCACACACCGCTTAAGCTGCATATTGGAGATGGTGCAAATAGAAACGGGTCTCTTGACCCCTGAGATCACTGACTCAACTCCCAAATCATCTACAAAAGATAGTCTTGTGATAACAATCCATCCTGGCCATGTGTGTAGATAACCAATCCATACCCAAAATGACTCCATATGAGCCCAAAGGAAGGATACAAAGATCCGAGGTAGTGGTGAAAGGTCCAAAATCCACTACACACTCCTTGACTAAGGATTCTACAAAGATCTTGGCTCCAAAAGCCATCTCAACATCCCAACTAAGACCCTACCTAACTATCACCAGCCTGCATTGCTCTAATAAAGATGGTGCAATGAAAGAGTTAGAAGAACCAGAACCAAACAATACAGAGGTAGGAATACCACCAATGCTACTTATGGTCTCAATGACTATGCTCTGATGCTCAGCTTGGCGGTTCTCAACCATTGCATAAATCCTGTGACTACGTCTCATGTCACCAACCGTAGGCTCTGAGATCTGTGTCTTACCCTTGTTATTAGGGTTTTGTGGGCAATCTCTCTAAAAGTGTCCAGTAACTCCACAACCAAAGCATCCTCTTGATCCTCCCCAATGAGTAGTACCTCCAGTAGGTGCCCTAGAAACTTGTGGTGTGGAACCTGATGATCCAGGTGCGATCTGTTGAGGTCTCTACTAGCGAGCTCCCGCTGACTGAGTTCTAGGTCCACCCTATGTCCTAATGGGACCCCTAGGAGGAGGCCTCATACACTGACCTTGCTGTGCATCAGCTCTCTATGGAGGCCGATGAGGTGGGAGGGACTGCTGCTACTATTTTTTTGGTCTAAAGGATGACAGTGTTGTACCCTAGCCACCACGAGGAAGGGGTATTGACCCCCTCAATCTACCATCCTACATCTACTGTATACGGCTTTGGACTCGGTCTCTAGCCTACTGGGTCTTTCCCCGAGTCTCCTCTGCAATATAGGCCTTCTCGACAACCTCCATTAATTTCTATGGGGAGTGGTTCCGCATTGCACCTCCAATATCGAAATTTAGGCCCCAGATGAACCTGTGAATCCGTACCTGCTCATCCTGCATATACTCAACATATTGGAGTAGATCCAGAAATACTCTCATACTTTTCTACCAAAAGAGATGCTTGCCTGAGGTCATGGAACTCGTCAGTCCTTTGTTGTATAAACCTATGTGATAAATACCTACTCCTAAATCTCTCCTCAAAAAGCTCCCAAGTCACTGTCTCTGAATCTACATGGAGCTTATGCTCCTCTATCCTCCAGCATACCCCTGCTCCATCCCTCAATAGATGGATCGCAACATGAGATTTTGTGTTGCTAGAACAAGGACAAAGCTTGAAGCAACCACTCAAGCTCACTAGCCAGGCCTCTACCTGAAATCCACCCGTGTTACCTAAGTAATGTGAGAACCAAAGCTTCAGGATCTCCCTGATGTGATCTGCAAATGTGGTCTAACGGCCTCTAGGTCTCTCTACACACTCATCCCTAAGTCTAGGGCTCCGAGACCTCTCTCTATGCTCTAGAACTCTGTCACCCTGTCCCCTCCGTGGTGACTTTGCTTTGGCTGACTCTGCATGGGAGTTCTCTCCTCTATGCTCCTCACCGGGTCGAGGAGATACATGACCCTCGATGGAAGGGGCTCTGTCATGACTAGCTGCATGTCCTCCTCCTAATCCTCCACGTAGAGCGGCATTGACATCCTAAAGGGTCTGCAAGATTTGGGGGTAGGATGGCTGCTATACCCTGATTCGGTGGTGGTGGTGGTGGTGGTGAGTCTGAGTCTCTGTGAAGGTTTCTCTCACTCCATCTGTGCCTCTTGCACAGACCACAGTGAGAGTTAGTTTGTATTGCTAAGTTTTATTCAATTTCCATGTTTACTAAAATATACAAATTCTAACTAAGTTGTTTTCTAGATTTAAAAAAATACTAGGTTTAAGTTTTATATCTCAAGTTTTTCTAGTGTGCCCAATGATCCAATCTTTTGAACCACTTCTCTGATACCAAGTGTGATGTCTGTTAAAACAACCCACTTGAGACCCAAAAAAACAACCTAGGGTTAGTCAGGAAAATTATGGAATAATTTTTTTAATTAGAAGTGTCTACAACTAGGTTGCAAGGCAACAATTGTCACTAACAGGTTTTTTAGGAACAATTATAAAATCTACTAGAACATATTTTTCATTTATTAACAATATTCCAGAGGTCACATGGTCCAATTTTTTTGCGTTAGAAGTTTCAGCTAGGTTTAGGGGTTAAAATATCACCATACCCACTCTCTAACAAGCTCAGAGTTTCAACTTGATTTTTCTATGATACTTAACACATTCAAAATTTTCCTAAATCATTCCCATTGGATAGGAAATTTTCACACCTTTCCAATGATATAAAGAAGTCCTCCTAACTCCTTGTAGAACTCCGGATATGGACAAGACGTGGACTTCAGGGGTCAAATTTTCCCCCAAGGGGACACGTGTCAAGCGAGGGAAGAAGAGTAATTTTTAGGTTGGTAGGTCACGGGGCGGTGTTTGGCAATTTTTCCCGCACAGGTGCAAAGTCAATATTTCTTCTGCGGGTCCTCCGTCGGGTCCTCTCCAAAGGGACACGTGGCAAGCCTCTGAGTTGTTGTCGAGGGAGAAAATCAAGGGAACGCCCATGGGGCAGTGATAGGTCAGTTGGCAATTTTCGAAGGAAAGGGGAGGGGAATAATTGGAGATAGGTTCGACGCGCGGGCCCGCGCATCCGCGGAAGGAACATCCACCAAGGCAGGGCAGGGGTGCAGGGCCGTGCGGAAAATTTAAGAAAATTTTCCAAAACCAAAATTTCAAAGGGATTAAAAAGAAACAAAGAGGTTTCCCGCCCCCCCCCCCCCCCCCCAATCCGCTGTCACCCCATGGTGCCACGTGGTAGCCTGCAATTGGCTGCGGGCCGGCGGGGAAAAGATAAAAATTTTCCCAAAATTTTTAAAAGGCCCCAAGGATAAAATAATGCCATGCCTCCGCCGCTGCCCCGTGAGGACACGTGGCAGCCCCTGATTGGCTACGGGCCGGTGGAGGAAATTTTTAAAATTTTTCCCAAGAATTTTTCTAAAAAAAAATTTTTTTTCTAAGGAATTTTCGACGGGAAATTTTTGGGCCGCGGGCCCACCAGGGAAAATTTTCCCAAATTTTCTCGCCAAGGCAGGAAAACTTCAGAGGGCCATAACTTGAGCTAGAAAGCTCAGTTTTTAGAAAACGAGGACTTTCTGGAAAGCTCTCAATGCCCTCTTTGCATAAGAAACAAAAAATTTACATTTTGATAGATTTTAAGGGGTCAATTTTGCAAAAATGATCTGCAGGATTTTAAATAGCAAACTGGTAATGTTGACTTATAAATTTTTGTTCAATTTGATCTCCTTCTTCACTCAGCATGCCAAACAGACATGGAGGATTACTCTAGGAAGGATTTTAAGTGTTTTAGGAAGGTATATTTGCTTGTTTGATTTTCAATTTGATTTTTTTCCAACAATTGACAGAAAACGGCTGTGAAAGGGGAATGGGTTTGATTTTGCAATGTTTAAATTGTTTTCTTAAGTTTTCTTTGTCAATTTGAGTTCATTGATGATACTTAACATGCTAAATCATATCATTTTCAAGTTGATTATTATGTGCAGACCTGAACTGTACATTTTGATTAAATTTATTGCCTAGTTTTATATTTACAACAGAGGTCTATTTCTTTTAAAGTTGTATACCAATTTTATCATTTAAGTGTGGCATTTCATTTTTGGTCTATTCTAATACATTTAGTTGTTTATAACAAATCATTTCAAAGCTAATTTGCAAGGTCTGATTTCCAATTTAATATGTTTCCAAAAGAGACAAGCAATATACTTCTTTCATACGTATTTTTTTTCTTTGCAATTAAACAGAGATTCCAACCACAATTTGATATTCCAACTCCACACAACAATGCAAATGAGAGATGAACTTGCAATTCTTTATTAATTCAAAAGAGAGACATCTTTACATTCTTTCATTCCTTGAATGCAATTAGAAAAATTCTATTTCTTTCCAAAAAAACATAACAGAATATAAATGTCTTTCACAATTCGAATATCCACTTCCATAATCAATTACATACATCTTTTCTTCACAAGAATACATTACAATTTTCATCCACATCAAGTGGGAAAGGTTACAAATGAAGTATATTTCACAAGGGACTGTCAAGACTGCATTTTCCTTTGCTCCAGAATAGCAACATGCAAGTTTCCCTTTTTCTCCAAGTTGATCACAACAAAATTGGGGGAAAGGCAACGCTCTCCACCCAACCAAGACATCCAATGAAAGGAGAAGCCTTCCTTCATCATTGGCCCCCGAGCCCCAACCAAAACACAATAAGAGGTGTGATTCAACCCATGGCAACAATTGGCTTCCACAACACACAACATTCCTTCAACATACTTAATTCATATAAAATACAGTCCAAACAAACACAACAGTTTACAACTGCAATTGAAAATAATCAAAACAAAACTCAGGCTTGATCATGCAAGCCAAAGGAGCAAGGTCTATGGGGGAAGCTACTTATGCCTCCCAATTGGGAATTGGGCATCCACTAGTAACAAACCACCAAAATAATTCATCACACACACATCCTTATGCCCCCCACAAATCCCTCCTTATGCCCCCCACAAATTTCCTTATGCCCCCCACATAAGTAAGAAATGCAAGCTATTTCTTTTCCATGGTGGATCCCAAACCCAAACTCCCTCCACAAAATTATGATGCCAATGGCATTCCCTTATGCCCCCCACATGGATTCCCCATAGCCTTCTCCTACACCATTCATATGGAAGTCTACCCAACTAGACAACAAATAGAATCAAAACATGCATCATTCACACATCACAACAAGAAAATAACATCATGAAGGTAAGGATAAACTCCTACCTCTCCACGGTAGCTTTTGTTTCCAAATAGCAAGCTTCAAATGCCAAAAAAATAGTCCAAAACAACAATCTCCAAGCATGCAAAGTTTCTCCAAACTCCTTCCAAAAGCAAGAGCTCCAAACACAAGAAAAATGCGCTCCCAATGAAGTTGCTAAATGATTCAACAACCCCAAAACAAGCAAAGAGTTTGAATTATATAGAAGAGGGAAGAGAAGAGGATGATGTGGATCCATGTAGCATGCCACCTCACACATCCTCAAATTCAAACACAAAAGACAAATTTTCATTCCCCCAAGCATAATAAAGAGGTGGGTGAAAATATGACAAATTACTTGCACACTCCAAAAAGCCCACACCCCAAAGGACTGCAAATTAAATAAGATGTAAGAAGAGTGCAATCAAAACTTGCAACATGATAATAAAATGCATTATAAAAGCCTAAAATCACCTCTCCAACCATAAGTATGGTTGGTAAATTAAATTGAGAGGTATGTGACAAGTTTTACTTGTCCCACAAGCCTCCAAAAACAGCCCCCAAGGACAAATTCGAATTTCCATGGAGGTGGAGTATTTCATACTCCAAAATCTGACTTATACAACTCTTACACAACTCTTACACAACTTACACATTAATACAAAAGCCAATAACTCTCCATTATTACTTTCCCATATCCCAATTTGATTTATTTAAATTTTAACCATATGATTTCTCACCTTAATCTACCACAATTTTAATTAAATAAAAGAAGGGAACACATCACTAATAAAATACATACAAACAATAATAAAAATGAAACACATTAATAAAATACACAAACCCATGGTCACATATAAAGGAAATCCCCCCATGGGAATCCCTAACAAAACAACACACAACACAATAAAACAAGTTGCCATGGTGACCTTGTCGAATTCACCTAGAATTCCATTGTGGTTGGTCTCCAATCCCCCGATGTTTTGTTGTGATATTTAACCTGCAAAACACAAATATCTCCTTAGGCCTCGTGGCCATATCAGAACATCCAACGTGATATAATTGAAATCACAAAACCAACTATATGAATGAATCACAACAACATCGAAGTAACAACTATATCATCATCATACAATATCCATTTTCTAGAGCTACTCATAATATCCAAAATCACATGTCTGAACAACATCCATAAAACATCCATGTCAAATAGTATATCATCATCCACATATGAGTGTCTCTAATAATCATCATGCATCATAACCAAATCAAGATCAACAATAATCCATGATCAAATGTATAACAACATACTAAATCAAAACATAATAATATCCATAATGGAATCAATCGTATCAAAATAAGTATCAGTAGGTGTCAAAGGGAAGTGGGCACTACATAATGAAAGTAAGAATTTATCTATTGATTGAGAATTTGTTTTTTACTATTTTTTAATATGGAATTTAATATACTAAATTCGATATATCAGTTTCCTAAAATCATCTCTGGCATCCATGCTTAGGCAATTTTCAGAAGTGACGAAGCATTCCAGTGTGTGCAAATGCCTTTGGGCATAATAAAATTTTACGATTTCCAAGCTATATAAATATTTTAGATTTATACTCATGTTGAGTGCATACGCTAGGACTTTTTCAAATGGTGTCTCGTTAGTTGTTGGATGGGGTGGAGTATTCCGCATGTGCAAATATCTCATTGACATAACTCTGGGCCAATAATCGGGAATACTCGGCAACTTAAAAAATACTCAAATTTCATTAAAAAAACATAAATTTGCAGCCAAAACCGTGTATTTGTAGCTTTTTCTTTCATTGCTATTAATGCTTTCTTTTTGTTGGGGCCTTTACAATAGTCTTCAGTCTTGTGTTTGAGGATGCGCAAATTGGAGTGTAAACACAAAAAAAACTCTTAAAATAGCAACAAAAAAACCTACACATTTGTTGATATGTGAAGTCAACATTTGAATAAGTAGGTTGCGGCCAAGCTGGCAGGTGGGATGATTAGTTCAAGCATAGGAGAACACTCGTCGAGTTTTGGAAATTTATCCAGTATTTTTAAATACTAATCTGTCTACAGGCGATCAAAGCTCATGATTCTTTCAGAAGATTGCAAGAAGTTGTTTGGTCAAAAAGGTGTAAAAATGGATTTTATGAAAAAAGAAAAAAATTTGCCATCAATGCGTAGAGCTTGAGAAAATATAAACTTTTAGAGAAAAAAACACCTGAAACGGAGCCACGGAATGAAAGTTATGGCACATGTGCAAGTTTTTGCTGCTACATCTTTGTGGACCGTAAAAAAAGGTGCAAAAATAGATTTTATGACAAAAGAAAAAACTTGCCATCAAAGCGTAGAGCTCAAGAAAATATACACTTTTACAGAAAATGACACCGGAAACAGAGCCACAAAATGAAAGTTATGGCACGTGCAAGTTTTTGCTACTACATCTCCCCAGACCCTTTCAAAAAATGGCAAATTTTTTTCCTATCCTTCTGATTTTTTCACCAACACTCCAAAAATGGGAAAAAATGCCAAAAATGGGAAATCATGCCAAAAACGGAAAAAACTGCTATCTTTGGAAAGTTTCTAAGTTTTCGGCTGAATTTTTCCCACGTGCGCTAACTACCACGAGTTTTCCCACGCGCCAACCGAATTTTTCCACATGCCAACCGATGCGAGTTTTTCCACACTCCAACCGAAAACTAAATAAACCACACAGTGGCCACCACGTGTATGGCTTGTGATTGTCCATACATCATCAACAAGATGATCTCATGCCCCTCGCTTTTGTCATCGTCCGTGTCAAAGGGAGGGTGGCCTTCTACATGTGCACATGCCTTCAACATAACTAGCAATCACACGCTAAGTGTGTGATGGTAACGCCGAAAGACGGGGATGGAAGGAGTGGTAGAAAGTATAGATACATAAGAAGCATGTCAACTATGGTGAGGAAGAAATTACAAAAATGAGATAGTTTTGTAGAGAAGAAAGGGGAAGGAAAATAAAGGATAAGATGACCTATGACAAAGGAAGGAGGGGCAATTGTTAGGGGAGTCGAGCAGAAGAAGTTGAAGGAAGATTGTGTATGCGAGATATTCATCATGAAGGTGAGCTTGAAGGAGAGAGGCGGAGGGCATTTTGGAGTAACGAGTGAAAGAAAAAGGAGGAGAAATATGAATGATGAATAAGGAGGGCACACGAGATATAACTGTGAAGGTGAGTCCTTGTCTTTCAGTTCCTCCAATGTCGATGGTTGCATGTTGCAAAGTGAGGCCTTGCGATTTGTGGATGGAAAATGCCCTAGTCATTTTTAGTAGTAGCTGCCTGCGGTTTCCTCTAGAAATAGGTGGAATGGGCACATTTTGTGGGTTATTGGCATCCCAGTGAGGCCTTGTGTATCGATCAAATTTGACTACCACAAATAAAGGTAGAGCAGGTGGTCTGGAAGAGCTTTCGTAGACAATATCTATGATGGAACCCATAGCACCATTAACAAGACTTGTTTCAACCCAAAATTTTACAGAAAGCATGAATTTTTGGTTGATGCAAAGAAGAACATTTTGTTTCAATTGATCATTGTCAGCTTCACCAGATTTAGCACACCTTGACTTTTGAGCAATTGATCTGGCAATGGGTAAGTTGAGTGATTTCAACATTTGAAGGTTGTGGTTGTCAACTAGGTCGTTGTTGCAAAAAGATGTGGCCCTTCTTTGAATTCATTTATTTCCTATTCAGAGAGGCAAAGAATAAGGTCCTTGACATAAATAACTCCCAATCTTGTAGCACAGGGACAAAGTTGCGAATGTTGACAAACAATCTTAGAAATGAAGCTTGTGTAGGGGTGGAACCTTGTTGTCTGAACACAAATGTCAAGGAGATTTCTGTTGTGAAGTTCTTCCATAGGTTTGTGTCGTAGGAGTTGCTAGCATAAAGAGGAATGTCCATGACAGATGGAAGTTGGCTGAGGTCCCCAACAAGGATGACAGAACGATTACCAAATTCTAATGTTCTGTAGTAAGGAAAAGCTTCACGAAGGTGGTAGTCAATTTTAGTGAGAAATGTTGGGCATATGAAACTCATTTCATCAATTAGAATGTATTGGATATGTTTAAGGGAATCTTGAAGAGATGAAAAATCTTGGCCTTCCAAGGGTTTGAGTTCTTTGATAGGAATACGAAGAAATGCGTGTATAGTGGAGGTGGAAACATTGAATGTTGCGACTCTGGTCGGGGCAAGCAAAAGAAGAGGTGATTGTTCAGGGGTTGATGTGGTGGCAAAGTAGGACCTCAAAGAATTTATTAGGAATGATTTTTTCGTACCTGCAATGCCTTGGATTATTAGTTTCAGTGGAAGTACGTTGACACAACTCGAATAATGGAGTAGAACAGTATGGAAAGCCAACTGTTGTTCTGTAGATAAAGCAAAGGAGGGTGAGCCGAGAGTATTTTGTATGTAGGTTGGAATGAGAACAGGCTTTTGATCTTCAATTAAAGTTGGGCCAATGGATAGCAAAGTAAGTGGTACGCTATGTTCATTCTAATTATGCATGGTCTCAAAGTCGCGGAGACCTAGCATGTGGAGGCTATTAAGGCCAGAGGTGATGTAGGGTCATACGTGATAAAGTATTTGCCATTCTTGAAATAATGTTATGCAGAATTTGTCTCTGAGCAGGCTATATGCCACAGCTTGTAATGGTTCTTGAAAAGGTTCCAGGTAGATATGGTTGTTATCCATATTTCGCCCCTAGGAAAAATATCGGATCAAATCTCGACCCCACTTGAAGGAACCCGAGAAAACTCATCCAAATCCTGCAAATTAGTTTCAAGAAGATTCAACAATGGAGTGGCGGAGGCCAAGAAAGATCAAAGACCCTGTACAGAAAGAAAATGACTCTGTTGGACCATTTGTACATCTTAAATCCATCCTCCAAGTTATAGGCATGCAGAACTATAAAATAGCAGGGTCAGGCAATAAGGATCAATACTACAAAGAAGCCAAAAGGAGGAAGAACGATGAAGATTCGAATTCCTCGGGCTTGATTTAGTTTAGGGAAAGGGAAAAAATGATTAAGTATGGAAGAAGAAGCGGAAAGGGCCACGTGCCTTAACGACACATTTCCAAGAGTCAGTCCCTGGGCAGAAACTCAAATGAGTGTGAGGCCGCCACGTAGCTCAAAATCTAAAAAGTAAGAAGGACCGTTGAATAGTCCACAAAGCAGCAAAGGCAGACAAGTGTTAACCCGATGCTGCTCCAAAGGCAAACTTTGGGTTGGATTTGAAAAAAAGTGCAGTGCCTCCACGTGTCCTCAAAGGGGGGCAGAGTTAGTTGAAAAGTCAAAGAATTAACACGCTGGGAAGGGCCACGTGCCTTAACGACATTGATTCAAGGGTCAAAAGGAGAGAAGATTCCCAAGCAAGCGCCAAGGTGATGCGTGTCCCAAGGGAAAGTGGGGAGTTGGGGAAAAGGTTAGTTTTTCGCCTTTTGCCTCAAAAGGGGTAAAAGTTCTAAAAATACCCGTGACTTCGCCCAAGAGGGAAAAATTCAACATACAGACTCGAGTCAAAGCCAAGGTGGGGCGTCAGGGAGAAAAGTGAAAATTTTCCTTTTGTCTAAAAGGCATAAAGGTGAAAATGGAAACGCGTTTCCCAGCCAACCAAAAGGAGCCATGTGTCCAGACAGAGTTTCCGGTTGCGGAGGTTTTTCAGTTTTTGCATTTTTTGCGCAAAGGGCCAAAAGGTAAATTACAAGCTGCAAACCTGAATTTTTATCCCAATTTGGCTGCCACATATCCCAATCAAAAGAGGGACCCATTTTCAAGTTGTTTTCCCACCTATTTGTACAGAATCGATGCAAAACATCAAAAGGAAATATCTTTCAACTCAGGGCTCAAGATATTGTGAATCTGATATCACTGGAAAGATCTTGACGTCGTCTACACCATGGGAGTCTGAAACTTCAATTTTAAGAGGGTAGGTGCAAGAAAAATGGAGAAATGTCTTTGAGATTTCAATGCAGGATCATCAGTCTCAAAAACCAGATCGAATTCAATCTATTTCCATTGTTTCCTCTTCCTTCAAGGTGCGAAATCGAGGATCAATGCAGTAAATATGGATTCAGGGGAAAGTTTCAGCACAAAACATTAACAACGGTGGTTGAGCTTCGACCCGCGTTTTCCTACTTCTCTCTCACTTTTTCTTCTCTCAGATCAATTCTATAAATACGGGGATATGATTCATTATAAAGGGTTGGATATTCTTAGTTTTGTAGGCTCTCTTGTCCTTCTAGCAAAAGGATCTGTGGGCTTTAGACCATCCTTTAAAATTGTATTACGTTCCTGCCTTTCAGCTATTCTGTAATGAATTGTATCAATCTATTAGAGCAATAAAATACATTTGTGATCGATCTCAAATTCTTCTTATTTCTTTTGCTTCTATCTGATCTCTCATTGCAGATATGGTTTTCTGTGTTTGTCTATTGTATGCATTTTATTAGTTTATGTTGAAGGCAAGATAAGTGTTCATAATTCCTTTTGGTGCATCACTTGGCAGTTTTGTTATTTCTTATTTCTGTACTCTTTTATCCCCGTCTCCTTGGCAAGTCTTAGACTAGGTATAGATATAGATCCTCTGCAAATCCTCACGTATACACCTAAACAAAGGAATAAGGAACCAACCTTTAATCTGGAGAGATTTTCCAATTCCAAAGATCCCACACCTTAGGAAAAGTTCCATGTCATGCAATCACACCAGATGATTCTACCTTAGACAAGAAAATCTTTAGAAATCATCTAGGGGTGCTGTGATTTTGCACTAACAGTTTTGGCACACCCGGTGGGACCAAGAAGTATCTATCTTATTACAGTATGAATTAATGTACACTTGCTATGATTTTAGATTTTAAGAAGCCTTAAAATTGTACATCTGGCGACTCCAAAAGAAACGAATTTACTGGTTTCAGCATCCCAAGCTTGGGAGATTCATGAATCTCACCCGATCTAGAGCAAGGAAAGAAGGTATATTTGAATACTTGCGTCTATCCCCAGGAAGAAAAAGGAGAGGAAGAAGAGATTAGAGGTCTCCATCTCCACCAATCAGGGCTTTATCAACACCTCCTCCTGAAAGACCGTTCATTCAACCAAGAGGAGTGCTCAGACCGATTAGAATTAGTCAGCCAAATCCTTATATTAACTTCACTGGCAGTAGTCCACTTGCCTTGACTGCACAAAACCCAGTTTTGATTGCAGCATTAAAGAGTATCCCACATTTCACTGGGGAAAATCAAACTTCTCCTAATGACCATGTCCAAGATATTGCACATGTCGGCATAATCCACGAAATCCATGAGATGGACATTGTTGTCAAATTGCTCACCTCTTCATTCAAAGGGAAAGCTTAACAATGGGTCAGGAGTATCCCGAAAGGTTCTATCCAGAATTGGAATCAGCTATGCATAACTCTACACAATCAGTTTGGAGAGAAAGATGTTAACTTGTCTTTAATGGAACAACTAACAACAATCAAGAGAGCCCTGAACGAGTAGTTGACAGACTTCAACCTCAGATTCCATCGGACCTGGGACAGGATTCCAATAGCAGTAAAGCCCACTGATGCAGGTTCCTTCTTATACTTTCTTAGGGCTTTAAATTTTGACATTTCTCTAATGATTCAGTCAATGGGAGGCACTACATTACCTACAACCTATAGCCTCTCCATAGGGGCTGAGAACCATTTGATTCAAGCTAGAAAAATCACTCCTAGATCATCCATGCCTCTGTACCCTGAGTTAGGAAGCCCAGATACAAGCCGAGTGCCTACATTAGCTCCTATACCCACCCCCAGGAGTCAAAGCTCAGCTGAAGCTTCCACTTCATCATCTAATACTGATAAAGAGTTTCAGGAAGCGGTAATGAAACAATTTCAGAACTTTGGGAATGAGCTAGTGACCATCAAAAGACAACAAGCTCAGAGTTTCAGGCCATACCAGCCCCAGGCCCAATATCAAGCCATACCCCAGTATCAACAGAATAGGCCACCACCTCAGACTGTGAATCAGAGCCAGAATCAAGGATAACCCTAAGCTGCTAGACCTTTCAGGCCGTATGATCCTAACACAACTTCAACATCAAGGGCATTGGTTCCTACACATAACAATATGGCACAAGAATACGATTGGTGTTTTCCATATGAACAACCACATAGCCAAGCAACATGCTTTAATAGTGCTCTAAATTAGACTAGTATGGTGTCATAAGAACCTAGCCAGGAGGAAAATCAGCAACAAGGAGATCAACAAGGTGGCCCCCCAAACGAGACTATTCTTTTCAACTAGCAGGCTGAAGACTTTTGTGGGATGAATCAGTCCCCTCCTCAAGGTGTGGCTGCCAACACACGGTCCAAAAGGAGAAATATTGGAGAGGGCCAACCATTGAGCCCAGGTGACCCTCAAACTTCCATCACTCCACAAGGTCCTAGTGCTCTAAGTACAACTCCCAACATGCTGAACCAATCCAGACCACCTCCCAAACCCAGTCAAGCACCAGTTGTAACAGCCCATGTGCAAGAAAGAAATGTGTTTAGGAAGGGGCAACAAAATGATAGCTCATTTAATATTATTGAGAAAATGAAGAAGGAAAAGTGTGAACATCTCACTATGGGAGTCACTGGCCATTCTAGGGCTGAGGGATCTGTTGCAGACTGCCATGTAGAATTGGTCCAGTTCAAATCACCCCCCTAACCAGCAAGAAAGAGTGTTTGCCAATACAGTTCAGCCTGGGAGGAACCATGGAGAACAACAAGATAAAAACATGAGACCTCCTCCCTTCTATATCTCATTGATTATTGGAGACAAGTTGGTGCAAAATTTTATGATTAATTCATGGGGCTAGTAGTTCTATGATGCCTAAACAAATAGGTGACCAGTTGGGTCTCCAATATGAGGTTATCTCTATAGGAGTAGTTAAATTAGATGGGATAGTAGTGACCACTATGGGAATCATCAAAGATTTGAGTCTCACTCTACATGCCTGCTCCAATGTAACTGTATTGTAAAACGTGTCCATCATAGATTTGCCACCACATTTTGCTTTGTTTCTATCTAGGGACTTCACTGCCAAAATTGGAGGCTAATTGTCTTCTGATTGGTCACATATTCTCTTTAGGACAAGGTATGGAGTGAAGGCCACAATCATATCTGAACTTATTGCTGATTATCATATTGAACCCTATGTGTCTAGCCCAATCAACGCCAACTACTCAACTTTTGATCAAAAGGACCTCCTAAGCACTTTTGAAGAAAATACCAAGGTGGGATGTATCCAATACTTGACTCTTGATGATTGGGTGAAAAAAAGCCATTCTTTTGAACCCTATAGGGAAATGGAAGAATATGAGCTAGGCATCTACTTCCTACGTGAAGAGAACCAGCCTCTGCCTGACCTAATCAATCCAAGAATACAGGGATGACAATGGGGTGTGGAAATTGTTCTTTAATGGTTCAAGGAGTATATAAGGAGCTGGAGGAGGAGACATGATTGTGTCCCCCAGAGGTATGAGATATTATTCATCCTTCAAATTCCAGTTTTCTTGCTCAAATAACACTATTGAATATGAAGCTTTAGTCTAAGGTCTTCATTGGGAAAGGAAGTTGAGAATCAATAACTTGCAAGTATTCAGTGATAGTGAACTGGTTGCCAATCAGGTTAGAGGACTTAATGCTATCAAAAATGACCTACTCAAGAACTATAAGAGTAGGGTATGGGATCTCATGGAAGATTTCAAGGCTTTCAGCATTGTGTCCATACCTAGAAAAGAGAATGAAGCTGCTAATAGACTTGGAGCTGTTGGATCAACATTTGATGTGGTGGACAACATCAAAAGAGACAAAGAACAACTGCATATCCATTTGGTTGTGAGGCTAGTAGTGCCAAATAATAATACATGCTGGCAAGTGTTTGAGAATGATCAATAGATCATTAAATTTTTGTACGAAGAAGCTGAATTCTTAGCTAGAAACCAGATCAGACTAGAGTGGCCATATGGGAACAAACTAGTTACAACTGCATACAAACAAGCTTCCCAAGGGCTTGGTGACATTGGAATCAATTTCCAATCCTAATGATTAGTTCTGTCGACACTAAAATTTTCCTCTATAATTCCTATTTCATTAATGTATGTATTAGGAATAAGATGTTGTTAAGTATAATTAGTAGTAGCGTCCGATAGAAGATAATGACACTACCAGTATGACGCCGACAATAATGTATAGTACAGTAACAGTCAAAGTACAATAGGAATGTTGTGGTAAAAAGTAAATATTTGTTGTAAGTGGTCCAGTAATGTTAAAATGTCAAAGTTTGGGTAAGTAGAGAAGTAGGGTCTACATGATTAGGAATTAGAAATATTATATTGGTAATAAGGACAAGGAGTGAGGTCATAAATATTTTGTGTATTTTATTTGTAAAAAGTCTAAAAATGTGGAACCCATGTAAAATGATAAGGTTTATTTTATCTTAAAAGATCTTACATGTACAGATAAGAGTTAAGGTATGGAATATGATTCGTCAGAGTGGATTTCTTATCCTATCTTAGAGATAAGATGGATAAGCCTGGAAGTTCTATAAATAGAGAGGCCACCCCCCTCATTTAGCATAGAAGGAAGTAGTGAGAAATATTGTAGGAAGTGTGCAAAGGAAGCCATCAGTTTAAAGGTGTGTTGAAGAAGCCATTAAGAGGTGTAATTGTAAAGTTTCTCCCATAGTCTTGGTGAAAGGCAAGTGAAGTCAATAACACTTGAAGTACCTCATGGGTGAGATTGTAACAATTTCATGTTAATATTATAATTTACTTTGATATTTCAGATTTGTCATCATTCCATCTTATCATAGTCGATGGTATTCTTGTGTTGTGTTGTTGTTTTGCTCCCAGATTACATCCACCAAACTAAAGGCTATGCATTAGTAAATAATCATAGCACGAGGAGTTCGCGATGAAGAATTATCATAGTTCCGGATTGGTGATGACAGTTCATAAAAGAGAAGACTAACATGCAGGTTAAGGGAAAGGATTCAGAGTCAATCCCAGTTGGAGATGGCAAAACACTTCAAATTGGCAAGGTGGCCACTGAGTGGGAAAGGTATGAATTCATACTTTTCCAAGAGTTCCCTGATGTGTTTACTTGGATTTATGAATACCTAAGGGGTATTAATCCAAAACTAGCACAACACAATTGAATAAGACCCAGCTACTCAGCTTATCAGGAAGAAGCAGAGACCAATCAATCCACATATTGAGCCTCTGATGAAGAAAGAGTTGAAAAAACTAATAGAGACAAGTATCATACTCCCAATCAAGAATTCAAGTTGGGTTACAAATATGGTCCTAGTCAGAAAGGAAAATGGGGAAATCAGGCTATGTGTTGACTTCAGGGATTTAAACAGAGCCTCCTTCAAAGATCACTACCCACTCCCTTCAATAGTAATATATTTTGCAAGTAGTGTCTAGGTAAGAGAGATTTTCTCTCTTAGATGGCTATTCGGGATACAATCAGATCATGGTGAAAGAAGATGATCAATTCAAAACTGATTTCACCACCAAATGGGGCACTTATGTATACAAAAAAATGCCATTTGGACTGTCCAATACTAGTTCTACTTTCCAAATAGCCACGGATATGGCATTCAAAGGGCTAATCAACCAAATAGTGTTGATATATCTGGATGATATCACTATGTTCTCTAAGAATGCGTGGCAGACCACCTTTTCCATCTAAGGTAGATGTTTCAAAGATGCAGAAGATTTGAGGTGTCTTTGAACCCCAAAAAAATATCATATTCTTGGCCCATGAGGGAAAGCTGTTTGGGCTACATTGTGTCTAAGGAGGGTCTGGCAATTGATCCAGAAAGGGTTGAAGCAATGAAATCACTGCCATTGCCCAGTCACAAGAAGGCTCTTCAAAGATTCTTGGGGAAGATAAACTTTTCTTCGAAGGTTTGTCCCAAAATTTGCTTCTCTGGTTAAGCCAATAAAACTGATACTCAAGAAGAGCTTAGCATTCAGATGGACAATTGAAGGAAAGGCAAGCTTTGAAGCTATCAAAGAGGCCATATCATAGGCCCCAACTCTTGTAAATCCAGATTTTTCCAAGGAATTCATATTGTATGCCTTTGGCGGCAATGAAACTATATTTGCAATCTTGGTTCAACAGAACAAAGAAAACTTAGAATAACTAATTACTTTCTTCAGTTAGAGTCTAGAATACTATGAGGTGAGGTATTCCTTTATTGAGAAGCAAGTCCTGGTGGTGATCAGAGGACTGAAGAAGTTTACACATTTGGTGTCAAACAACAAAATCCAACTATTGATCTTCCATGTAGGAGTTAAAGAATTCCTCTTCAGCAAGGACCTAAATGAGAAATGTGTAGGGTGGATTACTCATGTCATGGAATATGACATTGAGATTAAGGTCACCAAGCTGGTCTGTGGGAGGGGTTTGTGTGAGCAACTAGCCTCTTCTCTACAAGATGAAACAAATAGTGAGAAGGAGGCTGTTCTGATTCTACAAGATGATCAAGAAAAGGAAAGAAACGATGTACATGCTACCTGTGTTAGACCCAAGACATGGTGCATTTCCTTCAAACCGGCCTGTGCCCTCATGGGATGAATAAAGCAAAAAGAAGGAATTTCAGGTTACAGGAAATTCCATATGGTCTTATTGATGGTGTCTTGTTTAAAAGAGACATCAATGGTATTCTGCTGAGATGCTTTGGGACGGCTCAAGTGGAGAGATTGCTATAGTAATTTCATGTTGAAGCAACTAGAGTCCATTTTGTCTCTAAGAGTGACAGCACTCAAAATCATGAAAGTAGGATATTATTGGCCCAGAGTGTTTAGTGACTATTATGCATGGATTAAAAGATGCAAGAATTATGCTTTCTTCAAAGGGAAGGAGAAGCTAACAGCACTTCCATTGCACCCAATCTCGGTCGAATAACCTTTTATGCAGTGGGGATTGGACTTCACTGGAGTCATCAATCCAAAATCAATCCAGGGTCACAAATGGATCCTAACAGCCACAAACTATTTTACCAAATGGATCGTGGCAGTGGCACTCAAGGAAGCAAATGAGTCTAGTATCTTGGATTTCTATGAAGGAATAGTGAGCAGATTTGGGGTACAAGCCAACATCATCTCAGAAAATGAATTATCATTTATAGGTTCCAAAATCACATGATGGGCTGTCAAGAATGGAACTTATTTGAGCACCTCATCAAATTATTACCCTTAGGGTAATGGCCAGGGTGAGTCTACAAGCAAGAATTTGTTAAAGATCATCAAGAGAACTCTAGATGAGAATCAAAGGACCTGGCACACAAATCTCAAAACAACCTTATGGGCTGATAGAATAACACCCAAGAGATCTATAGGTAGCTCCCCATTCAAACTTGTCTATGGGAAAGAGGCAGTGTTGCCTATATCACTTGAGTTACCAGCATTGGAGCTTGTGAGGCAACTAGAAAGGTCTGAGTTTGCACCAATGGAGGTCAGGTACACAGAGTTGATAGAATTAGAAGAAGCTAGATCGAGTGCTCTCTAAGCATTGAAGAGGAGTTAGGATTCAATCAAGAAGTGCTTTGATAAGAATGCAAAATCAAGGACTGTCCTAGGAAGGGGAACTGGTTTTGAAATGGGATGCAGATAAAAAAAAACTAGGGATACATTCTAAGTTCAATGCCATCTGGAGTGGCCCCTATATGATAACAAGATGCAAAAGTAGTAATGCTTTCCAATTATCCTACATTGGAGGGTGAAGAGCTGCTAGATCCTAGTGAATAGGGATCTATCTCAAGAATTGCTACTAAAAGAGAAGTCCCACTCTGTATATATTAGTTTATTCTCTCTTTCCTTTAAGTGATTCTAGACATTGTCTTGCTGTAGCGTAGATTACTTTTCTCCTAAGTGATTTTACATGCTCTGCATGTTCCATTTGGAGCATGTATGATTTCAATTTTGTACATAGTCGTGGTGTTGTTTTGTTGCTCTTGTGCAGTTCATTCAGAAAAACAGATGAGGCCCTAGAGTTAAAACAATTTTCTACTCTCAGAGATCTTCATTTCGAGATTTTCTTATGAAATTTGAGGATGCACAGCGTAGCCTGGGCTCATGAACCAGAGGTAGAAATAGTATATCAGCTTGTTATTCTTGACTCCATGCCCAACAAATACGACAAGGCAACTGATCTCTTCATCTAATAGGCAGATGTCCCTGTGAGTCACGAAATTGTTATAAATATTTCACCCCTAGAACTGAAATATTGGATCGAACCACAACCCCATATTGAAGGAACCTGAGAAAACTCATCTAGATCCTACAAATTGGTTACAAGAAGGGATTCAGCAATGAATTGGCAGAGATGCCAAGAAATAGCAAAGGATCATGTACATAAAGAAAATGACCCTGTCGGAATGTTTCTACACCTTAAATTCATTCTGCAAGTTGCAGGTAGACCCAACAATGGAATAGCAGGGTCAAAAAATAAGAATCAATGCTACAAAGAAGTTAGAAGAAGGAAGAACGATGAATATTCGAAATTCCTCGGGATCGAATTGGTTCAGGAAAAGGGAAAAAAATGACTAAGTATAGAGGAATGCAAGCAGAGAGTGCCGCGTGTCTTAGCCTGGCGCATTTCCAAGAGTTAGTCCCCGGGAAGAAACCCAAATGAGCGTGAGGCCACCATGTAGCTCAAAGTCTAAAAAGTAAGAAAGACAATTGAACAGTCCAAAAAGTAGCGGAGGCAGACAAGTGTCAACCTGACTGCTCCTCCAAAGGAAAACTTTGGGTTGGATTTGTAAACATGCGCAGTGCCTCCACGTGTGCTCAAAGAGGGACAAAGTTAGTTGAAAATTCAAAACATTAACAAGCTCGGTAGAGGCTGCCAAGTGTCTCAATGGCATGCTAATTTAAGCATCAAAAGGAGAGCAGGTTCCTAAGCAAGCGCCAGGGTGACACGTGTCCCAGGGGAAAGCAGGGAGTCGGGGAAAAGGTTAGTTTTTTGCCCTTTGCCCTCAAAAGGGGTAAAATTTCTAAAAAGAGCCTGTGACTCCGCCCAAAAGGAAAAAAGTCAACATACAGACCCGAGTTAAAGCCAAGGTGGGGCATCAGGGAGAAAAGAGAAAATTTTCCTTTTTTCCAAAAGGCATAAAGGTAAAAATGGAAATGTGTTTCCCAGCCAACCAAAAGGAGCCATCATGTCTAGATGGAGTTTCGGGGCTGTGGAGGTTTTTGAGTATTTGCATTTTTGTACGCAAAGGGCCAAAAGGTAAATTACGGGCCGCATGGACCTGAATTTTTATCCCAATCTGGCTGCCACGTATCCCAATCAAAAGAGGGACCCATTTTTAAGTTGTTTTCCCACCTATTTGTAAAGAATCGATGTAAAAATTCAAAAGGGCATATCTTTTGACTCAAGGCTCGAGAGATTGTGAATTTAATATCGTTGGAAAGATCTCAACCTCATCTATGCCATGGGAGTATAAAAATTTAATTTTTGAGAGGGTAGGTTGAATAAAAATGGAGAAATGTCTTTGAGCTTTCAATGCAGGATCATCAGTCTCAACAACTAGCTCGGATTCGATCTATTTCC
Organism: Taxus chinensis; assembly: GCA_019776745.2. Lineage (NCBI taxonomy): Eukaryota > Viridiplantae > Streptophyta > Pinopsida > Cupressales > Taxaceae > Taxus > Taxus chinensis. Next base: position 727,262,713 of record CM034152.1, on the reverse strand, counting down.
ACCGTTTCCTCTTCCTTCAAGGTGCCAAATTAAGGATCGATGTAGTAAAGATGGATTCGGGGATAGATTTCAGCAGAAAACATTAACAGCAGTGGTTGAGCTTTGAACCTACGTTTTCTTGCTTCTTTCTCCCTTTTTCTTCTCTCAGATCGATTCTATAAATATGGGGACAAGATTCATTATAAAGGGTTGGATATTCTTATTTTTACAGGCTCCCTTCCCCTTCTAGAAAAAGGATCTGTGGGGTTTAGGCCTTCCTTTAAAATTGTATTATGTTCCTACCTTTCGGCTATTCTGTAATGAACTATATCAATCTATTAGAGCAATAAAATACGTTTGTGATCAATCTCAGATCCTTCTTGTTTCTTTTGCTTCTATATAATCTCTCATTTCAGATCTGGTTGTCTGTGTTTATTTATTGTATGCATTTTATTGGTTTGTGTCGAAGGCAAGATAAGTGTTCATCATTCCTTTTGGTGCATCACCTGGCAGTTTGGTTATTTCTTATTTCAGTACTCTTTTATCCATGTCTCCTTGGCAAGTCTTAGACTAGGTATAGATATAGATCCTCTACAAATCCTCATGTATGCACCTAAACAGAGGAATAAGGAACCAATTTTAATCTGAGAGCTTTTCCAATTCCAAAGGTCCCACACCTTAGGAAAAGTTCCATGTTATGCAATCACACCAGATGATTCTGCCTTAGAAAAGCAGAACTTTAGAAATCATCTGGGGGTGCTGTGATTCCACACTAACAATGCTTTCTTGAGGGATGGAACCAATATCTATAGGGATAAGGTGAAAAGGCTTGTACAATAGGAGCTCAGACCAATAGAAAATCTCGAAGGAAGGTGATCCTTGTGAAGGAATGCATTGAAATTTTGGAAAGACACGAACAATAGCGGGGCATGATCGAAGCTTCCACTTATTACCATTACGAGATTTGATGTAACTCCAGTTCCGCACAAATTAAATGAGGGAAAGGGGCTTCGTACTAGTAGGACTTTTCCTATAAGCTTCCAATAAAAGGGATGTCTCTGGATCTTCGCATTCAGCTTCAACCAATATGCGCAAAAATTTTCTTCCTACATTGAGTGTAACAAAAGCACGACTACACAATACAAGTGGTAATTTCAAGAGCATGTGGCATGTTTCCTGTGCACTAATGTTGTGCTCAATGACACTTTCTGTTAGCATTTTTCAGAGTGCGATGTGTGAGGGAAAATATGGATCTAAGCCTTGGATATTCTAGAGAGCATCTGGTGGTATGTTTCTGACCTTTGTTTGGCTTTGGAAGCATATTTTGCAATGTATTTTAGGACTGCATATCGAGAAAGAACTGGATGGCAATCAATGTTGGCCATTCATATGGATAACATTACTTGATTGTGTGTGTTCAAGCATTCATCATTCCTGGAAGGGAGGTATTTAATTGCACCATTCTCATCAATGAACAATGTAGAACTAGATCTAGTCTACCATGGTGCATTATATCGGCAATGAGGACGGTTATTTTTTTTGCACAGAAAAATTTGTTCAGAGCATCTTGTGTGACATTGAACATGATTTATTAATTCCTCTAAGTCATGAAGTGGGGAAGAAGCAAGAACATCTACAGAGGGAAACAAGCACAGATCGTCTTGGAGCGATCTGTGAACAAAGTCTAACTGGGCAACAACAGACCATGGATTTCATGCGTAAATGTACAAATTGAAGTATTTCCTAACTTTGTTTATATATTCATTATTCAACCAGTCAATATTGTCGACATTAGGAGCATTTGCTAGCCAAAGAAAACCATGCACATATGCAGATCCTCTATGTTGCCATTCATACCTATGAAAAAGAAATGTTTACATAAGTATGTTACAACAAAGGAGGAGGCATTGGAACTTCATCCCATGCCTGTCAAATGAGGTGGGAAAAACTAGGAATGCTCGCTTCAATGTTATATTATTGTTCAGAGGAATGGGTAATTGGACTACCAATGTCCAAGCGAGCATTGCCCAATTTTTAAGATTTGATTATTTGAATGTCAGTTGAGATAAAAGACTGCATACTTGGGAATTGGAACCCAACCCAGAAGGAATTCACGTATGTTCCTGCTACAAAACAGATGGTGACATAAGAATTAATATCATAAAATGACCTAGTTTTGAAATGTGGTTTATTAAGCAATATGCTTGGCATCTGTGAAAATTTTGATAAGAAATTGCTTTCTTGAGGGAAATCCACTTGATAGAAACCACACAGAGGATTACACCTTCAAACTCTCTTCCTTGTGTCGATGTATAGGTAAGTGCACACAAATGGGGCCAAAAACTGGTTTAAAGTGCCATTTTTTTATTTAAATTAGTAATAACTAAACTTCATTTAATAATATACCATGCATATGTTCAAATTTTGACAATGTGATAAGACTAGCAATCGCACGCTAAGTGTGCGATGGTAATGCCGAAAGATGGGGATGGAAGGAGTGGTAGAAAGTACAGATGCATAAGAAGAATGTAAAATATGGCGAGGAAAAAATTACAAAAACGACATAGTTTTGTAGAGAAGCAAGGGGAAGGAAAATAAAGGATAAGATAACATATGACAGAGGAAGAAGGGGAAATTTCTAGAGGATTCGAGCAGAAGAAGTTGAAGGAAAAGGAGGAGAAATACGAATGGCTGATAAGGAGGGCACACGAGATATAGCTATGAAGGTGAGTCTTTGTCTTTCAGTTCCTCCAATGTCGATGGTTGCATGTTGCAGAGTGAGACCTTGTGATTTGTGGATGGAAAATGCCCTAGCCATTTTTAGTAGTAGTTGCCTGCAGTTTCCTTTGGAAATAGGTGGAATGGGTACATTTTTGTGGGTTTTTGGCATAACAGTGAGGCCCTATGTATCGATCAAATTTGACTACCACAATAAAGGAATAACATGTTGGTCTGGAAGAGATTTCGTAGACAATATCTACGATGGAACCTGTGTGCACCATTAACAAGACCTGTTTCAACCCACCAAGTTTACAGAAAGCATAGACTTTTTGGTTGATGCAAAGAAGAACTTTGTGTTTCAATTGATCATCGTCAACTTCACCGGATTCAACATGCCTTGTCTTTTGAGCAATTGATCTGGTAATGGGTAAGTTGAGTGATTTCAACATTTGAAGATTGTGGTTGTCAACCAGGTCGTTTGTTGCAAAAAGATGTGGCCCTTCTTTGAATTCATTTATTTCCTGTTCAACAGAGGCAAGAATCAGTCCTTGACATAAGCAACTCCCAATCTTGTAGCACAGGGACAAAGTTGCAAATGTTGACAAGCAGTCTTCAAAATGAAGCTTGTGCAGGGTGGAACCTTGTTGTCTGAACACAAATGTCAAGGAGATTATTGTTGTGAAGTTCTTCCATAGGTTTATGTCGTAGGAGTTGCTAGCATAAAGAGGAATGTCCATGAAAGATGGAATTGGCTGATGTCCCCAACAAGGATGACAGAAGGATTACCAAATTCTAATGTTCTGTAGTAAGGAAAAGCTTCACGAAGGCGGTAGTTAATTTTAGTGAGAAATGTTGGGCATATGAAACTCATTTCATCAATTAGAATGTATTGGATATGTTTAAGGGACTCTTGAAGAGATGACAAATCTTGGCCCTCCAAGGGTTTGAGTTCTTTGATAGGAATACAAAGAAATGCATGTATAGTGGAGGTGGAAACATTGAATGCTGCGAATCCGATCGGGGCAAGCAAAAGGAGAGGTGATTGTTCAGGGGTTGATGTGGTGGTAAAGGAGGACCTCAAAGCATTTATTAGGAATGATTTTTCCGTACCTGCAATGCCTTGGATTATTAGTTTCAGTGGAAGTACGTTGATACAACTCAAATAATGGATTAGAATAGTATGGAAAGCCAACTGTTGTTCTGTAGATAAAGCAAAGGCGAGTGAGCCGAGAGTAGTTTGTATGCAGGTTGGAATGAGAGAAGGCTTTTGATCTTCAATAAAAGTTGGGCCAATGGATAGCAAAGTAGGTGGTACGCTATGTTCATTCCAATTATGCATGGTCTCAAAGTCATGGAGACCTAGCATGTGGAGGCTATCAAGGCCAGATGTGATGTCGGGTCGTACACGAAAAGTATTTGCCATTCTTGCATGATCTCGGGAGCTTCTGATGCTTTTGTGTTGGAGTCAGACAAAACTTCAGAATGTTGTGTGGAATTTGTTTTTGAGCGGGCTACGTGCCATGAAAAGGTTCCAAGAAAATATGGTTTCTTGAGGGATGGAACCAATATGTATAGGGATAAGGTGAAAAGGATTGTACAATAGGAGCTCAGACCAAGAGAAAATCTTGAAGGAAGGTGATCCTTGTGAAGGAATGCATTGAAATTTTGGAAAGACACGAACAATAGCGGGGCATGATCGAATCTTCCACTTATTACCGTTACGAGATTTGATGTAACTCCAGTGCTAGCACAACTTCAATGAGGGAAATGGGCTCCATACTAGTAGGACTTGTCCTATAAGCTTCCAAAAAAGGGGATGTCTCTGGATCTTCGCATTCAGCTTCAACCAATCTGCTCAAAAATTTTTCTTCCTACATTGAGTGTAACAAAAGTACGACTACACAATACAAGTGGTAATTTCAGGAGCATGTGACATGTTTCATGTGCACTAATGTCATGCTCAATGACACTTTCTATTAGCATTTTTTTGAGTGTGATGTGTGAGGGAAAGTATGGATCTAAGCCTTTGGATATTCTAGAGAGCATCTGGTGGTATGTTTCTAACCTTTGTTTTGGCTTTGGAAGCATATTTTGTAATGTATTTTAGGACTGCATATCGCGAAAGAAATGGTTGATAATCAATGTTGGCCCTCCATATGGATAACATTACTTGATTGTGTGTGTTCAAGCATTCATCATTCCTGGAAGGGAGGTATTTAATTACACCACTCTTATCAATGAACAATGTAGAACTAGATATAGTTTGCCATGGTGCATTATATCAGCAATGAGGGAGGTTATTCTTTTTGCGCAGAAAAGTTTGTTTAGAGCATCTTGTGTGACGTTGAACACAATTAATTAATTCCTCTAAGTCATGAAGTGGGGAAGTAGCAAGAACATCTGCAAAGGGCAACAAGCACAGATCCTCTTGGAGCGATATGTGAACAAAGTCTGACCGGGCAACAATAGATCGTGGATTTCATGCAGAAATGTACAAATTGAAAGTATTGCCTAACTTTGTTTATAGATTCATTATTCATCTGATCAATATTGTCGACATCAGGAGCGTTTGCTAGCCAAATAAAACCATGCACATGTGCAGATCTTCTATGTTGCCATTCATACCTATGAAAAAGAAAGGTTTACATAAGTATGTTTCAACAAACGAAACAAGATACGAAGAAAATGTTTACAGAAGTATGTTACAATGAAAGAGATCAGGAAGAAGGGAATTTTTTGACCTGTAGTAGTAGTCTTTCGCTCCAAGATGGTTCTGTAATACCTCTTCACAAAATATAGTGAATATTTGATGCAAGTAAGTAGCTACAGGATGAGGATGAGAAACAATGTTTAGCATCCAGAAATGTTGTGCGGATTGAGCATCATCCAGGGGATTTCCAGGCATGATATTATGAAGGTCTGACCATTTTGTGTCTGCTGCACTTAAATTGAAGAAGAGCGTAGGTGATCCCAATTGTTCAATCATGTCTGAGACTTCGCCTTTGCTTGTTGACCAGAAAGAGCGTGTGCCTCACAAGTTTGTACTGAACCTCATTAAACTTTCAGACATGCAATCGTATGGGAACTCTTGAAGGCATTTCCGAAGTTCCCCAATAGTGGGGGGATTCTATACTCGATATTTTACCTCATGGAGACTGCAACTGTAGAGTAACTTCTGTGTCGCATAATAAGATTAAGGAAGTAGTAATGAAACCTTGGGTGGGATTCATAGCGGTTGTCATGGTAATGCATCAAATGGAGGGTATACTCATGCATACGAAATTATTTCATTCGGAGTTGCTTAAAAATTGTAGCACCTGTCGGGAACAAAGTTGGAAAATCCATAGAGAAAATACCTTCTGTGGTGTATTCATTAATTGGTGACGACCCAACTTATAGCCAAGGAAAAGTGAAATGGGTGTTGTGGTTATGTGAAAGCAGGTATTGCTCAATGAGCTCCTCTTCAGTACCAATGTCATGAACGGAAGGAATGAAGGAGGATGTGTCTTAAGAATGGTCATTAGTGGTGTTTAAAGGGGCAGCGCCAGTGTGTGAGCTTAAAACAATATGGTGTTGGCAACTTAACAAGAATAGTGTGCAAGCATGAGGATATGTTTGTTGGGTCCATGGGTAGGGAGGAGAGGGCATCATTGTTGATAAGAACATCCTTGTAGTATAGGTCATTGGCAATTTTAAACTGCAAATCTTCCCATACACGGGATCTACCTACATACAAGTAATAATTTTTTTGTTGCATACCTGTCTTCTGTATGAGTATCATGTCCAAATCAGTTAGGAGAAAATGGAGAAAAATGAGAAAAACCTGGAGAATGTTTTTCATTGTTATTTGATTGCACATGATTAGTGACATATTTTAAAAGCACCACTCATTGGTTTGGAACGCCCAGGTACCCTAAACTGGTATCCTTTTGTGAGTGCAGGAGGGGTCTAGACAACACTTTTCCATGTTATTTGATTACACTTAATGATGGCATATTTGTAAGTGACAATCAGTGGCCAGGAATGTCCGGGTACCTTAAAATTTCACTATGCACAATTGTGGAAGGGGTCGGTGAAAAGGATTCGCTAGTGTGTTTATGTTTCAATGGTTATCTTTGACAACGTAATGTTGTTTGTAATTTTTTGGGGTGTACCTCGTGGATTTCATAGACTACACCTTCGAGACAACCTAAACAACTGAATGTAAATATGACACCACATGGAGGGAGATAATACTAAATAATGTAAGCAGGTGAGTCAAAAAAATGAAAGATGCAAAATATATATCACATGACGACAAATAGGAGAATAATAAATTACAAAATCAAACTTGAAAACATAACCAAACAATAAGGTTAATTTCTGGATTCATTTCCCATGTGGGTAGAACTCAACAAAAAAACAAGAAGAGCATGTACCTCCAAGGTGACTTCAACGATTGACCGTACTAAACTGAGATAGATGAATACCAAGACTTTGCAAACAAGCAAGTTAGACAAGATGAGTAAAGTAACAAAAAAATGCCCATATCTAAAGTCTGGTCCCACCAGGCATGCCAAAATGTTATACGGGAAACCTCATTATCGTGTGGGTGAAATCTGATACTGGAAGCCACCAATAACTTTCGAATGATGGAGGGCTTAGGACCTCAGATGTGGATATGGATCTATGGGCGCAAAGAAGATAGATATGTGATAAAAGAAGATAGATCTGCAAGACTCAAACATATGTGATTATATAAAAATATGCGGGGGTTGCCCAGACAATCCCAGTTCCAAGAGGATTTTAACTCCCTTGGAGGATGTTGACCCTCGTGTCTAGAAAGATAACAATAAATGATGAACAATATATATCATGCAGAAATAATGAAATACAAAATGACAAGTAACTGAAATGACGAGGGGACTTAGCTCGTGCTCTGATATGGAGATGAACTGGGCATCAGGATGCCAAGTTGATGAACAATGGCAAAGATTTCTCCCACACTCATCACCTTCTAACTTCTAACAATGGTAAAGGTTTTCCTTGACCTCAAACTTGTAGAACTTAATTAAGCACTTTCTTCTCCTCTCCTAAAAAATTCAATATGCAGAGATTTCATATTGATTTTTTTCTCTTTTTCATGGTCCTCCTCTCTCTCTCTGGGTCCTTTTGAAATAGGGGGGAAGACCCATATTTATAACTTGGATGTGAGGTTAGATTGGGGTTAACGAGTAATTGGGGTTTGATAAATTAAACCTGATTAAGAGACATGATGTGATCACGCGGGGCCCATGGTTTGACATATTAGGTGGAGTGGGGAGCATGATTTGAATGGGTAGGTGAGATAATAGATTCCATTTTTGAAATTAAGAGTGGAGTGTCGGATGGGTGTATTATTGCCCATGAATTGAATAATTTTGAGAGATGCCAAAATTCAATTATTAAATGGGTTTATATGCAGCCCATTTGATAATTAATTAAATTTGGGTGAGTAAATGGATGGGGGTTTATTTAGATTTAAGATAAATAAAAGCGAGAGTGAAAGTTGAATGAATGTGTGATGACAGAGGGGCTTTATACCAAAAACTAGTGTCTACAAGTGCATTATAAACTCAGCTCTCTATTGATTGTAAAATTTTAATTTGTACCATGTTGATATCTCCTCCAAACAATAATCATTGGAAAATATTTCAATCTATGTGGAAAAATAATATCAATTTATTTTACTTCTTGAGGAAAATTTATTGTGTGACCTTTATATTTGTATTGACCTCCAGAACATGTGTCACTTGTAGGATTGGGTTGACACGTGTTATCAACATTTCCTCAACTTGAGTTAAGTTTGCAAGTTCTGTCAGTTGTGGCCCAGGATCCATATTGTTCGATTCTGAAAATCGATGATGACCTTTCTCTTATCGACATATAGTACACACATGTCCTTCAGGTGTTCGAGAAACTTTTATTCCAAGGTAGAATTTTTGAAAAATATAACACATGATCGACAAAACAAGATTATCAAGACCGTGTAGAAAAATCATTTGGAAGGTATTCAAATCTCTCCCAAGAATTGCCATTGGGATCAAATATATTTTGTTCTCTCTCAATATATGTGATTCTTGCATTCTTCTTCTTCTTCTTTTAGGTTCAATTGTTGACTGCTCTTGTAAATCATTATTTTGCATTCTTATTCTTCTTGTTATTTGTATTGTTCGTAATGTTGTTTCTTCTTCCATACACTATTTTTCTCTACATTATTTCTAACGTCGACATCCATTATATCTTACGCCAAGTTTTCTAGTGTTTTGAGCAAGTGATCCACTGGTGTTGAATGTCGTCCCCCAAAATTATCTTCAATATTACCAACCAATGTACAATAATGCCTTTGAGGTGCTTTGTGGTGAAGTTCTTTTCTGTGTAGTATTTATTCCTTTAGTAACTAATCTTGAATGAATATTTCTTTGTAACCTTGTTTTTGATACATGTGAGTCACTGGGAGATGATCGTGCACAAATTTTTATCATGTTATTTGCATGTTTTTGTCTTTCTACATCTAATTATCCATTTATTAATTCATCCCTTTGTTCCACAAATCTTTGTCTATCGTTATCATTTCAACGTTTCCTTTGTTCCTCTCATTGTGCATATGTCATTTCTTGTTGTCTTCTTCTGCGATACTTGTCTTTGATATGATCTTCTTTATTCTTTGTTTCCAAAATTTAATCTTGATCGAGCCATACCTATATAGTATTTTTAAAAAAATGTCTAATTATTTATATAACTAAAAAACTTCATGTACATGTAATAGACAATAATCATATAATATCCATGTTCTAACAATTGGCAAGGCTAGTCAAAGGAATGATATGAAAAAAGAGAATAAGAGATTAGAATAATTTTTTCACCAACATACTTAAAAAACAACTATGCAATTTATAAAATCGTTTACATAAATAATGTTATCAAATATTTACATTCTTGTCTTTCTTCTTTAGACAATTGATCTGAATGAATAAAAATTTGTAGCCTTGTGCTTGATACATGCGAGACATCTTGAAATGATCGTGCATGAATTGTTATCATGTTATTTACATGTTGTCATCTTTCTGCATCTAATTCTTCATTTGTTAATTCAGCCCTGCATTCAACAAATCTTTTTCTATCGTTATCATTTCAACATTTCCTTTATTCCTCTCGCTGTGCATATGTCATTTCTTGTTAATGTCTTCTTCTGTGATATTATCTTTGGTATTCTCTTTGATATGCTCTTTTTTCCTCTTCATTTTAAAAATTTAATCTTGGTCGAGCCATACCTATAAAGCATTTTAAAAAAATCACAACATACAGTTATCAATAACATAACACGTTATCCACACATCAAAATGAAAAATAACATGATGGAATTGTAGTTTACGAGAACATATACCAAAACATTATGCCAAGCATATCCAAAATACGATGTCACGGTTTCTGCTATAGATAATATCAAAACATTTATATTCGATATATGTTTAACATTAAAAAACCACATCGTCGGAAGATGCATATGTTTTACATACATCGGGGGGTCCCTCGTTACATTGCTTTAAAAGCCTTTTTGAGAGCACAGTCTAACACCCAAATTTGGACGTGCTAGGAGAGCATTGATAGGAAATATCCCATTTGCAAATTCTAGCTCTTGGTATCAAAGAAGGCACATGCAATGCTAAATTTCTAGTTGGAAAAATGTCTGCATATGTTCCCCAATGTGAATAAGGCAAAGATATATAAACACATACAAATATACAAATAGAATAATGTTGACATTTACAATTTATAAAAATAATCACAAATTAATGTACCATTTGTGACAATATATTAAAATCCAACATTCTTCTTTATGCATCTATGATAAATCTGTGATTATTTTAAAAATAATATTGCTTTACTTAATTAACTATATAATATGTTTTTTGAAATAAAAGACAACAATGGTGAGGTTGTATAGAACAAAATATTGTTGTTCCATGAATGAGAAATCTTTGCGAGAATATTTTGGCCTATGCCACTTGGATAAAATGGTCCAAGTTCAGTAGTTTAGTAAACCCTCCGCCTCCGAATCGAAGAATAACCACGACCTATCAACGACAAAAGAAAGAGCTATTACATAAATATGCTCTCTTAAATCATTAATGTATGATACATTTACAAAATAATATACTTTAATTCCCGAACTATCAAAATCAACATTATGAACCTCATATAAATTCGAATATAAAAACATTGTTAATTACTTCGTCTAATCAAGTAATGGTTTTTATATTTTCTTTGAAGATCAATATAATGCGATTGGACAAAAAAGACTTTTCTGCAAACAAATTCAGAAGATTATTAGTTTTAATCTTATCCTTACTATTGATAAAAATATGTTACATAAATTATAAAACTAAACAATCAATCTGTTTGCAAATTATGTAATATTCAAGATGCACTTCAAATCCGACCAGCCTAACCCTCACACATGTTCGCACATCGTCAACTTACCCAAACTCTGACAAAATTACAAACAAAACCAATGGGGTGGTGCAGTGGTGGGGCACGTGGTTGCTTTGGCGGGGGTCACCAGTTCGAATTTTTCCAACCCTCACTGCGAACATGCGTGAGGGATAGGCTCAGCCCTTCAAATCTTATTTGAATACTTTCATTATTATAAAATAAGAAAACCACATTAAGCAACAACTAATTGGACTAAAAATCATACCTAAAGTAGAGCATATCCAAATTAATCAAAATGTCATGCGGTCGAAAAATAGTAGATTATTGATTTCCAAAAATTAAAACTTGGATAAGATGCATGCACATTCATGAATTCGTCATCAACAATTTAAGTGAATTTTAGAATAGAAGGAAATACATCCAAGAACGCAAAATTTAACCATCTGCATGCCATTAAGCCAATACATCTCATCAACAATAAATATTGAGTAATTACGAACATTTCAACTTAAATTAAAAATGGTTTCAAATTTATATTTGATAAGGTTCAAGTAAGGTATTTAAAAATGATGCTCAATCTAAATGTCGGCTCGTTATAATACCTTACAATAATAAAACCACTGCTAATTGGCAAGCTATTCAAAATTAAAGCAATACAAAACTAACATTGCAGATACATATATATATGAAATGCTCCTAGGACATACAATGAAATAATGATGATTGATGATTTGCACTACATAAAAGATTCATTGTACACAATTACAATAACCATTCACAAATCTAACACAACTAAAAGAATATTCGGTCACATTGTTTCAAACATTCAATAACAAAGTAACAATTATGTATTAGCTAGATATGTGTTTTGCACATGGTGTAGTTGATGCCTTGTGAATAATAAACTAAATTCAAAAAAGCAAAATCCTTGTGAACAATTGTTTGGGGCTCTTAATCTTCATACCTTCTATGAACGACGACTTCTGTTATGTTGTCGTTGTCATGCGTTGAAAACATGAGTATGCCTAAACAAAAAAAATTTATTGCTATGAGTGTAGGTTTCTAATCCCTGTAAAAATCAAGAATACATAATAATGTTAGAAATTAGGGTAATGAATTGAAATCACTTACGCTATTAACTCCAAATCTCCGAAAGGGTGAGAATAATTGAGACAAGACCTCCATTTGTAGTCATGACTTGTATCTGGAAGTAATCTCCATCACATTGAAAGTCAATGGATATGACATATTCCACATGTGATATATCACAAGTTTCCCTTTCACAAAGATAATATTACAAATGTTTAGATTTGTAAGATTATCGTAGTACTAAAATAACACTCTAAGGCATATTGCAGCCTGCACCACAAATAAATTGCATTTAAGCCCCTCCACGCTACAAAGACAAACTATTTGTACATTCCGAGCCAGTCAAAGTAACAATTATGTATTGGCTAGATATGTGGTGCGCATGGTGTAGTTGATGCCTTGTGAATAATAAACTAAATTTAAAAAAGCAAAATCCTTGTGAACAATTGTTTGGGGCTCTCCATCTTCATACCTTGTATAAACAACAACTTCTGTTATGTTGTCGTCGTCATGGGCTAAAAGCATGAGTAGGCCTAAACAAAAAAATTTTACTACTATGAGTGTAGGTTTCTAATCCATGTAAAATTCAAGAATACATAATAATGTTGGCAATTAGGGTAATGAATTGAAATCACTTACGCTATTAACTCCAAATCCCCGAAAGGACGAGAATAAATGAGACGAGACCTCCATTTGTAGTCATGACTCGTATATGGAAGTATTCCACATGTGATATATCAAGTTTCCCTTGCACTAAATTCAAATTTGTAAAGCAAAATCCTTGTGAACAATTTGCATTCCACACTGCAAAGGGCTCTTCAAGTCTTCATACCTTGAATGAAAGATCCTTGATGACTTTTGTTATGTTGTCGTTGTCATGGGCTGAAAGCATGAGTAGGCCTAAACAAAAAAATTTTACTGCTATGAGTGTAGGTTTCTAATCCCTGTAAAAATAAAGAATACATAATAATGTTGGCAATTAGGGTAATAAATTGAAATCACTTACGCTATTAACTCCAAATCTCTGAAAGTGCGTGAATAACTGAGACGAGACCTCCATTTGTAGTCATGACTCGTATCTGGAAGTAATCTCCATTCACATTGAAAGTCAAAATGGATATGAACAAATTCCACATGTGGCTATATCATCAAGTTCATCCCTTGTACAAACGACGAATTACAGTTATGTTGTGGATGTCATGGGATGAAAGCATTCTCGGCCTAGTACCAAAATAACACTCCTATGAGTGCAGGTATCTACAGCCCTGCACCAATAATCAAGATTGCATAATCCCCTAACGCTGGCAATTAGACAAACTGAATTGTACATTCCGAGCCTGTCAAAGTAACTCCAATTATCTGTATTGGCTAGAATATGTGTTGACGACCTCCATGGTGTAGTTGTTGCCTTGTGATATGGAAGTAAACTAAATTCAAAAAAGCAAAATCCTTGTGAACAATTGTTTGGGGCTCTTCATCTTCATACCTGGTATGAACGATGAATTCTGTTATGTTGTCATTGTCATGGGCTGAAAGCATGAGCAGGCCTAAACAAAAAAATTTTACTGCTATGAGTGTAGGTTTCTAATCCCTGTAAAAATAAAGAATACATAATAATGTTGGCAATTAGGGTAATGAATTGAAATCACTTACACTATTAACTCCAAATCTCTGAAAGGGCGAGAATAACTGAGACAAGACCTCCATTTGTAGTCATGACTCGTATATGGAAGTAAACTAAATTCAAAAACGTGAAATCCTTGTGAACAATTGTTTGGGGCTCTTCATCTTCATACCTTGTATGAACGACGACTTCTGTTATGTTGTCGTTGTCATGGGCTGAAAGCATGAGCAGGCCTAAACAAAAAAAAATTACTGGTATGAGTGTAGGTTTCTAATCCCTGTAAAAATCAATAATACATAATAATGTTGGCAATTAGGGTAATGAATTGAAATCACTTACGCTATTAACTCCAAATCTCTGAAAGGGTGAGAATAACTGAGACGAGACCTCCATTTGTAGTCATGACTCGTATATGGAAGTAAACTAAATTCAAAAAAGCAAAATCCTTGTGAAAAATTGTTTGGGGCTCTTCATCTTCATACCATGTATGAACGACGACTTCTGTTATGTTGTCGTTGTCATGGGCTGAAAGTATGAGCAGGCCTAAACAAAAAAAAATTACTGCTACGAGTGTAGGTTTCTAATCCCTGTAAAAATTAAAGAATACATAATAATGTTGGCAATTAGGGTAATGAATTGAAATCACTTACGCTATTAACTCCAAATCTCTGAAAGGGCGACAATAACTAAGACGATACCTCCATTTGTAGTCGTGACTCATATATGGAAGTAAACTAAATTCAAAAAAGCAAAATCCTTGTGAACAATTGTTTGGGGCTCTTCATCTTCATACCTTGTATGAACGACGACTTTTGTTATGTTGTCGTTGTCATGGGCTGAAAGCATGAGAAGGCCTAAACAAAAAAAATTTACTACTATGAGTGTAGGTTTCTAATCCCTGTAAAAATCAAGAATACATAATAATGTTGGCAATTAGGGTATTGAATTGAAATCACTTACGCTATTAACTCCAAATCTCTTAAAGGGCGAGAATAACTAAGACGAGACCTCCATTTGTAGTCATGAATCGTATCTGGAAGTAAACTAAATTCAAAAAAGCAAAATCCTTGTGAACAATTGTTTGGGGCTCTTCATCTTCATACCTTGTATGAACGACGACTTCTGTTATGTTGTCATTGTCATGGGCTGAAAGCATGAGCAGGCCTAAACAAAAAAATTTTACTGCTATGAGTGTAGGTTTCTAATCCCTGTAAAAATCAAGAATACATAATAATGTTGACAATTAGGGTAATGAATTGAAATCACCTACGCTATTAACTCCAAATCTCCGAAAGGGCGAGAATAACTGAGACGAGACCTCCATTTGTAGTCATGACTCGTATCTGGAAGTAAACTAAATTCAAAAAAGCAAAATCCTTGTGAACAATTGTTTGGGGCTCTTCATCTTCATACCTTGTATGAACGACGACTTCTGTTATGTTGTCGTTGTCATGGGCTAAAAGCATGAGCGGGCCTAAACAAAAAAATTTTACTGCTATGAGTGTAGGTTTCTAATCCATGTAAAAATCAAGAATACATAATAATGTTGACAATTAGGGTAATGAATTGAAATCACTTACGCTATTAACTCCAAATCTCCGAAAGGGTGAGAATAACTGAGACGAGACCTCCGTTTGTAGTCATGACTCGTATTTGGAAGTAATCTCCATCGCATTGAAAGTCAATGGATATGACATATTCAACATGTGATACATCACAAGTTTCCCTTGCACAAAGATAATATTACAGATGTTTGGATTTGTAAGATTCTCGTAGTACCATAATAACACTCCAGGGCATATTGCAGCCTGCATCACAAATAAATTGCATAAGCCCCTCCACACTGTAAAGACAAATTGTTTGTACATTCCGAGCCAGTCAGGAAAACCAAAGCCATTACATGTTATTCTTTTTATGCGGTCTCATGTTGTGTTGATCGGCCAACGGAGATAAAGTGGGAAATTGTAACACAACAAAGTTGTTTAATCCGTCTAATGCCTTAAGTGATTCTTTGGCGTTTCAGGGAACTGTGCGTGAAGACAGGGGTCAACACTCTAATGCCTATCATTGCCCTTGCTGTGGGGAACGAGGAAGAAGTTATAAATACTTTATTTTTCCTCTAATTTTTATTTTTATCTCACGGACACAAATTGGAATTTCACAGCACGGCATTAGACACTTTCACACCATATATGTAAATGTATATGCCTCTGACATTATTAACAATATTAAGCATTGACTTCAACCTGGACTCAAACATCGGAAAAAGCATGTACCATACTTCATAACAATGTTCATGGCAATTTATCACTTAACACAGATAAAACATTTTAAATTTGAAAGAAATATTATATTTGCTGTAAAACGTTGCTAACTTTTGAAAGTCCTCCCACATACTTTACTAAAAACATTAACTATATTTTTCGTTTATTTAATTTATCAGCGATGCCCGGGGGTCTATTAACTATATTCTATTGTTATAAAGCTTAAATACAGTCATATAGCTGTCAAATTTGACCATCAGTCGGATCAGCGTGTCTTTTCATGGAAGCACGGACAGCCCACTAAAATTATTGATGCACCGAACCGGTGATAATACGAATGTGTAAAATTCTAAATTTTTATCTTTTGCAAATGCGGGATCCAAATATTGGGGAAGTGATAATACGAGAGGATATATGTAATTATATTTTCTAGAATTTTAGAGGAAAGAGTATTTTGTATTTAAATGCCTTGGTAGAAGATATATATTTTTCGAAATTCTCATGTATGTTTGAAGAGTTATTTTTACAAGTTTAGAAATAATTAGCTTCAAACAATATTTTAACTTTAATTAGAAAATATTCAAATTAAAATCTTCATATACATATAATTCAGAATATGAATTTTTAATTTCAAGATTATAACTTTCAAATAACACATCATACTTTTCAATAACTTTCACATAATAGAAATGATATTTATAATTAATTTTATGATACATTTAAGAACCCTTGGTTCATTGTAATATATTCTTGATTTCTAGTGACCATTCCTAATCTGAAATAAATATTAATATCTAAATTACATTAAATTAATTAAAATTCTAACACTCAAGAGTGGCACAAGATGGGATTGATAACAGTTAGAATTCGTCCACGTCCATGTGAGCAAATAATTATTTACATACCTTTCTAAAAAAAAACTTAATAAAGTTTCAAATCACATCGTAAGTCCTATCCATTATCTTTATCATCTAAATAATGGGGTCCTAAAAATTGAAAATCGAGTAAGCGACAAGTTGAATATTTGATTCACAGCACGGGAGGAGGTGCACGTGTGGGCCATGCCATTATAATATCCTCACCTGTTATCCAATCACTGTAGTATTACATTACATATAATTTATATTGTTATTTTTGAAGAAGCTTAAAGAAAATTGTAAGCTCTGTATTGAGAATACAGAGAGGGATAGAGGTCAATGCCAAATAACATGATGATTCGTATGTTACTGATCGCCAGTTTTATAATACTGAAATCCTCCACGGTTGCGCAGCCAGTAACAAATATCAGCCGGAAGAGTTTTCCTCCACAATTTGTGTTTGGCACAGCTTCCTCAGCATTCCAGGTTTTTTTTGTTTTTGTTTTTTCCCTCAGGTTCTTAATATCATTGCAGATTCTTAATATCAATTACATGGAAAATAGAATTTTTTTTGTTTTCAACAGGATTCACTATATGAAACCCCATTTTGGCTGGACAAAAATCAATATTTGCAGTGAAATCATTTATTTTTAGTATTCCAAAAATCGAAGTATTGGCTCTTTGTAAGCCAACTCTGCCCTTGTAAATTTGTATTCTTATTTTTTGTAATTTTGGGGTTGTGTGGTTGGCTTTCTAGTATGAGGGAGCGGTGAAAGAAGATGGGAGAGGACCCAGTATATGGGATACCTATTCTCATCAATTTGGTAAGGAATTGATTTGCATTTCTATATAATGGTATTTGGATAATAGTTTTGTATAATAATATAGATATATTATGACAGGAAAGGTGCTTGATTTAAGCAACGCTGACATTGCAGTCGACCAGTATCATCGATTTCAGGTAAGACTTATCAAGAACTTATTCTGGGCATGAGATACCGCCTCTTAGTGAGCTCCTAGTATCATTTTAGGAACAATCCCTTTGCATTTATTGAGTTGCCTGATTACAATTTTGGGTGATTTTATTAATAACTTTATCAGGAGATTGAATGTGAACAAGGAAAATGTACATATAAAAACTAAAAACAATTGTTAAATGCAATTTGATTGCTGTATAACTCCTATTGTTATTTTAGTTAGTTGGGTGAAATTTCAGATTATATATTTTTCAGGAAGATGTTCAACTAATGGTTGATATGGGGATGGACGCTTACAGATTTTCTATTTCTTGGTCTCGTATATTTCCTAGTGAGTGAAATTTTAATATATTTATAGTTTTTTTTTTTGTTCTGTTTATTTTTTGTCCTCTAAAAATGCTGACTAGAGACGATTTCATAGACGGCAGTGGAGAAATGAATGAAGCCGGAGTGGATCATTACAATAAGCTTATAAATGCACTCTTGGAGAAAGGTATTTGCAAATCAGATTAATAATTTTTGTGGGTTTTAAGGACAGCCTGCAATATTTTTTAGTTATTAAGTAACATAATAAATAAAAATAAGAACCTTCAAATTGGGTGTGTTTCAGAGAAATGTATTTAAGATATCTGAGTACACTGTAAACATTAATATTAATATTATGTTTTTCTGTATTACGATTAT
The DNA here is from genome assembly GCA_019776745.2 of Taxus chinensis. Classification (NCBI taxonomy): domain Eukaryota; kingdom Viridiplantae; phylum Streptophyta; class Pinopsida; order Cupressales; family Taxaceae; genus Taxus; species Taxus chinensis. The sequence continues at coordinate 727,244,064 of CM034152.1, read as the reverse complement.
TTGGAAATGGTGAATATTGAATTTATGTACACGTGGATTAGGAATTGAGCCATACGTGACATTGTATCACTGGGATCTTCCTCAAGCACTTGAGGATTCCTACAAAGGTTGGCTCCACTCCAACATTGTGTAAGTCTTCCCTTATTCCAAATTCTCATTACATGGCTTCTTAGAAACATATACTGATTCTTTTACCTGAAAGTATTACTTTGATTTTGTAGGGGAGACTATGTAAAGTTTGCAGAGACTTGCTTTGAGAAATTCGGAGATAGAGTGAAGAAGTGGGTTACATTTAACGAGCCTCACACTTTCGCTATTCAGGGCTATGACGTGGGCCTGCAAGCGCCTGGAAGATGTTCCATTCTCCTCCATACCTTTTGCAGAGCTGGAAATTCGGCCACAGAGCCCTATATTGTGGGTCATCATGTTCTTCTTTCCCATGCCACAACTGTCAACATATACAGGAAAAAGTATAAGGTAAATGACAGTGCACCGTTATTTTATATACATAGTTCAAGTGTAAATAGTCTTCTTTTGCTTATGAAATTTATAATCACCTAATTCGAAGGCAAAGCAAGGTGGAAGAATCGGCATTGCTTTGGACGTGATGTGGTACGAGCCCATGTCGAATTCCTCAGAGGACATAGCTGCTACACAGAGAGCCCAGGATTTTCAGTTTGGATGGTAAGTAACAATAGACTCTACACTAAATAAATGAAGGCTTATGAGGGAAAATTTAATCAAAATATTAATCTGTGTGGAATTTTAACGTATCTCACAAGATGAACTGGTGTTTTTATTTTCAAAGTGGTCATTACTTTTAAATTTTTTTTCCATATAGAATGGAAAATGGATTTTTTTTTGTCATTAGTAGAGGGGGAGGAGTGCAGTCTTCAAAGCATTACATTTGCCTTTCCTCACACCCTCTCTTACAATTCAAGAAGTTCAAAACTACATGATTAAAGATTTTATGTTTTGAGACACTAAATTTTGTTATAATTTTCTTTTTGAAATAAAAGTTTTATGTCTCAATTCCTCAATTTACTTACAGTTTTATTAAAATATTTGTATAAATTAATTAGAGAAATGATTTGATTTTTTAGAACCTAATACTCTTAATAAGATATATTTGTAAAAGTACCAATTTTAAAATAAGATATGGAAAGACTATATTTCTAATAATCCTCTAACATTTGTTATAAGACATGTTTACGAAAATATTAATTTAATGATAATAATAATTATGTAAATTTGTATTTAATAAAAGTATATAAGAACCAATTATAATATGCACAAAGTCATTTAAAATAAAGTAGTACTAATAATTGTACTAATAATTGTTCCACTTCTATTCAATGATTGTACTTAAAGAATTATTCACAAATGCAACATATTGCACCATATGTGGCTTATAATTTTTTTGGTCAAAATATTTTATATTAAATGAGTTTAAATTTTAAACTTTACTTTCTTAGATATTCTTGTAAGATTTATAAGTAACATTTAAATTATTTATTATTTTGGAGTTTCAATTATTAAAAAAGAATCTTTGAGTTATTTTAATATAATCTTGTTCATCTTACATTATCAAATTTAATTAAGGGAAAATTAATTTGTAATAATATAAACACTTCTATCATTACATTAAAAGGTATTCTTACAATGATAATCAAAGTTATAATGGAGTGAGTTGTTCACTTTTATTTCATATATTAAATTTATTGTCTATTTAATTCTTAATCCACACTTGTCACTTATATGTTTTTCTTGTCTTTTTCTTAAAAAAGTGAATAAAAGAAATAGTAATATCTAACCTAATTAAATAAGTACTCAAAATCCATATCTCAAGTTTACTAATATTATTATATTTTTATCAAGAATTCAAATTTAACTATTTTTCTTTTTAATGAAGAAGCACACTTTTATTTGAATAAAAAAATACTCTGTGGCGGTTTCTTAATATATATGGTAGGATGGAAAATAAGTGGCATGGTAGGAATATATGCAGGTTTATGGATCCGATATTTTTCGGCGAGTATCCGGAATCAATGAGAGAGAGGGTGGGCGATAGGTTGCCCCGCTTTTCAGTTGAAGAATCGACACTTGTCAAAGGTTCGTTGGATTTCGTGGGGGTGAACCATTACACCACTTATTATGCCACTAACAACAAAACAAATATCATCGGAACGCTGTTAAACAATACACTCGCAGATTCCGGGGCTGTCACAATCCGTAAGTTGATTCTTTTCACGCTTCCCACTCATATAAATTTGAAGCTTTCGAATCAGAATAATTCAATTTCAGATAAAAGACAGAATTACTTTTTCAGTAAACCCATACCCATGAGTTGTCCACAGTCCATTATTTTCTGTCAATATTGCTCCTTTATTGAAAAGCAAGGCAATTTTGTCTTTCTGTATTATTCCTGCACAGAAAAGATGATATCCTTTGCTTAAAAATAAATAAAATCTGATTACTCGTTTTTGTTTTGAATGGCCAGCGTTCAGAAATGGTTCCCCCATTGGTAGCAAGGTACGAGTTGCTTCATTCTGAGATGACCATCTTGAAAGTAAATCGATTTAATAATAATAATAATGTATAAGCAACATAGTTAGACTGATAATTTAATTTTATTGTAATCAATATAGGCATCGTCGATATGGCTGTACATTGTACCTCGGGGAATAAGGAGGCTGATGAATTACATCAAGCAACGTTATGGCAATCCTCCTATCATAATTACTGAAAACGGTCTGTTATTGGAACATCAGTCAATTTTGTAAACATATGTGATGTTTAAGCTGAGCGTCTTCCTAATCTTGTAGGAATGGACGACCCAAACAACATTTTTATATCTTTGGAGAAGGCGTTGAAGGATGATAAACGGATACGCTATCATGCGGACTATCTTTCAAACCTTTCAGCTGCAATCAAGTAAGCTGATTTATCAGATATCTACCATTAATCCAAGCAACTCAACCAACCATTAATGAATGTTGAGTCCTGGTATTTTTATTCGTTGCAGAGAGGATGGATGTGATGTGCGTGGATATTTCGTGTGGTCGCTGCTGGACAATTGGGAGTGGGGAGCGGGTTATACTTCAAGATTTGGTCTCTACTTTGTAGATTACAACAATAAGCTCCAGAGACATCCCAAGGCATCTGTCAAATGGTTCAAAAACTTTCTGGGAACATAAATATATTTTCCTTCATACGAGCATCCATTAGACCTTTTAAAAGCATGCATTAGCATTGCATAATGGGCTTGCTTGATTTTCTCTTACAATTGCTTCCCTCAATTTAACTAGCAATTCTTTTAATTATTTAACTAAATTCTATTATATGATGATGTTTAATTCAATTGAGCTATGTGTAAAATCTTGTGACTGCAATCTTATCTCACCTTGGCAATTGTAACTTTGATTTTTCTGGCTTCAAACACAGACTCTAGATGCCAAAATTATTATCATTCAAAATTTTCATTGGTTCAATTAAAAATTCACAATGTTCATTGACAATGAAAATGCACCATTGACTTAAATGCGTCACTATGGCCATTATTGCAGTCGTGAGAGAGCACTAAATGGAAATGGGGTTGGTGACCGCAACACACACTGAGTGGGTTGGTGTAAATGTGAAAAATGTTCCAACGAACCCACCCGAAAGTGCCTTTTCCAATTTCAATGAATATTACATGTACAATGTAGATGTCCCATGTTCTATTACTACCCTTTTTTATTGACGTAAGGAAAAACTTTTCTCGTGAGAAGAAGACCAAATAAAGTTGTGCACATTGAAGAAAATGTTTTAAAACCACCAAAGAATGGGCACTCTCATGTGACGTGTTTGGTCCTAATAACATTCACAATATGATGTATTGAAATTTACATTGAAAAACGCAAAAATGAAATTAAACTTAATATGAAAATAGTTTATATTATCACTATAAAAAAACACAACTAAAAAAAAAAGTTTATATTCTTAGTTTATTTATTTATTTTGAGCTTCTGTTGATAAAGGATGGTTTATTGAAGTTTTACACTATGAACAATCATTTCATTAAATCTCAACATATATTCTACTGAATTGAGACAACCATTATTGCAACTTTTGGTGAGATGCTAGATTTTTATCATCTATATATTGGATTTTTTTTTATATGAAAAGGGACTTATAGTATATTAAATGCAACATGATACAAGATTCTCTCAACAAAAAAACGGGCGGTATGAGAGCACACCCCAAAGCCACACAAAGAAAACAACTACAAGGGGGTCCGAGGAAGACCAAAAACAAAGGAACTCACGTCTAAAGGAGAAAGAGAAGTGGGAGCATCAAAGCACTCCTTCTTTTCCTTGTGCGAGACAATAGTCCGTGGCGCCTGTTGGGGTGCTAGGACAAGCGGACGATCAAGGCACGAGCTATCCGAAGCGGGGTCAGAATCAAAAGACTCAGAAACATGCGTCCGTTTAGCACCACTGCCAATAGGGGGAATCTCGACAGTCATATCATCTAGTTGGTCTTTGACGTTCGACTGATCTTTGAATTCCGACACAGAGAAAGGCTGCCAACCTTTAGGCTGCTGAGAAACTCCTTTGGTCTTCTTCTATTTATTTTGATTGGGCAATAATGGGCAAGCCTCTTGAAGGTGCCCAGTTTGATGGCATAACCGACATTGAAAGGCCGTGTTCTCATAGTCAAGAATTTGAATCCACTTGAAGCCATCATGGATTAATTCCAATTTGTCCAGAAGACCATTGCTGAAATCCGCCTCAATGCATATACGTGCATAGGTAAATAACCTTTTCTGAGACCGCTCATCATCCACCTTGATGAAGCGACCAAGAGAATTACCAATAGCAACACAAACCACTGGATGCCAAAAGGGGAGAAGAAGATTGGGTAAATGAACCCAAATCGACATTTTAGAGACCACCATAGTAGAGGGGTCAAAATATAGAAACCATGGTGTAATAAAGAGGCCAACCCTACCCCAAAACCAGGGACCTTCAGTAAAAACCCGTTGATAATCTGTAGGAGAGGAAAACTGAACAATAAAAAATCCCTTTGCACAAAGATGGATCTCACAACCATGGGACAAAGTGGAATTAACCCATTGATGTAGCTCTTCACTCTGAGACCAAAATCCATTAAATCTACAGATAATGGAAAAATTTTTAAGGGCACAAATTGAATCAGCTAACTCTGAGAGTGAAAGGGTAGCTATAGGAGTGTCCGCTACTTTTTCGACAATGTATGGTGAGTCAGGGGCCCTTGAAAAAACATATTTCTGTGGTCCTGTAGCAGCCACCAAGAAGGTCTTTGGAGGAGCCATTGCAGTGCCGGGAGCAGAGGAAACAACCACAACCATGAGGCCGAAAACCTAAAACCCTAGCCGCAGTTTGTATTTCTTTTTCGTCCACTGTCCATTATCCTCATTCTTTGTTTCATTCAGAGTTCATGCAAGAAATCATGATTCATAGTTTGACACTAAATTCTAAAAAATATATCAAAATATGCATGAATATTTTTCATATTGGGAAGTAGTGCCTGCTATGCTTAGAAATAATGTTTTTGTTTTGTGTAATTATAATTTTGTCAAAATAAAATTACAAATTTTCTGTTTATTTGGAGAACTGCTTTAAATGTACAGGAATCGTGACATTGCCACGGACATGTTCATCTTATGGCTTGAAGGTTTGTGGGTATTTCAAAATTTTAAACGTTGTCTTTCTTTTTCCTTTTCTTTCACCATTTTGTGATGCAAATGTGTTAGGATCGAAACAAAGATGAGTAATAAAACATAATTAAAATAGAAATAATATAAGCATGCAATTACAAGATAAAACCAAGATTTAACGTGGTTCACCCAATGTGGGCTACATCCACCAAAAACAAGTCAGCCTTTTCCTTTATTCAGTCCAGAGGAATACAATACAATTCTCTCTTTTTCATATTCTAAAGAGTAAATCCATGCACACATATATAACTTGTGCACCTCTTTGTAAAAGTTTTGCTTTAACCATAAACAACCTAAATATAACATGCTTATAAATAAGACATACATATAAATAAGATAAACATAAAAATAACAACTCTCGTCTATTAATAAGACAATGCTACTTTTATTCATGGCCATGCTTTCCTCCCCAAATCAAGGAAAAAGCAAACTGCCACTTCATCTATTAGTTAGACTCTACATCTTCAACAATCTCCCACTTGGAGACTAACTGTTGCAACCCACTGTTACATCTCATCCTCATACTCTTCTCTAACTTGTTTCTCTTCTTCAAGATCAATCTTGAAGACCTATCAAAGCTGAACAACCTTCCAACTTCTCTTTTATCATCGCCTTTGTCAACATATCAGCAAGATTCTGACTTGTATAGATCTTCTCCAACATCAGTTGTCCATCCTCCAAAACTGATCTAATGAAGTGATACCTGAGTTATATATGCTTGGTTCTCAAATGGAATGTTGAGTTATTGGCAAGATGAATTGCACTCTGGCTATCACTGAATAATCTGTAATCCTCCCGCTTCTTTCCAAAATCTTCCATGAACCGCTACATCCATATAATCTCTTTGCTTGCTTCTGTAGTAGCAACATACTTTACCTATGTAGTAGACAAGGAAACAATCTTCTATAGTTTAGAAATCCAACTAACTCTCATGCCACCAACAATGAATACATAACATGTGGTTCTCCTCCTACCATCAAAATCTTTAGCCATGTCTACATCAACATATCTGTGTACAGAAACCTCTGACCCTTCATAACACAACTGCCTACTATTGGTCCCTCTCAAGTATATGAGAATCCACTGGACCACATTCCAGTGCTCCTTTCTTGGATTACTCATGTATCTGCTGATAACTCCCACTACGTGGGCAATGTCTGGTCTTGTGCATACCATGACATACATCAAACTTCCAATTGCTGAAGCATATGGAACTCTAGACATATATTCAATTTCTTCATATGTTTTAGGACACTTTTATTTACTCAACTTGAAGTGCCCTACCAATGGTGTACTTACTGGTTTTGCATCCTGCATCCTAAACCTACCCAAAACCCTGTTCACATACTCTTCTTGAGACAAAGCTAGTATTTTACTCTTTCTGTCGAGCTATTGATTCTCATGCCAAGAATTTTCTTTGTTGCACCTAAATCCTTCATGGAAAATGTATTGCCTAACTGTCTCTTTAGCTCATTTATATCCTGCAAGTTTGACCCTGCCATAAGCATCTCATCCACATAAAACAACAAGATAATATAGGTTCCATTATCTAGTCTCTTAAAATAAACACAGTGATCAGAATGACATCTAGAGTAACCTTGTTCTATCATGAACTTGTCAAATCTCAAATACCATTGCCTTGGAGCTTGCTTAAGGCCATACAAGCTCTTCTTCAATCTGCACACTAAATTCTCCTTCCCCTTGACTTCATATCCTTGTGGCTTCTCCATATATATTTCTTCCTCCAAATCACCATGAAAAAAATAAGTCTTTACATCTAATTGTTCAAGATGAAAATCTTCCACAACTACCAAACTTAAAACAGTTCTAATGGAAGTCACTTTAACAACAGGAGAGAAAATTTCATCAAAGTCTATACCTTTTTCTTGTGCAAATACCTTCACAAAAATTCTTTCCTTTTACCTTTTTTTGTCACCTTCTTCTTCCTTCAACTTGTAAACCCACTTGTTCTGCAATGCTCTCTTTCCTATAGGAAACTAAACCAAATCCCAAGTTTGGTTGTGATCCAAGGAGTCCATCTCGTCATCCATACCCTGATCCCACTTTTTCCATGTTTCTACTTGCATTGATTCTTCAAAACTTTCTGGTTCTCCACCATCTTTAAATAAACAATAATAAATCTCATACGAAGATAATCGTGCAGGAGGTTTACTTACCCTAGTAGAACGTCTCACAAGATTTTTTAGATTTTGATGCTCTTGCTGTTCTTACTGATTTTGATCTACATAATCAACACCGAATGTGCCAGGATTGATTCCAACTTGTTTATTTTCTATCCCTTTGAGCACCTCTCTATCTTTTATCTCATCAAGTGCTACATACTCAGAATTTTCCAGCTTCTTATCATGTAGTTGTTCCATGTACATAACCCTTTCATTGAAAATAATATCCCTACTCTGAATGATTTTCTTCTCATCCAAACTCCACAACCGGAATCCAAAATCATCAGTTCCATATACAATAAAAGTACATTTCTTTGACTTAGCTTCTAGCTTGGTCCTATTCTCTTTATCATTGTGAACAAATGCTTCACAACTAAAAAAATTCAGAAAAGAATAGTTTACCTCCGTACTGGTTCAAGCCTCCTCTGGTACTTCACCTTCCAAAGCACTTGAAGGTCCTTTGTTTATCAAGTAAACAACAATATATACAACATCCACCCAAAGCTATAAGGGTAATCCAACATGCAATCTCATGCTCCTTGCATGCTCCATGATAGTCCTGTTCATTCTTTCTGACACACCATTATGTTGTGGTGTTCTAGGAACTGTCTTCACCCTACGGATTCCATTCTATGAACAATAATTATTAAATTCATTGTTGCAGTACTCTCCACCATTATCTAATCCGAGACACTTCAACTTCAAACCTGTTTCATTCTTAACCAAAGATTTCCACTTCTTGAAAGTATTAAATACATCAGAATTTATTCTTTATACAGTAAACCCAAACCTTCCTAGTAGCATCATCAATAAAAGTAACATAATACCGTGAACCACCAAGAGAAGATACCCGAGCCGGTCCTCACACATCCGTATGAACAGTATCTAACTTGTGCTCCTTTATGGTTGATCCAACCTTGAGAAATCTCACACACTTTTGTTTCCCATACACACAATACTCACAAAAGTCCAGTTCTATGTTTTTCAAATCTGATAATTTTCCCTGTGAATATAAAATCTTCATCCCCTTCTCACTCATATGGCCAAGTCTGTGATGCCACAGAGTTGTGTCTATACCTGTAGTAGCTGAAATAGAAGATCCAGATTAGTACTAACAGTGGATAAATACAAAGTACCTACTTTCTTACCTCTTGCTACCACAAGAGAACCCTTGGTAACTTTCCAAGAATCTACTGTAAATATAACCATACAACCCTCATCTCCTAATTTACCTGCAGAAATTAGATTCCTCCTTAAGCTAGGAACATGCTTGAAATTCTTCAACACCCAAGTGTTACCATTCTGCAATTTAACATGAACAATGCCTTTTCCAACAATGTTACATGGCTCATCATCACCAAGATATACTTGCCCAAAATTACCTTGAACATAATCTTGAAAATTTTGTCTATGAGGAGTTGCATGAAACGAAGCACCTGAATCTAAAACCCAAGATTCTGATTTACTATCTAAAGAAAGAATAAGAACATCTTGTAACACATCACCTGCTATGTTTGCCTCTTTGCTCCCTTCTTGTTGATCTTTCCCTGATTTTAAAGACCAACAATCTTTCTTTGTATGTCCTACTTTTCCATAATTCTAGCATACCATCATGCTTCTATATATAGATCTGCCCTTCTTAGACTTTCCATGGTGTCCAGGACCTTTTAATTTTTCCTTTTTTCTTCCCATTTTCTCTACACTCAAAGCATTACCAGATGCATCACCTTTGATTTTTCTTCTCATCTCTTCAATAAGAATCACACCAATAACATCATCAAACTTTAAAGTGTTAGAACTAGAAACATAATTACTCACAGCCATAACCAAAGTATTCCAACTTTCAGGCAATGAGCAAAAAATCAAAAGAGCCCTAACTTCATCATCAAAACTTACTCCTATAAAGCTTAATTGATTAGTAACCATGTTGAATTCATTCAAATGATCATTTAATGAATCACCATCTGACATCTTCATATTAAAAAAACTTTTCATGAGATATACCTTATTGGAGGCTAAGGATTTTTCATACAATTTACCCAATTTTTCCATTAGATCTACCGTTTTATTTTCCGTAGAAATATTGAAAGCTACCGTAGCTATCAGGCACAATCGTATCGTTCCTAGTGCCTTCCGATTAAGAACATCCCATTCTTCATATTTCATAGCTAACGACTTTAAAGCTTTCCCTTTCAATGGTAGATAACAATCCTTCTGATATAGGCAGTCCTCCACCTGCATCTTCCATAGCTGAAAGTTCTGTCTGTTAAAATTCTCAACCCTGAACTTGCTGTCTTCTGTCATTACTCCCAATCAAAGAAGAAACCCGCCTATGAGATTTTTCTGCCAAAACAAAATCTTACTCTGATACCAGTTGTTAGGATCGAAACACATATGAGCAATAAAACAAAATTAAAATAGAAATAATATAAGCATGCAATCACAAGATAAACCCATTATTTAATGTGGTTCACCCAATGTGGGCTACATCCACCAGAAACAAGTCATCCTTTTCCTTTATTTAGTCCAAAGAAATATAATACAATTCTCTCTTTTTCATATTCTAAAGAGTAAATCCATGCACATATATATAACTTGTGCACCTCTTTGTAAAAGTTTACTTCAACCACAAGCAACTTAAATATAGCATGCTTATAAATAAGACATACATATAAATAAGATAAACATAAAAATAAAAAATCTCGTCTATTAATAAGAAAATGCTATTTTTATTCATGGCCATGCTTTCCTCCCCAAATCAAGGAAAAAGAAAAATGCCACATCATCTATTAGTTACACTCCACATCTTCAACAATGAGTATCAAAAAATCTATAGAATTGTGTATTGTAAAGATTTGTAAAAATTTGTAATGGTCATTCAAGTTATATTCCCTAAACTTGTTATCTTCTATCATTGCTCCCACCACCCCCAATCAAAGAAGAAACCCTCCTGTGAGATTTTACTACCAAAAAAAAAAAATCCTACTCTGATACCAGTTGTTAGGATCGAAACACATATGAGCAATAAAACAAAATTAAAACGGAAATAATATAAATATCTCAGTGGGTGCTTCTGAGAAAATTTAGGACCATTTTAGCAGTTTGTAAGCATGTAATCACAAGATAAACCCAAATCACTGCACCCTCCGAATGGCCAGGATGTGAATAGGACGTTCGGTGTGATTGGGACACATAGGATCACCTCTCAAGCTGTGGGACTTGGGCTTGAGGTGAACCTTCGGAGAAGGCCGGCTTCCTCTTCCTAAACTAAGTGTTGTACTACTCCTAGTGTAACAAAAATGATTATCTATCCTATGCTAACATTTTCATGGGGTTTTGGGGAAAGAGATTTACAGAAATGAAAACTATACTAGGGATGGTGATGCACCAAACAAAGGGTGTCTTCTAGGAAGGGTTAATTTGAAGAGGGTGTGTGCACCACAAGTCAACTTCACCTACTGCAACTTAGAGAGGGTATAGGATACCACAGACTAAGAGACACGCGTTCCCTTTCTTTATCATATACCAGTTTCCTAGTGAAGAAGGATGAAAAGAAGGGTGAACAGACACCACAACTCAACTGCATGCAATAATCCACCACTCAATAAGCACATAACTCCAAGAACTTGCAATAGAAACTTGAACTCGCTCAGTGTACCTGCAATTACGAGAAAGGCACAAAGAATCATAGAAGGATGGAAGGACCGAGATTAGTCACAAAACACACACTTTCATTGCTTCAATAACATGCACAATGCATCATACATTCAGAAGAGGCAATAGTTGCCATTACAAAGAGGAGGCTTGAAAGTTCTCTCAACACACAAGAACAACTTGCAGAAGAGAGAGGATTCTTGAAAAGTATACACACGCATGAGATATCTAACTGTCTAACTTGTCTGAACTGTTGGAACCCTTTGAAATGAGCTTCCAACTTACATTTATAGAAGAATATGTGAGAAAGAAGAGGAAAGGTCATAATTACATTCCTAAATTGAAGGCCCATGATGTATTTATTGCAGTTAGTTGAACCACTTGAGAAGGTTCCATCATGGGATCATTAATTGCCTGATGACCTAGTCTTCTCAATTAATTAAAAGAATATTTAAATAAAATACTTAAATAATAATAATAAATATTATTATTAAAATATTTAAATAAAAATATTAATTTAATTAACATAATGTCGGGACCCCCCCGTTGACCCGTTTGACTTGAAGAGGAGGGGGGTCCATGTGGATAGAGTCTGCACAAATCTCAACTCGGTGAGCTTTAAATCCTCTAACTCGGTGTTGCAATTTTTTTTGAACCCCACACTAACTCTTTCCTAATCGAGCTCTTTTGCATTGAGTCCTTCAAATGGAGCTATCAAACTTGATTCTTATCATTTTGCTAAAATGCATGTAGATCCTGTGAACCTCCTGACACAAATTAAGACTCGCCTCATGAATGCCACTGCTACGGTCTTGCTTCAAACTCCAAATCGAGCCATTCTTTACCAAGCCACCTATATGCATTGTGAACATGAAGCTTTAAGCTCGAAATTGAAAACAAATACATTAAACTTCGACACCCGCGAGCTTATTCTTTATCTCGACTTGGTACCAATGTTTCCACAATATGAAAAATTTGACTCTAAATCATACTTAGTGGATATCCATAATACATTGGTTGTACCCATTAAACAATTCAATGAATTTAAATTATTTCACTCTTGCATGTTGCGCCATTTAGAAATGATTTTCGAGCTATGAAAATTGTTAGGGATCACGTTACGTGGCCCTTCAACACTGAATCGATTGTTTTCTCTGTGATAGCTCTAGTCTTGACAGATAGAGTTATTTCTTCTTGTTTTGGACCACATATTCACATGCATTCCACGTTCAAACTCCATGAAACAATACCACGATCTCTTCAACTGATTCGACCTCTTTGTTTTGCATATCAACCCGAGCACCCGGTTGGCTCAACTCGGTTATCTAAATCCTTCATATAAGCTTTCTCCCGAACTCATTTTTGACGTGAACTGTGTCTTAGGCTTATGCAAATGGCTTATGCAAATTCTTTCCTCTGAGGCACTTGACGCCTAGATCGGTTCCTCGAGCCTTTCCAATTTGAACCTCTTACTCGCTATGGATACCTCACCGTGGTGCCAAGTACTGAGCTCTACTACCTTCGTTCTTAGAGTCGTCCTTACATGTTTGTGTTCTCAACTAGAATTTTTATTCTCAAGCCTTTACCGTTTTCTGTGATGTGTCCATGCAAACCATTTTCTACAAATTCTTCGACCTCACTTGCACACTTTATTTTTTGATTGGCTCTAATGATTCTTCTTGATTCAGACTTGGCATTTAATCTGTGAATACTTCACCACAAGATTGGTTTTCTTGTCAATTCTTGAATGAGATCTTCATTCAGTGTGGCTCGGTCACGATTCTTCTTGATTCAGACTAGGCTATCTACCTACTAAAATCTTAAAGAAGGCTAAGCCTACCTCCATTCGAATGACTACCAACTTCTCCTAATCCTCATCGTTTCTCAAACAGACCATTTACAAGTGACAAGGATGTGAGTCGTGACATACAAAACGGGATCCGACCAGGTATTTCATTGACCTTCGCATTCGTTTCGAGGAGAAAACATGCTGAGTAATATGAATCGTTTCACTCTGCACGTAATAAACTTCCATCTCCTGAATCGGGCAAATTTTATGAAGCCTTGAATGACTGACTCCAATCCATTGTATACGGCAGTGAATATTTGTTTCCTGCAGTGCTTGCTGGAAGCGTTCAAAAGACTTCTACTGTGCTGCACGTGCCTGCTACCTGTGGTTGATCTGTCTCACGACCACATTAGTTCAGAACTGTACAGAGGATGAGGAGAAGGGTTGGCAGTTATTAAAGCTGATTCAAAATTTGAATAGTTCAGTATTCTGATTAGAATCCTAACAAGGGCGGACCTGTATGAACAGAGACACTTTCTTCGTATGATCTATCGAACCCAATCCAAGTCCATGCAACACGCATCCTTTGATCTCCATGCACTCGCCACTCCACTCGGCATTTGACTCATTCCTCCAACCTGGCGTCATTCTTTATTCACCAGTTTATATGGCAATTTCGCCATCTCTCCATCAACTTCCTCCTGGAGACTCACACAATGTGCTCCGATCCTGTTTACACGGCCCATGTAGAATTTTGATCACGGTTTTCCATCTTAATATTTCCCATTGGCACTGGTCGCCTGAATCTCCCCTTCACGGATTTGGAATGCCATCTTAATATTTCCCATTTGGCATACCAGCTCTGAATTCTCCATAACGGCTTGGCCACACCAATCCACGGGCCCCGGCCTCAGATTTTCCACGCAAACTTGGCAATTTGACCCGATTTCTCCACTTCACGGAAGTTTGGTCATACCGATCCAAAACTCCCCCGTTTCTTGAATGTTTTTTCAACAGATTTGAGGATAACATTAAACTCTTGCAAACATTTCAGCTGTAGCTTGTAAGGTGTGATAATTCCGACAGAAACATTTATGCCTGCCAACTTAGTGACTGTTGAAGATGCTCATATAATTGCAAAGAAAATTGTGCCTCATGAATATTCTGATATGAAACAGTTCCACCTCTATGAGATCCGCTTCCATGAATTACATCGTAAAACAAGTAAGGTCTCGATAGAGAATCTTTGTAATAAATTTCATCCTCCTGGTAACACTCTCACTGTCACTTAATCGATTTTGATAAAAATATCTTGAAGGAAAATCTCGAATTTGAGGATGCATTCTGAACAGATAAATAGTTGGACAACCTATTTGTTGGAAGCATTCAAAAAGGCTTCTGCCATACCGCAACATGTCAACTTTGTGCACCAAATGCTCGGTCCGAGGAAGGTCTGAACAACGCCAGTGATGTTTCTTACTCTGCGAGCTTACCATTAAAAAATTATCTCGAGTAGGCCTATTAGTGGAATTCCTTTAATGCATCAACCTTGAATTATCCATCATGCTCGATGAGTCCTGCTGAGAACTATCTCCATTATATCTCAGCAAAAGAAGGCACTGTTGAGATTGAGACTTTATTGATAGCTCGAGACTCTCCTTGACGTGGAGCATCGATTCTAGCGAGATCCTTATAGTTCCCTTCATTCGTCAATTTTCAACCAGCTATATTTTGTTAAAACAAGACCATCGTCGAGCTCTTACAACTGAGAGTTCTACTGAGATGATTTCTGAGATGATTATCAATTTGACACCGGGTTCTTTAACAACTACCCTGAACTCTGAGACGAGATAACTGGGTGCCTTTCGATGCTAGGTGATCTCTTCATATGCAATTTAGGAATTATTTTTTTAATTATTGCATCTCGATAATAACCGAAGATGGGTTCCTAGGTAATTTTCATTTTGAACGTGAAGGACCCCCTTGTCCAATCTTTCCATGTGTACAAAATTGGATAACAATCCTCTAAAATTACCAAAAAAGATAATGGTGGGAATGCATATTATATTCCACATGGAAAAAAATCAGCCTAAACTATAGGGGAAACTCTTAGCTCCCCTCTCTAGCCACCTCTTAAGTTTAGGGGGCAAAAAAAGTTGAGATCTTATTTTTTAGGCCTAGATTCTATTATTTCCTGTAGCTGGCTTTAAAAAAACATAGGACATTCCGCTACAAAAATAGGAGTTGCAACCCCTCCATGGGACCATGCTATAAACCTTGTTGCGTATTCCTCTTACCGAAAAATAGGCACCGTTCTTAACCCGAACCTAAATAATCAGAAGCTTGATTTTTCTTCTAAAATTTTGCCACCTCTATCTATCCCTAACCCTAACATTTTTGTCTCTCCTGCCCATGTATTAGATATGAGTAATGCTTCCTCTCAGCTCTCCCCACATGTGGAGGTCCCTACACTTGCCACCAAGTCTTTAGCTCCCCCCGCAAACAATAATGTAGCTTTTTCCCCCTCTTCCATTATGTTAAATTATCCTTCCTCTTCCGAGATTTCTTCCACTATTTCTATAATAATAATAAAAACCGGTAATGTGATTAATTTATCTAATCATATCCTCAACCCTCCTACCTTAAAATTATTAAATAGGGGTCTAGGATTTTCCATCACTCAAATTTTCATTCCAACTAAAGACATTATTGTCAACCTTGAGCAAGCATTATTTGGGCTCCCAGATTTTGAGGATGAAGAAATTAGACAAGATTGCATCGTCCTCCTTCGCAAAACTAAACCTCCTAAAAGTAAAATAAGAAAAGTAGAACACATTGCTTTAAATAACCTTAAGAATAATAAAAAACCTTGCTATCGTCAAATACGATAAAGGTAATGTTGTGGTAGTGCTAAATCACGCTGACTATCTTTCCAAAATGATTGAACACCTAAATTGTGGTAGCTATAGAGAATTAAATAAGAACCATATCAATAAAATTTTAAGATCTATTTCTAATGTTATTAAATTTTCTTCATTTGATGATAATATTAAGAAAAATATTATTCCGTCTTTGGAAATAACCTCGAGAATTTATGGCCAACCAAAAATCCATAAAGCCTGGTGCTCCTATCTGAACTATTGTTATATATACCATAAACTACCCTACCTACAAACTCTCTTCCTTTCTTGCTAAGAAACTTAAGCCTTTCGTAAGGAATTCCTCTTCATTTATTAAAGACTCTGATTCCTTTTTTGATTTTATTAAAAATAAAAAAATGTAGATAAAAATGGCTCTATTGTTAGCTTTGATGTTGTTTCTCTTTTCACAAAAATCCCTATCGAGGAATCCATTAGTATCATTAATCAAATCACTGATGATGAAACTTCTAATCTTCTTGAACTTTGTTTACGTTCCATGTTATTTAGCTTCAATGGAGAAATTTATGAGAAAACTGAAGGTATTGTTATGGGTTCCCCACTCTCCCCCATTATTGCCAATTTATTTACGGAAAATTTTGAGCAAAAATATATTTCTTCTTACCCTTTAAAACCAAGTTGGTGGAAAATATTTTTTGATGATACCAAAGTATTTTGGGCTTACAACATAGATAACCTTAACAATTTTCTCCAACACCTAAACATAATTTCTCCCCACATTCAATTCACCATGGAAACTGAGTTTAATAATTCAATTCATTTCCTTAATGTCCTTCTAAAAAAAAATGAAAATGGCTCAGTATCCCATCAAGTTTATAGAAAGAAGTATCACACAGACTACTACCTCAGGGATGAATCCCATCATCACCCCTCTTAGAAAAGTGGTGTCTTACAAACTCTAACCTCCATGGCTGTAAGAATTGTTGATAATGAACACCTCAATCTTGAATTAAATCACCTTGCTAAAGTTTTTAAAAACAATGGCTATAATAATAATTTAATAAAAAGACTCTTACTAATGATATCAATCCTCCTCCTAAAAAAGTTTAAGAAATTACTACAAATAGAAAAATCATCCTTCCTTATATATACACACTGCTGAAAAAATTGCAAAAAACTTAAGCAAAAAAGGTATAGTTACTTCTTTCAAACCTATCGACACCTTACAGAATAATCTTAATTACCTTAAAGATAATATTGAAACTCTTATTTCACTAAATCTGGACATATTCCAGTGAATCTGGAATCCAATATTTCAATTATTGGAAGAAATCCATCTCCATTTTTGCGTATATTGGATTCCATTTTTGTCTATAATGGATTCCATTAAATTACTATTATTGGAATCCGTTAGTAGCAATATTGGATTCCAATATTGCCATTAGTGGACTTATTCTAGTTCTAATTTCATTATTATTGGATTCTAATTTTGATATTATTAGATCCCAATAGCACTATTATTGGATTCCAATAGCGCTATTATTGGATTCCTATTTCACCACTATTGTAATCCAATTATAAATTTTGATTTTTGGATTTCAGTTTCATGATTTTAGGATTTCTATTTTGTTATTATTTGATCCCCCTACATAAGCCTAGTGACCGCTATCTTACATAAGCCTAACGATTGCTAACCTACATAATCCTAGCGACCGCTAACTTACATGTTGAAAGAAAATGTTAGGTGAAATATGCCTAGCGGAATCAAAGTTACATCTACCTTGTGGCCACTAAGTTACACTTTCCTTGTGGAAGATAATTTACATAAGCCTTGTGACCTCTAAGTTACATAAATGGATGATAAGCCTAGCGACCGCTGTCTCACATAAGCGTATAGGTTTTTAACTTACATAATCCTAGCAAACACTATCTTACATAAACACATAGGTTGTTAACTTACATAAGCCTAGTGGCCGCTAATTTACATAAGAGTAGATTCATCTAGGTGAAATAATCCTAGAAGATGGAAAGTTACACCAGCCTACTGGTAGCAATTTTCATAAGCCTACCCATTGCTAAGTTACACAAGCCTAATGGCCTCTAAGTTACATAAGCCTAGGTGCCACAAAGTTACATTAGCCTAGGGGTTAGATTTAACAGCCACCTATGCCTTCCAAAAAAAAATTAGATGATGATAATTTTACAATATTTCCCTTTAAAAAATACAAAACAGTAGGTATTTAAATACTTCAAATTTATATTTATTTAATATTTTATGTATATTATATATTGATATAATTTATATATAAATCTATATAAAAAATGACGATGATATTGTAAATATGCAAGTTATGTGTGATAAAGTCAACTACTTTTATACTTTTCCATTCTGTGAATCATAAAGAACAACAAAGAGTTAAGAATTACGCTAAACAAGTTGTTTTGAAGAAATGGATTTGAAAATGTATTTCCATAGGAAATCAATTCCTTCGAGAAAATTACATAAGCATTAATCCCTTGCAAGGATGATAATTATTGCTCTTGAATTTTTGTAAGGTATTGTTGGATAGCTTCATGACCTCGATTCAGTATTTTAATTTGATCTCCTTTCCATATTTTTCTTGGAAACCATGCCCAGATGACACTGTCTATATCAATATCTGATGTGTCACTTGATTTTCGCCACTATTTCCTTTTCTTTAAGCATTCCTGGTTCCTTTCTTTTTTGTATTTCCTTTTCCTATGAGTTCCCACCAACGAACCCTTACCTTTTGAGAATTTTTGTGAACATCATGTATCAGTTTTAGTTTTTCCATGCCCATCCATATAGGTACATTATCATCAACTAGTTTTACTAGTATCATCTACTCAACATTCACATCCACTACTGGATTGAATTCTTCTTGAGGCCTTTCAAAAAGAGGCCCAACATATATATCCTTATTTGAAAGGACATTTTTAATATAGTAGCTATCCATGTCAAGATGTGGTGCACCAAATGGGTAAGTGCATGAAGTTGGGGGGCCAAAAAGTGGAAAAGAATATGAAAAAAGCAAAATGCGTACGCGTTATATTATAACGCGATCACGTTTTCAATTATCAAGTTTGGGATTTACTGAAGCATAACACGTACACATTATAATGCATACATTACATAATGTGTATGCATTATGCCTACTATAAACAAAAAAACAGAGGCCCGAGCCTCTATCATTTTATCTCCCTCAAACGCGAGTTTCAGAGCTTAACCGTGCCCTCACATTTTTTCATTCAGCTAGATCTCAAGCTCAAAGGATCATTTCTGGATCACCAGGAAGATCTGAATCGATGATGGAACCATGGAGAAGAGGTAAGCACAATTATTTTCTCAAAATTGCATTGAAATATGATAATTATAGATTAAAATTTGAATTGAATACATATTTTTTATTGTTATAGTTAGAGGTCGAGGGAATCAACCACAACCAAACCCTGCTATTCCTGTCATCCCTCCCGACACTCCCACAATTGCTCAACATCCCCCAGGTAGTCAAGAAGATTTAGCAGCCCACATAGTTGAAAACAAAATTGAAATTGAGGATTTAATCAAAACAATGAGGGATTCACAATCTACAAACCCCCACCATGCCTCTCTTGCAAACACATTGGAGGCATTACTTATTCAAATTGACGCGGCAAATGGGGAAAATTGATCATTGGACAACTTACAGAGAGGGTTGTAGGGTTTATTATTCCAACAAATTGTCATATGTGGATGTAAAGAAAAAATAAATTTCAAAAGACCTCATATGTGCCTTATTCACGGACCCCCACACTAATTTTCCTGTTCCGTTGTCATGTAAATGATTTCCCATCCATTGGTGCAATAATAATTTGATTAAAAATAATTTTTGGGACCGATGGTGGATGGTGTTTGATTTTCCACCTTGTAATAACAACGAGGTGCCACTATACTTTCTGAGGAAACTCTATTGCGAGTTTATCCTCAACGAGATCCCAAATTATTTTGATTTCTGAGATTTCCAGGGCCGAGGAAAAGGATCTACACAGGATCGACCAGGTGCACAACGTGCACCTATTCAGTAGGGTAGATTCCCCACACAGAATCCCCCTCACCCTGAGATTGTCCCTCAAGTAGTGAAGGAGACAATAGAGATTGATACACTCCACGCGCTTCAAGGGCTATCTGTGACCCTTGTTCGACATACGAGGGAGATTTCTGAGCCAGATGCTCGCAAAGGTACACAGAGTATTCCCTCAGGGAGTACTAGCATGAGGCCACATCTTTGCTCGTCATGTGGTAGCATATGTTTGGGGCCCGAGGAGGATGATACTTTCATGCGTACTGATTTTGGTGCACCTGGTGCTAGGGGTGCACATGATAATGTCACTATGTCAGATGTCCTTTTGAGTGAGACATTTGGATTACATTCATCGGCGTCACCTTCGCAGGTAAATTTGTTATGTGTTATGTTACAAAAAGTTTGGAGTACTTGATTTACTTATATATGTTAAATTTTTGAAATAATTGTATTTGTACATGTATATGCATTGATATTACAGCACGTAGGGAGGCGCATCTTCATCCCGACCACAGGTGGCGAGCACCATGCATACACATACATTCACAGAGGTAATTTAGAATGTTAATTATGTAAAATTTTCACATACATGTGTGTGTGTGTGTGTGTCTATGTGTGTGTGTGTGTGTGTGTGTGTGTGTGTGTGTGTGTATATATATATTAGTTTTGAAGTCAAATATATGTATGTTCTTGTATGTCCATCTAACTCACGTGATATACATGTTTGATAAAGATGTTGACTTCACTAGACACCCCACCATCTCTGCGACAAGTAGATAAAGGTGTTGCCGCTGCGATTTCATCTGCGCAGCAACTCACTGAGGTATTCAAACAACACGTAAATTTTGTTAAATTTCTCGTGTAATTCATATTATGTTAAATTACATGTTAGTAATGTCTTTCATTGTAGAATTATTAAATTATGTTAATAATGTCCTTCATTGTGTATATGCAGGAGTTACCTGTGACAGGTAGCATCCCTGTTCATTTGATTCACAGGCGTGGTAGGGTAAAAACAATAGTTATATATTGATAAAATTAGTTAAAATATTGTCATTATGTACATACATGTACTTAGTTCTATTTTCGCTAATTCTGATGTTAGATTTTTTGATCTTATGTGTATGTAGGGAACTTCAACCCCCTCCATTTTGACTTCAAGGGCACGGACTCCTCCATCTCATCGTCTTCGTACCCCCATTCATACTGCAGGAGCTCTCGATGACTCATTTGAGCGTGAGATGTAAATTCGGCATGATCAACAACTTGTGGTAAGTTTGTGTATTTATGTAAATACTTTCATTCTAGCATGGTCTTAAATACATGTTGAAAACATATATAAATTAAGTTTTGACAAAAAAACATTGTTTGCATTTACAGGCTCATCTACAGGTGAGTATTCAGTGGAAGAGGACTCGAAGCATGGGCTCAGATGATCCAAAGTCATCTCATGGATCTCCATATTCGTCTAAGGGAGGGCCTTCTTCGAGCAAGGCCAAGAGAGGGATAGATTTTGATGAGTAGGAAATATATATGTCTTACATGACATTGTTTTTGTATGCCTATGTGCATGGCATTGTATGTACGCCTATATGGCATTTGAACTTGATGATATATGACCTATTTGGGAATTTTTTGTATTTATTATGCACATTAAAATACTATTTGGAACTTGATAATTTTGTATGAGACCTTACATTTCTGAGATTATTTTCGCATGAAACTAATATGATGTGCACTTGACAATATTTAAGACATTATGGATTATTTTTTCATTTATTGGTGATGTACATGTACTAGCATTTTCAATGTATAATATGCATCAAACTTTGGAAATCAATATTTATATAATGTATGTATATAAAGAGTTACCTAATCTGAGTAATTATTCATTCAATTTATCAATGTGTATATGTGTATTTACCTTACTTGCGCTTCTTCTTGCTCATGGTCTCTTTGTACTGGTTCCTATCTTATCATGCACTTACTACATTCTTCTATGCTTCGTAGTCTTCTCCCCTGTTAAAACACCCGAGAGTCATCACAATTTGATGCCTTTCATCTGTTGATATTTTGAGAATGTCTCTCCATATACATTACTCCAATGCTTGAGAATGTCTCCAGATGCAATGACATTCTGATTCAGACACTCAATGATTCTTGATTGTCTAATCCTTTCCAATTCATGTTATTACCTTTAAATCTGTAGGCATTTCAAGTTATTTGGAAATCACATCACACCCTTCACTAGGCTTGATGACTACCCCTATCCTTTTGAAGGCATTTTTGAAAGCATCCATGGGTTTATCATAGCATAAATTATCAATGAATGGAAGGTCACTAAGTCGGAGGCCAACTGACTCCCATCCATAACTAAACAAGAAATATTTACTAGGTGATTGATAACTCCCGTGTGTTCTTAGACATACCCCTATCAAATTCATTCTTAAGCCAATCTAGTCATTCAGGGCTCTTAAGGGACTATGCCCAAATGAGGTAGCTCTGAAAGCACAAGGAGCGTAGGGAACCAAAATGAAGACTCCACTAGCATTCACCTAGGTGCCACCCCAATGTGTTGGCGTAGTTGGTTTGGTCCCACAAGCTTCCGTTTGCAAACTACAGCGTCTGACAGCCCTACACTGACTCAGACTACACTATTTCACGCGTTTACAAACAATAGGACAACAAGAGAACTGAATGGATATGGATAAAACCACGATAGGATTTCATAGAGGGCCCCAACATGGAGGTCTCAGATCTAACGAGACATCTCTAGGTGCCACGGATTTTAAGAAATCACCCATCAAAGATATGGCATGGTTGGGCCTCAGGGCTCTTAAGGGACTACACCTGGACGAGGTAGCCCGAAAGCACGAGGAGCGTAGAAAACCAAAATGAATCCTCCACTAGCATTCACCTATCCACCCTCGATGTGTTGGCATAGTTGGTTCGGTCCCACGAGCTTCCGTTTGCAAACTACAACGTCTGACAGCCCTACACTGACTCAGACTGCACTATTTCACACGTTTACAAACAATAGGACAACGAGAGAACCGAATGGAGATGGATAAAACCACTATATTATTTCATAGAGGGACCCCAACATGGAGGTCTCAGATCTAATGAGACATCTATAGGTGTCACGGAGTCTGATAAATCACCTGTCGAAGATATGGCGTGTTTTGGCCTCAAGGCTCTTAAGGGACTACACCCGGACGAGGTAGCCTGAAAGCACAGGGAGTGTAGGGAACCAAAATGAAGCCTCCAATAGCATTCACCTGGACACCTTGACATGTTGGTGTAGTTGGTTTGGTCCTACAAGCTTTCGTTTGCAAACTACATTGTCTGGCAGCCCTACACTGACTCAGACTCCAGTATTTCGCGCCTTTGCAAACAATAGGATAGCGAGAGAACCGAATGGAGATGGATAAAACTGTGATAGGATTTTTGTAGAGGGTCCCGACATTGGAGGTCTCAGATATGATGAGACATCTCTAGGTGCCACGGAGTCCGAGAAATCACCCGTCGAAGATATGGCGTGTTTGGGCCTTAGGACTCTTAAGGGACTACGCCCAGATGAGGTAGCCCGAAAGCACGGGGAGCATAGGGAACCAAAATGAAGACTCCACTAGAATTTTCCTGGTCACCCGCAATGTGTTGACGTAGTTGGTTCAGGTCCCATGAGCTTCTGTTTGTAAACTACAGTGTCTGACATCCCTACACTGACTCAAACTGCACTATTTTGTGCGTTTACAAATAATAGGATAACGAGAGAACCGAATGGAGATGGATAAAACCACGATAGAATTTCATAGAGGGCCTTAACATGTGGAGGTTTCAGATCTGAAGAGACATCTCTAGGTGCCACGAAGTATGAGAAATCACCCATCGAAGATATGGCGTGTTTGGGCCTCAGGGCTCTTAAGGGACTATGCCCAGACGAGGTAGCCCGAAAGCACGAGGAGCATAGGGAACCAAAAATAATCCTCCACTAGCATTCAATTGGCTACCCCAATGTGTTGGCATAGTTGGTTTAATCCCACAAGCTTCCGTTTGTAAACTACAACATCTCGCAACCCTACACTGACTCAGACTGCACTATTTCACACGTTTGCAAACAATAGGACATCGAGAGAACCGAATGGAGATGGATAAAACCGCAATAGGATTTCGTAGAGGGCATCAACATGGAGGTCTCGGATCTGACGAGATGTCTCTAGGTGCCATGGAGTCTGAGAAATAATTTGTTGAAGATATGGCGTGTTTGGGCCTTAGGGATCTTAAGGGACTACACCCGGACGAGGTAGCCTGAAGCCTCCACTAGCATTCACTTGGCCACCCCGATGTGTTGGCGTAGTTGGTTTGGTCCCAAAAAGCTACCATTTGTAAACTACAGCGTCTGGTAGCCCTACACTGACTCAGACTCTAGTATTTTGCAGCCTGCATGATAGAATTGAATGGAGATAGAGAAAACTGCGATGTAGAGGACTTCAACATGGAGGTCTCAGATCTGATGAGACATCTCTAGGTGCCATGGAGTTTGAGAAATCACCCGTCAAAGATATGGCGTGTTTTGGTCTCAGGGATCTTAAGGGACATAGTGACATCTTCACCTAATTGTTTTTCTTCACGATGTTCATTGTCATCTAAAGTTGAAGAATGAAAATTTATATGGCCTTCGGCTTTGTTTTGGGCACAAACAACCTTTTGAAATGTCCAAAAAAAATCAGGCTCTTCATTCTCTGTTTGATTGAAGATATTCATTCTTTCAAAATGAACAATTGGAACATTGGTGGTCTCCCCAAAAAAACTAAGTTTATAGTCTACATAGTTGCATCTTGTGGAAAAATCATTGAACATTGGTGGTTTCCTCCACCCGTGATTTCAGGCTACCTCGTCCAGGCATAGTCCCTTAAGAGCCCTAAGGCCAAAACATGCCATATCTTTGACGGGTGATTTCTCAAACTTCGTGGCACCTAGAGACATGTCTCGTCAGATCTGAGACCTCCATGTTGTGGCCCTCTACGAAATGCTTGTCACGATTTTCTCGATCTCCATCAGGTTCTCTCGTTGTCCTATTGTTTGCAAAGGCATGAAATACTGGAGTCTGAGTCAGTGTACGCCTACTAGAGGCTGTAGTTTGCAAACATAATCTCGTTGGACTGAACCAACTATGCCAACATGTCGGGGTGGCCAGGTGAACGCTAGTGGATGCTTTGTTTTAGTTCCCTATGCTCCCCGTGCTTTCGGGCTACCTCATCCGGGTGTAGTCCCTTAAGAGCCCTGAGGCCCAAACACGCCATATCTTTCGAAAGGTGATTTCTCAGACTTTGTGGCACCTAGAGACATCTCGTTAGATCTGAAGACTCTATGTTGAAGCCCTCTACAAAATCCTCTCAATTTTCTCCATCTCCATCCGGTTCTCTCATCCTATTGTTTGAAAACATGCAAAATAGTGCAGTCTGAGTAAGTGTATGGTTGTTAGAGGCTGTAGTTTACAAACAGAAGCTTGTGGGACCAAACCAACTATGCAAACACGTTGGGGTGGCTAGGTGAATGCTAGTGGAGGCTTTGTTTTGGTTCCCTATACTCCCCGTGCTTTCAGGCTACCTCGTCCGGGCGTAGTCCCTTAAGATCCCTGAGGCCAAAACACGCTATATCTTCGACGGACTCCGTGGCACCTGATTTCTCAAACTCCATGTCAGGGCCTAGAGACATCTCAGATCTAGATCCCTAGAGACCTCATCACATGTTGGGGCCCTCTATGAAAATAATATCTCATGGTTTTCTCCATCTCCATTCGGTTCTCTCGTTGTCCTATTGTTTGCAAAGACATGCGAAATACTGGAGTCTGAGTCAGTGTACGGCTGCTAGATGTTGTAGTTTGCAAACGGAAGCTCGTGGGACCGAACCAAATATGCCAACACATTGGGGTGGTTAACTGAATGCTATTAGAGTCTTTTTTTTGGTTCCCTATGCTCCTCATGCTATCAGGCTACCTCATCCAAGCATAGTTCCTTAAGAGCCCTAAGGCCCAAACACGCTATATCTTCGACGGGTGATTTCTCAGACTTCGTGGCACCTAGAGATGTCTTGTCAAATCCGAGACCTCCATGTTGAATACCTCTACAAATTTTTATCACAGTTTTATCCATATCCATCCAATTCTCTTATTGTCCTATTGTTTGCAAACGTGCGAAATAGTGTTGTCTGAGTCAGTGTACGATTGCTAGAGGCTTTATTTGAAAACGGTAGCTCATGGGACCAAACCAACTATGCCAAAACATCAAGGTGGAAAGGTGAATGCTATTGGAGGATTTTTTTTGGTTCCCTACGCTTTCCGTGCTTTTGGGATACCCAGTCTGGGCGTAGTCCCTTAAGAGCCTTGAGGTCCAAACATGCCATATCTTCAACGGGTGATTTATCAGACTCCGTGACACCTAGAGATGTCTCGTCAGATCTGAGACCTCCAAACTGAAGTCCTCTATAAAATCCTCTTGCAGTTTTTTCCATCTCCACCCGGTTCTCTCATTGTCCTATTGTTTGTAAACACATGAAATAGTATAGTCTGAGTCAGTGTAGGGTTGCCAGAGGCTATAGTTTACAAACGAAAGCTTGTGGGACCAAACCAACTATGCCAATACATTGGGGTGGCCAGGTGAATGCTATTGGAGGATTTTTTTTGGTTCCCTACACTCCCTGTGATTTTAGGCTACCTCGTCCGGGTGTAGTCCCTTAAGATCCCTCATGCCAAAACACGCCATATCTTCGATGGGTGATTTCTTGGACTCCGTGGCACCTAGAGACATCTCGTCAAATTCAAGACCTCCAATTGAATCCCTCTACAAAATCCTTTCGCCGTTTTCTCCATCTCCATTTGATTCTCATGTTGTCCTATTGTTTGTAAAGACATGAAATACTTGATTTTGAGTCAGTGTAGGACTATCAGACATTGTAGTTTGCAAATGGTAGCTCATGGGACTGAACCAACTACGCTAACACATTGGGGTGGCCTAGTGAATGCTAGTGGAGTGTTCATTTTGGTTCCCTACGCTCTCTGTGCTTTTGGGCTACCTCGTCTAGGCATAGTCCCTTAAGATCCCTGAGGTCCAAACATGCCATATCTTCGACAGGTGATTTATCAGACTCCATGGCACCTAGAGACGTTTTGTCAAATCTGAGACCTCCACGTCAGGACCCTCTACGAAATCCTATCTTGGTTTTATCCATCTCCGTTCATACTAAGTCATTGTAAGGTTGTCCATTTCCAATCACTTGAATAATATAGGTGGTTCATAAAATATAGGTGGTGAAATGAGAATTTTAATAAGATATTTTTACAATATAGGTGGTGAAATGAGAATTTTTATTTGTTGTTCCTTTCTAATATTTAATTTCTTGTAGCTTCACTTAGCTTCGAGAATAATAAATTTTCTACTGACAGTGCCAACCATGTGAAGGTGAAAGTTTTTTTGGCACCACTAACCTACATAAACATGTTAGTAAGTAATTAAATAGAATTTTAAATCATACAAAATTTAAAAAATTATTTAAGTAAATATTAAAATTAAATTCATGAAGAACATACCTTTGCAAATTCAATCCAATGAACCGTAAGGATCAACTCTATTCTTAACAATAATAAGAATTACTTTATGATCTAATTCACGAACCTTCCACAGATTCTTATTTGATGTCCGACCTTGATATTTGATCAATTTAATATTTTTTGCAAGGACCAAATGTGAATAGTGAAGTGTTTTCTGATGTACTTTATAGTCTTCAAACAACCAAATGTTTGATTTTTTGATAGGATATCGTCGAAGCCAAGTTCCAGTGACTATCACTGACCCAATGGAATACTCAAGGTCTTCACCATCAATGACTGTGGAAGTCAATTTTTTCCCCTCTACAAAATGAGACAAGAAGTAGTTTGTTCCCTCTTCATTAAATTCTATCGCAATAAATGAAAAAACGTGCTCTCTGTATCACAAATTAAAATTGTTCATTCAATTTAAAAATACATTAAGAGTGGACCATTTAATAGTTTATAAATCTAAATCTAAAACATGGCATGTACATATATGTAGGTACCTTGTTACACTAAATCAGAGACTTGGTGAAAGTCAGGTGATGTTGTCATTTGATCTGAAGACCTTGCAAGTTGTAATGCTCATGGAACTTGATGTGTGTCGAGTGGAATTAGAGGTCTACAAGTCCATTTATCTACCCATTGCTGTGACTCACATTCATTCCACGCAAAATCAATGCATGATATACAAAAACATGTCATGCACCTAGTATAAATAGTCCAAGCATTTGCATATGAACTACGGAATGAGTGCATATCACTTAATCCTACAACTGTCATACAATCTTCAAAGTTTGTCAGATGTTGTTCCTCTATCAACCAAAACATATCTACGAATTGTTGATCTCTCTTGAGATTCATGGCTTATATTCTTAAGACACCAATCAATAATATTTTTTACATCTGTAAATTTAGCACCATCCTTGAACTTTAACTCTGTTAAAGTAGGTATTTACCTTAGCTCATGTTCACCTAGGTACTTTATTTACCTTTATTGTATTTATCCTCACCCACTTATGTGTGTGGATATTTCTTTTATCTTATTTAGATATTAGGAGATATTATCTAGTTGTTAGGTATAGTTCTTTCCTTGATCTACGGTATTGACTAGATCCTTAATGTCTAGTTCTCTCCTAAATCTATGGACTTGAATAGTTCTTCAATGACTAATTATTTCTTTGATTTATGGCTTGATCTACAACCTTGACTGGTTCTTATATTGTTATTCATTGCCTATTTAAGCAAGGCCCATTCTCAATGTATTGCATTAAGTTCGATAATAATATATGATATTGTTTCTCATTTGTTTACAAAGGTTTTATGTAAAGTTATTCTGGCGAATTTTTTCATCTTATTGATCATGGTGTTTGATTAACATCTATGTTCTTGGCTTGGTACGATTTGGTTATCATTCATTTCAAACTATTCTCTTGCAAGTACTCTTTTCACACATGCTCTTGCACCATTATGCTCTCCTTTTCCATGCCCTGCCTTAGAAAAACTCCAGATATGTTGTACATTTGTTTCTTTGTGCATCCTACTTAGTTAATAAAACATCAATGCATTCTTGAATTATGATGTGCAGTTGTCCAGCCAAATATAATGTTGATCGAAACTAATGTTCCTCTCATTCAAGCTCGCATAAAACACCTGGAAAAACCCTTGTACATATTCTGTAGAATGTGTCCGATCATCACTGATCTAGAAATGATACTCTCTTAATATTTTTCGATCTTGCTCAGTGCTTTTAGGAGAGTGCATGAATGTTATATGCATGAAAATAGAAACTTTCACTTAGTTATAATATTGCGACTGAACCTCCATTTGTGGTTGCAATGTGTAATTCTATGTGAAGTCAACTACTAAAACAATAGTACTAAGTGGGAATGTGTCCTTTCTTAACTTGAATTGTTCATCCAACCATCGAGCTCTATGTGTGTGCCTTACATACTCATAAAAAATTTCCTCTTTGAATTTGACCATATATTCTGATACATGTAATTATTTTCTAACAATATCACTCCTCTTAGATTCTTTTCCATATTTTAATTGATTTTCAACCAATTTATATTTGGTGAAATCAAGCAATTATTTTCCTATTGAATATGTACTCTCCTCATGGATACAAATTTTCATATTTGGCAAGCCACCACATACATTGCACATTCCATCCAAACATGCTTTGTTATAAAAAAATTACGTTGTTGATTTTTCACAAAATATTGTCGGAATGTATTCCCTTGAAGATTTTTGTGGGAAATTTATTCCACACTCCTACAACATGATGTTAGTATGTAAAACACGATGTATTTGACAAAAAATATCTTAAGGCATTGAAAATTCAACATGATGCCTGCAACAACAAGTGGTACGTGAGTGATTGATTTCACGTAAAAGGGTTTGCTCATTTCAAAGAATCTTTGGCTAATGTTAATTTTTGGATTTTCATTCTTAAACTTAGAGAACAATTCTATTTGAGTCATATCTAAGAAATATTTTTCACATGATTCACGATTACGAGAACCTATTCTTCGTTTTACTATATCTCTTCTATTCGGTGACACCCTTCTGTTCTCATTCCAAAATTTAACAATTAATTATTTTAGAATATCAGATGTATTCTTGTCTTTTTGTGGAAGTCTGCTAGAGAAAGCCCAATAGTCAGTGTTATTGAATAACTCAAGACGTTTACATCTCTCTATTGCTTTCATTAGTGTTTTTTGTTTAGCTTCAAAGCACTGCTTATTTTTCTAATCAAGCATTTATTAACTATTTTATCACTTACGTTACAATTAGTAAGTGCATGTCAACATTAAAATCTTCCTCCGTAATTTCTATTTTATTAATGTATGTATTAGGAATAAGATGTTGTTAAGTATAATTAGTAGTGATGTCCAATAGAAGATAACGGTGCCGTCAGTACGGTGCCGCCAATAAAGTAGAGTACGATAATAGTCAAAGTACAATAGGAATATTGTAAAAAGTAAATATTTGTCGTAAGTGGTCCGGTAATATTAAAATGTCAAAGTTTGGGTAAGTAGAGAAGTAGGGTCTACATGATTAGGAATTAGAAATATTATATTTGTAATAAGGACAGAGAGTGATGTCATAAATATTTTGTGTATTTTATTTGTGGAAAAGTCTAAAAAGGTGGAACCCATGTGAGATGATAAGGTTTATCTTATCTTAGAAGATAAGCCTACATGTAAAGGCAAGAGTTTAGGCATGGAATATGATTGGCCAGAAGAGATTTCCTATCCTATCTTAGAGATAGGGTGGATAACCATGAATTCCTATAAATAAAGAGGCCACCCCCCTCATTTAGCATAGAAGGAAGTAGTGAGAAATATTATATGAGTAAGTGTGTAAAGGAAGCCATCATTTTGAAGGTGTGTTAAAGAAGCCATTAAGAGGTGTAATTATGAAGTTTCTCCCATAGTTATTCTTGGAAGGCAAGTGAAGTCAGTAACACTTGAAGTACCTCATGGGTGAGATTGTAACAATTTCATGTTGATATTATAATTTACACTTATATTTCAGATTTATCATCATTCCTTCTTATCATAGTCTATGGTATTGTTGTGTTATGTTTGTTGTTGTGTTTCCAGATTCCATCCACCAAACTAAAAGCTGTGAATTAGTAAATAATCATAACACGAGGAGTTCCCGGTGAAGAATTATCATAGTGCCGAATTGGTGTTGACATTTTTGTTCCGTTGCTGGGACCATTCCTCGTTGGTGGATTTTCTGGAGAGATATTCCCACTTAGTCATAAATCAATAGGAGGGTAACCTTGTTTTTATTGTGCCTAGTAGTCACCATGGTAAAGTTAATTTTTACCATGCATAGTATTTACCACAATAACTTTACTTTTTATCGTGAATAGTATTTACCGCAGTAAAGTCACTTTTTACCGTGAATAGTATTTATCGCAGTAACTTCACTTTTTACTGTGAATAGTGTTTACCACAATAAAGTCATTTTTTACTGTAGTAAGTCGAGTTTTACCATAGTTTACTGTGGTCATTTCTATTTTACTGTAGAAAGGTGTAAAGTCACTTTCTATTATAGTGATTCCAATTATTTGTGCACATAAGTCTTGTTGATTGTACTTGTGGGTTGGTATTTCACTGTGGTTATTTTTGAAAATGGGGAAGATTCCTATTTTTTTAGCCCAATCCAATGAAGATGCTTCCTCTTTCATTCAAGATTTTAAATGATTTTGCATTTGTCATGGCCTCATAAGAAGGGAACAAGGGACTGAATTTTTTCCTACCTTTTTGGATGGTTCAGCCCTTAGGTGGTTTGAAACATTAGGTGATAATGTGAAAAACTCATGGGATTTATTAAATGAAAGTTTTCTTGAAGAATTTGGTGAACAACAAAAATATGCAGATCTCATGATCAAGATCACAAAGCTAGCCCAAGGAGAGAAGGAGAAGATAAGAGATTATCATGATCGTGTTCTAGAGCTAAGGAGGAAGCTCGATGCCCATATCCGGAAGAAAGGATTAGTGGATGGGTTGATGAATGGCGTGGATAATCTCATCTGTAAGCACTTCATTCTTGGGATGAAGTCAGAGATCAGACAACGAGTGAAGTATGACTGCCCATCTACCATTGAACAAGTAAAGGAGATTACAAGAAGGTAAGAAGAAAGCATGGAAGAGGAGCCCAAAGAAATTGTTGCTAGAGTAGAGCCTACACCAGCACCTTTGGTCTAAAATCCACAACCACTCTTGGTGAGCACAAATATTTCTCCTAGTACATCTACTGAGTATGAAGATCTAATCAAGAAGATGGGTCAATTAACTATTAATCTTCTTCAAGGAAAGAAATTTAGTTCTCAGGGAGGAGATAGAGGTCCAAAAAGAAATATTTCTGAAGTTGTATGTTATGGTTGTTATAAAAAGGGTCATTATAAGTATAATTATCCAGATAGAGCTTCTACATCTGATACAAGAGATGATGATAAAGGAAAAGTACCTGTGAATTCTTTTGATGTAGTAGATAAGAGCATAAATAATGAAGTAGATGTGTTTGTAATAAAAAGAAAGAAAGAAAAAGATAACCAAGATGGAAATGATCCTAAGAAGATGAAAGGAGAAACTAGTAAGAAACATAGGAGAAGAAAGTTGGGTGTGCAGGATTATCTGATTTCACAGGGACACAGACTATACTCCATCTTAGAAGATCTCTCCAAAAGGCCTGCAAATATTACATATGGTCAACTCTTGGCTATGTCTTCTGAGAAGAGGCGGGAGCTACGAAGTGGACTCAATGCTCGATGAAGGAAGGAGGTTGAGGTCCCTATTTTAGAGGCAGAGGCGGATCCCTACACTCCACAAGC
Organism: Taxus chinensis; assembly: GCA_019776745.2. Classification (NCBI taxonomy): domain Eukaryota; kingdom Viridiplantae; phylum Streptophyta; class Pinopsida; order Cupressales; family Taxaceae; genus Taxus; species Taxus chinensis. The sequence goes on along the minus strand of CM034152.1, from coordinate 727,210,796 downwards.
TGAGGTACTATGTAATGGTATTTCAATTCATGATGTCTTAGTTGATGGAGGTGCTGCAGTTAATGTAATGACCGAGTCTGTAATGAATATGTTGGGGTTAAAAATTGATCACCCCTCAACACTTATGTTAAGGTCACTAAATAAGGGAAAAACTAAACCAGAAGGTGTAGTTTCAAATGTGGCAATATCTTTTATGGGTGTTGTATGTGTGGTAGACTTTCAAGTGATGAAAAATGGTACTGTTGCGTACCCAATGTTGTTGGGAAGACCATGGCTAAGGAGAGTTCATGCAAGAAACTACTAGAATGAAGGCTTCATGACACTTGGACGTGGTAGAGAGAGGGTGAAGATAAACGTGATCCCTCAGCATCATAAGGTAGAACCTATGGATTCAAGTGATGAAACTGATGATTGGACATCCTTTGATTACTCTAGTACTAGTGAAGTGGACACCGAAATGAAGAAAGTGAGGTTGATGTTTCGGTCATGGATATCCTTCCAATCACACCGACTCATGACCCCATAAAATTATCTGAAGAAGAAATTGATGATCGTCTCCAACAAATAAAGATTGGTGATGTTGTGATGGAGAGTGAGAAGGAATCCTACCTCTAGCTCTTTCGAAGGTACATACACATATTCACTTTTGATTACAAGGAAATCCGTCAAGTAAGTTGGGTAGAACATTCTATTGAGCTGGTAGATGGTGCTAAGCCCATAAAGTAAATGCCATATAGAATGAATCCTAATTTTTCCAAGACTGTAAAAGAAGAAATAGATAAGTTGCTTGATGCAGGATTCATATTTGCTGTGGAGAATTCAGAATGGGTTTCTCCCATTGTGATTTCAATAAAAAAGAATGGGAAACTACGCATTTGTGTTGATTATAGGAAGCTCAACAAGGCAACAAAGAAGGATCATTACCCTCTTCCATTCTCAGATCAGATCTTGGATGAAGTAGCTAGCCAGGAGTGCTATAGTTTTGCTGATGGATATAGCGGATACAACCAAGTTCGTATAGCAGAGAAAGATCAGCTGAAGACCACGTTCACCACTCCTTGGGGAACGTTTTCCTATAGAGTTATGCCTTTTGGGTTGTGTAATGCTCCGGCAACATTCTAGCACTTGATGAATAGGGTGTTTGAACCCTACATTGGGAACTTCATCAGAGTATTTCTGGATGATTTTTACATCTATGGGAGCAAGATGGACCACCTGCACCAGATGGAGACAACATTTCAAAGGTTAGATGAAGCACAAGCCTCACTAAACCCTAAAAAGTGTGTCTTTGGATGTTCTAAAGGCATTTTGTTAGGGCATGTTGTATCCAGAGATGGTATTGGTACTGATCCTGATAAAGTTTCAAAAATCAAAGAGTTACCATTTCCTATGAATAGAAGTAAGTTGAAATCATTTTTAGGCCATGTGGGTTACTATAGAAGGTTCATCAAGAATTTCTCAAAGATTGCACAGCCACTAACCCAGTTCTTGAAGAAGGATGTTACTTATGAACCAGGAAATAAGGCACATGAAGCTTTTGAACAACTGAAGGAAGTTTTGGTGTCTTCACCTGTTTTAAAGAATCCAGATTGGAGCAAGCCATTCATTGTGTCTACTGATGCCTCAGATGCAACACTAGGAAGTAATCTGAGCCAAAAGGATGAAAATGAGAATGATCATCCAGTTTACTTTGGGAGCAGATAAATGAGCAGTGCTGAGGTAAATTATACTGTAACTGAAAAAGAGGCTCTAGCTATCATTTTTGTTGTAAAGAATTTTAGAAATTACTTGCTAGGGTAGAAATTTATAGTTGTAACAGATCATCAGGCTCTAAAATATATTGTAAATAAGCCTAACCCATCAGGGAGGATAGCAAGATGGATAATTTTGCTACAAGAATTTGAATTTGATATTATAGATAGGCCAGGAAAGAAGCATGTCAATGCAGATGCACTCTCTCGAGCCTATGATGGTTTAGGTTCATCTTGTGATGATGATGATTTCCCAGATGCAGCATTGTTATCCCTTGACACAATCCCTAGTGAATACATAGATATTTGGAATTATCTGAATGAATTCAAGTTTCTTGATGGTGCCAATACAAAGACTAAGAGGAAGATTACTCAAGCCAGTCGTCCATATTCTATTCTGCATGGAGTATTATTTCGAATAGGACCTGATGGACAGTACAAGAGAGCAGTTGGACGTGATCAAGGAAAGGAGCTGATAGAAGAATTCCACAATGGTACATGTGGATGACACTTCTCTGGACAATTTACAGCAAGAAGGATCTTGGATGCAGGTTATCACTGGCCCACTCTTTTTAGAGATTGTTATAATTATTGTAAGACATGTGATATTTGTCAAACACATGGTAACTGTAAGACTTCATCAAATCCATTATGCCCTATTCTTCCACTTGGTCCCTTTGAAAAGTGGGGAATAGATATTGTAGGTCCACTTCCAACTACCCCATGCCAAAATAAGTATATTGTAGTTGCCACAGATTATTTAACCAAGTGGGTTGAAGCTAGGCCATTGAAAACAACTTCCATGGATGAAGTGGCAAGGTTCATATATGAACGCATTGTCACCAGATTTGGTTGTCCATTAGAAATTGTAACAGATCAAGGAAGCCACTTCATTAATGAGGTGGTAGAAGCCCTAGTCAATAATTTTTCTGTTAAGCACAGGAAGGCAACAACATACAAGCCAAGCACAAATGGATAGGTGGAACGAACAAATTTTGTGTTGTGTCAAATTCTAGCAAAAGATACAGCCTTGCAAGTACATAAGTGGGATAAAAGGATTCATGCAGCATTGTGGGCATATAGGGCAACATCAAAGTCAGCAACAGGATACTCCCCATTTCAGTTGGCTTATGGCATTGATCCAGTTCTTCCTATTGAGTTTGATATTCCTACTGTGAGAGTTATGAAAAAGGAAAGGATGGATGAAAGTGATTCAGTAAAATAAAGGTTGGTGCATCTTCATTTGCTAGAGGAAATGAGGGAAATAGCAAAGGATACAAGCTATAAGAAGAAAATGAAGCAGAAGGAATACTTTGATCAAAAGATCCGTTGGTCTCCATTTCATGTGAATGACTTGGTTCTAGTATATGATTCTAGATACAAAAAAAGAAGACAGAGAAAAATTTCTTCCAAAATGGATGGGGCCCTACAAAATAGCAGTTGTGCATGAAAATGGTACATACCGACTGGAGGAATTGGATGGCACCCCCATTACAAAATGGGTCAACCATGACAAGTTAAAGATTTTCCAAGCACCAGCTTCAGAATTTCCATAAGAGTCTACTCCGAGGATGGAGTAGAAGCTAGGAAGGGGGAAAATGTCGACATTAAAATTTTCCTCCATAATTTCTATTTTATTAATGTATGTATTAGGAATAATATGTTGTTAAGTATAATTAGCAGTGGCATCCAATAGAAGATAACGGTGCCGTCAGTACGGTGCCGCCAATAAAGTAGAGTATGGTAACAGTCAAAGTACAATAGGAATGTTGTAAAAAGTAAATATTTGTCGTAAGTGGTCCGGTAATATTAAAATGTCAAAGTTTGGGTAAGTAGAGAAGTAGGGTCTACATGATTAGGAATTAGAAATATTATATTTGTAATAAGGACATAGAGTGATGTCATAAATATTTTGTGTATTTTATTTGTGGAAAAGTCTAAAAAGGTGGAACCCATGTGAGATGATAAGGTTTATCTTATCTTAGAAGATAAGCCTACATGTAAAGGCAAGAGTTTAGGCATGGAATATGATTGGTCGGAAGAGATTTCCTATCCTATCTTAGAGATAGGGTGGATAAGCCTGAATTCCTATAAATAAAGAGGCCACCCCCCTCATTTAGCATAGAAGGAAGTAGTGAGAAATATTGTATGAGTAATTGTGTAAAGGAAGCCATCATTTTGAAGGTGTGTTAAAGAAGCCATTAAGAGGTGTAATTGTGAAGTTTCTCCCATAGTTATTGTTGGAAGGCAAGTGAAGTCAGTAACACTTGAAGTACCTCATGGGTGAGATTGTAACAATTTCATGTTGATATTATAATTTACACTTATATTTCAGATTTATCATCATTCCTTCTTATCATAGTCTATGGTATTCTTGTGTTATGTTTGTTGTTGTGTTTTTAGATTCCATCCACCAAACTAAAAGATGTGCATTAGTAAATAATCATAGCACGAAGAATTCCCAGTGAAGAATTATCATAGTGCTAGATTGGTGATGACATGCACGCCGTGTAGCATTATTATTTATGGTGCGTCTTTTTCCACTTACAATTTGGTATGCTTTATGTATGCTTTCACCAATTGACACATTTTGATCAACAACATTAGATGTTCTTAACCCCAGGATCTTCATTATAGGTCTCATATTAATTAATTTAATCAATGAAACAAATAATTGACATGTTTGTGTGTCATTTAAATTCTCAAAGTATTCATCCCAAATTACACTAGTTTTTTTTCTCGCATTTCTTTCAGACATTTTGTTAGGCATTGGTTTTATAATGTTTTCATCAATTTCAATTAAGTGAATTGATTTTCTTCGTAAAATGGAAGGAGGTTTTCTTAGAGGTGAAGTTTCGTTTACAAGGTGACTTTCTTCATTCAGTGTTTTCATACAAATTTCAGGGTTAACATTTGGATTCTCAGGTAAGGGTTCAACAATTGGATTCATATCAATTTATTCATCCATACCAACATTATCATTCAATTCAATATCATTATTCATTTTAAAATCATTATTCTCTACATTTTCATTATGTATTTCATCCCCATTTTCTAATACATTAGCTACATTTGATATAGCGGATGTACCTTGCCCTGCTCGAAGTTTTTGAATTCTCTTCAATTTCTTTATTCTCTTCTCTTCTAATTGCTCTGATGTCTTATTATCTACTTTCATCTTGTTCTTAGCTTGACGTTTATCGCCCATGATTAGAAAAAATCAACTAGTGGGGTAGGGGACAAATTGAACTACTAAAAAAGTGTGCAAGAATGTAGAGAAAATTACAGACAAAACAAAATGTTTGCAGAATTTCTGTGAAAGAGATGAAATGGACATTGGGGGGCCACAATATATAAAACAAAGAAAAATGCATACACGTTTTGTATTTTCTCTTTTTCTAAGCCATGTCTCAAGGCTTGGGATCCGGTTTGGATCCCCAAGCCTGAGGCATGGACCTGTACAAACACAATAAATAGCGTGTTTTTGCAAGAAAATGTAAAAATGCCACTTCCTCTATGATAAATCAAAAGCAAACAATTGATCCATTTAAAAAAAATTATTCCATGACGTAGAGCAAAGTTTATTCTTTCTAAAAATATAATTTTTAAAATTTTCTGACTAATATAAGGCTTCTATATCATTTATTTTCTAACAATGCCTTTTTATAGCTATTTTTTGAAGTGTAAATATGCATATATTTCATAGTGTATCTTTTTTTGGGTGATCGAAATTTAAAAAAAATTTATACTAGCCCAAACTAGGCATAATTCTATACATATTAAAAAAAAATTGATATTTTTTGAGGTAGTTGGGGGGGGGGGGGGCATGGTCAGAGCTCCGTTATTTTTCAAAACATACAATTTCTGTACTAGAAAAATCATAAATAAAAAAATATTCACTAAAAAAAGGGATCTCAAACTAGATGCTCCTAGCTATCTTTCTACCAAAGGGTTTTCAAAAATACTAAATGGTGCTCAAAAAATGGTGGGGGGCACGAAAGTCACTCTATTATGTTTTTTAACAAAAACATGAGCATTTGTTGGTATTTTAGTTGTTTGACCCACTTAAACTTATCTATTTTCAATAAAATTTAGTAGCTTAGAAACTAGACTCAAAATTCTATGATTCATATGTCTACAACATCTTCCAATTTTGAGTGTAACTATTTCAAAAAACTCGTACAAGTTGAAGTTTTTTTTTTCAGAAAAATGTGTCCACTTAAGACCCCCTTTTGGCCCCCCCAAATTGGTGCACTTACCCAACTATCTGATCATTTATTGCACTATCTTGAATTTTTTTTTGGCCAAAAACAATCTCTCCTCGTCATGCTATAATTAACAAAGGGATTCTGTAGGGCACGTAGAATTTTTTTCCAATATGTAATCTTCGGAACCCAATATGCTTCTCCACCATCTGTTAAAATCTTTTCCTAGTGTGTGATGTATACCTGAATGCCTCTCTGCATGTCTGCCATCTCTTTTAGTTCTTTGAATGGTGCCAATGGAGGATCCCCTTTAAGAAAAAAAGGTTTCCCGTCCACTATTTTCCGTATCTTAATTGAGCTTGACCAATCAGATTCTGTGATTGATGCTTTGAACTCTATGATGGGAATGTTGTCTATGACATGGAATTTAAACATCTTTGGTTTGCTGATACCCACGATCTTGTGGTTACCATGTCGTAGACTTCCTCGATAAGGTACAAAGTGAATGTGTTGGAATCCTCTTGACATGTTCTATAATTGTCCATTATTTGTGGCAAAGAGAATATATCCAACTTACAAAATGTTGTTGATAATTATTAGAATGTCCCATCTATGTCTTCATGTGTGTGAACCACTGGAAGGAAACTCACAAACACTGTGTTAAAAACCCTTCTAACTGCTAGCATGGATGCAAATGAAAACAATGTGCGATTTTTGTTGTCACTTGTAGCATTATCTAGTTGCAAGTAGATAATTAGTGGTTGTTTTCTAAATGAAATTGAACATCTGCTTACAATATTAGATGTATGAGCATGCTCATTTTTCTTCTTGTATTCCTTGCACTTATCATATGCATCATTTTGTAATAGTGCATCATGTAATGGGTGTTTTGTCATTCCACTACTATATAAAAAATCACCATACTGATCTGTAAGTGGTTTTTCTAGCTTCCAGATACATAGTGCCAATGATGTTATTGTGAAGTTTTCTCCTTTCTCAAAAAAATGGATACCAAAGTGCCCGAAAACCCCCATTTTTTCCTATGTGTCAACATACTAGTCAAGTGATGGGGAGATTAATAAAGTTGCTTATTGATTTTTATTTTTTTCCCGTCCTTGGTATTATAATTTTTCATCTTGTCCATTTTTTCATGCACAATGCTCAAATAACTATTAGGATTATTTGTGATTGCACTCTATGTGGATAGTAAGTTACACAAAAACTTTGAATGTAATCATTGTGCCATTTCTGGCGTTGATCTATTTGTGACTATTTGTGCCAGTGTTTCTATACATGAGGTCGCTACACATTTGTTCTTAAGCTCTGTGTACTAGTCACATTTGGTGAAGAAGTTGTTCTTGGTGATTGAAACATGAGAGAATATGTTCTTGCCATATTTTATTGAGATTTGACTGTCACTTTGCAAGAAGGTCCAATAGTGAAAGGCCCTCGTTACAATTTTGTAGGATGTAATAAAAACTATAACATCAAGGAAGCAATCTCATTGTTACTTTGTTACCATCTTGTCCCATTGAACAAGACATGTGTGGGGATATATCTAAATTATTCTCCACCATTTTAGATATCAATGCAATAGTTACAAAAGTGTTTGGAATTTATTTTGTTTTCCTATATTTCCATTTATTGTCCTCCTCTTGCCATTAATCCAAGATTGTCTGTATCCATAATAGGTTCTTTTTTGGGATTCCATGACATTTGTACCATGCATTCTGACATACATCCCTTCCACATAACTTCAATTGATCTATAGTATGTTGTAAAGTTTGACCTTGATCACAACTGATAGAATTTACGGTGCATGTATTAAGTACAATTTTTTTTATGACAAGTTCATTCATACCTAGAGTTAAATTCCAACTGTGATTGAAAGCACTTAGAGATAGATTGGAGAGACATCCTTCCAGCAATGTTTTTTCATCAACATCAGATAAAAATTGTTCTCTTTTTTTTTTCATCATTTTCCCATGCCTTTAGTGTACTAGATGGAGTATAATTTACCTTTTGGAGTTTGTAGGCATTGTAAGGTCTTTTTATCAAGTTTTCATTACTACTACATATGGAGGATTCATATGAATTTAGGTATACCAGTTGAGGCAATGGATCTTCAAATGCACTCCACATTTTTACCAGTAACTCTTTTGGAATTTCTTTTAACCTTACTTCCATAACAAAACCATCTTAATGGGCCAATTGGTTGGCAAGCCATTGGATGAGAGATCCTTTTGATATGGAGCAACCCTTGCAAAAAGGCCTAATTAATTTATCAACATGAACCCCAAATGTATTGCCATCTAATTTTTTAAAGTGCATCATGTCTCCTTCACAAACATTTGTAATTGTTGCTTCTACAATAAATTTGTGTTCTTTTGAAAAAAAATGTATCAACTTGGTAGTAACCCCCTTAAACTTCAAATTGAAGTCAATGTTTGATGTGGCGGTTGTTTCTTGGAGTCCAGAATTTCCATTCACATGAAGTGTAGTTCTTGTTTCTAGATAAACTAGGTTTTTGATTGGTCGTGCAACTTCACTGTTGTGTTATAGACTTGGATAACAATCATTGCATGTAGTTATAATATTCGCCACAAAAACACAAAATTGTGTGGGTCCCAACACTAATCCTGAAATAACATGTTGTTCTTGTACCAGGGATATAAACCCTTTAGCTATGTCACCTTCTTTTTTAGAACACTTATGTTTTAGCACCACGTAGGTTGTAGCAAATTCATTTATGTCTTTAGGAGTTGTGAAACAATGGCTATCATTGTTAGAATTAAAAGCCTCATCCTCATTAAATTTATCCTCTGAGTCACTTCTCATGATGTTTTGAATGCCATCACCTCCCACATGTGAAACATTTGAAATCACATGCTTAATCATTTACTTCCTTTCCAATGGGATAAAGTATCCCTTGTTTTCAATTTCTTCTAGGGTTTCACAATCATCAATTGTGTATGACAATATCTCTCTACCATTGAATACAATAATTATTGTGACAATGAATATACTATACCCCACAACTCTACAATGGAGTGTATCATTTAGATGGATAAACTAGTCCCTCCGCAACTTTCACACCTTTGGATAGTAAATGTACATGTGCTCCATCTTCAAAAATAGAGTTCATTTTCAACTATATCCAAAAATAAAAAGAAAAAAATTAGTACTAAGGACACTTAAATCTTTAACATTAGTATGGAGAATAGAAATCACAATGAGAAAATAAAAATATACATCTTATATGAACATCTTTAAAACCTCATTTAATCAAAATCTTTGAACATATAACAAATTGTATTACACCCTTAGATCCCACTGCTATTTGTATAATTTTATCCATAAAAAACATAGTGTGTGGGAAAGTAACCAATGATCGTGAATCTTAATGTAGGAGGCTGTTAGAGTTATTTAACTATCATATATTTTTTAAAAAAATACCCTTTAAAAGATTAAGATTTTTATAATGCACACATTTTCTTTTGTGCATTTAAATTTTGTTGAAAAATTATATCTAAGGGATTTAAAATAGGTACTTTTCAATACAAATAAAATTAATATTGGCCCTTACTTGTGAATAAAATCATCTTTTTTGGACAGCTGATGTGTCACTTTTTATTGGTTGATTTGTATATGTGACTTGATTTTACTTGTGTTATAAGCTACCTTTTTTCTAAATTTTTAGTATAAAATTTATAAATGTTGAATTCGATTTTTATAACTAGTGGTAATATACTTCACATTACCACTCACAATCACTAGATTACACACAGTCATTGGCTTCTTTCCCCCATGGATTTCAAAATTTGTATAGCATAGCGGCTATTATGATGTAATTTTTTTCGTACACATTAAATTTCAAATATTGACTAGAATGGGAGGCCAAATGTTGGTGATCACACTTCAATGTGTGAGAGAGTGCAATTCCAATTTTGAAAACTTGCACTTAGACATGTCAGTGATAGCTCATCTTAGAGTGAGAAAACCGTGGCCTCATACATCTACGAAGTGTGATTCCTTGCATAATGATATGCGATACTTCACATGTCAAAGTGCTATCCCTTTCATGTCGACATGTGATCCCTCACATGATTAAGTACAAGCATTTTCAAGATGAAGTGAGAGCATTCGCGTTTGGAATAACAATCATTCGCATATCGAAGGGCATATTTTCACCTGCCATTCTAGTCAAAATTTGTCTAGCCTAGCAACATCTTGGACTTAAATTTAGGGTCATTAATATTGTGTCGAAGTAAATCGTTCATATATTTAATTCTTTAATTGTATAGCTATGTTTATTTTATGGTATAGAGTTCAAGTTTAGTCTTTATTTGATTAACGCTGGTGGTACATGCTTTGATTCAATTATGTGCATTAATTGTTTCTAAGATTTTTATATCTTATGTAATGTTTTAGCGATATAAGTTTATTTTTAATAATTGTGTATAATATTGAGTAGAAGTAACCCATGCTACGTAGTTTTTAATCAATAAATGTCAAAATTAAAGACTTAATTTCAATTAAATATATGTATGTCAAATTTAACTTTCAAACAATGTAAATTTTAGTTTTCATACATTAAAAATTACATTATTAAAATGTTACCATAATTATTTACAATAAGAATTACACTTTTTTGTAAGGTCAAATGTTACCTAATTAATATTGCTCTTCCCTAAACATTAAATGGCCATTAAACCGTATAATGAAAAATTTGCCACTTGAGAGTTTTTTTTTTAATATTTTTGTACTGCATTTAATATTAAGTGGTACAATATAAAATTTTAATCCACACAAACTTTATTAAGATCTATATTTTAATGAAATAAAATAGAAAATTTTATACTCATTTTGAAGGCAACAACTCCAAACAAGGAGCACATATACAAATGGGGGAAGAACAAAGTTACATAAAATTAAAAGAGGTAAAGTATTGTTATTTTATTTTGAAGAATTCTATTTTATACACCCATTTCATAGTGATTGTAAATATTGCATTTGTTAGTAGGTAATTAACCAATTTTCAATGTTTCTTCACATGTTTTGATTATGTGAATTAATAGAGTGTAGGACCCTTGTATATTTATTATTAGAAAATGAAAAATGAAATTAAGTTTAGATAAAAGATGGAGTATGAAAATTGTTTCATTTGTGAATGTTTATAGTAACTAATAAATTTGCAGGACATGGAAATATCACCATTTTCCTTGTTTTCACGTTTCGAATCCCAAGCTCTCAAATAAACTCCAAGAAACTATGAGGACAATATGGTTTTCTCAACATAGCTAAACAACTGTTGTGTAAAGGAATTTTGCATGCAAAACTTAGATAGAAATAGTGTCTCAAAATTGTAAGAGAATACAAGTGGCACACAAAAATTGGGTCCTTGCATTCCATATTCATAAATCAATCTAAATTCTCCATATATTTTTGATGATGTTGACGATTCAAAATTAGAAGAAACATTTTCAATAACCCATGCATATGAAAGAGATAGAAATAATGAGGAAATGATGAAATAATACAAAGAAGAGTTATCAAAATCTATTACAAAAACATTTATTTCAAAATATGAAGAGGTGTATGAAGATTTAAACCCTAGAAAACTCGGCAAGAAATATTGGGATAATATAACATATGTTTTGAATCAAATTTATGGAAAAACATTCACTGGGATGTAATCCAAATACAAGATGAACATGTTGAAGAAAACCCTCAAGAAGGAGAAACAATTGGAAAATAAAACATTGACAACACATTTAACATGGACTTTCTATGAAGATATGGATCATATTACACAAAAAATACACAAGGTTATTGGTTTTAATGGAAAAGATAGGGTTAATATAACCACTTATACTTCTAAAAATACATGAGAGGGAAATCAAAAATTCCTTCTATCAGCATTGAAAATTTGGAAGGAGCAAATAGATAAATCCCTTTGAATAAAAATGGAATTCAGAGAAAAGGTGTAAAGAGAGAAAAACTATTATGGAGATTTGAAAGAGGTAATCGAAAATAACATGCATCTATTCATTCAGAAAATGAAGTAAATTAAGCAGGGAAGACTTCAACTTGAGTGTGAAAGAATGGAGCAAGTGAGAAAGCTAATAAAGAAAATATTGGATGTACAAATTCAAGTCACAAGTATTTTTACCTAGATAAATTATAGTTTTTTAAACCATAGTAATGTAGTATTGCATCATTCATTTCATTATAAAATATGGTACACATTTTGTAAGAAAAAATATCATGCATTGGAGTTAGCTAGTACTTTTCTATTTTACATTTTTCTTTTTTATTTCAAAACAATTCCAATGATCAACATCATGGGCATTACCAAGATCATTGACACACACATCCTAATATATTGTTTGTGTAAAAAAACAATTTAAAAATGATGTTGGTAAACATGTATATTTTTGTTGAGGATAATATGATAATTCAATATGTGAGACATCAATTGAACCACATATCATTAGTAGTATAGTCAAAGTATGGAATACTTATATACTCTATGTAATTTATAGATGATAATATTTCCAATGAGCATGATGTTTTTTTTGTTGATAATGTTGATAATATTGATAATACTTGTGTGTGACATATATGGTTAATATTTGTGTGTGTCATTAAACCAAACAATGTAAAGTTCATGCGATATTCAAAATATGATAATTCAATACGTGAGACATTAATTGATCTGTTGGTAGTAAAGTCAAAATATGGAATACTTATATACTCACTATGTAATTTAAAGATGATAATATTGACAATGAGCATGGTGTTCTTTTGATGATAATGTTGTTAATATTGATAATTTTTATGTGTTGTATTTATGGTTAATATTATGGTCCCCCGACATTAAACCGAAAAATGTAAAGTTAGCATGATATTCTAAATATGTGTACCATTTGATAATCATTAAATATAAATCAAATTAACATCAACCATGTGTCTTTTGTAATTCATGCACCAAAGAAAGTGCCAGTTAGAAGTGTCAGTTCCATGTAATTATAGATTGTCATTTATTAGTATATTTCAAGGAAACTTAAATTTGTGAAGGTGTTGGTGAAAACATTGGTGTAAGGGCAAAACTTTGTAATCGTAATAATTCATTGGAAAATCTAATCACGGTTTGATTTCTAAAATTCTTAGCACTATTTTTTTCCGTGAAGGCATAAAAAATTTGAATGCATTCTCACCTTTTCTCCTTCCAAATTTTTGTAATTCTATGAATGTAGAATTTTCCGTAGCCTTTTCAATGAAACCTTATTTTGTCTGCTTCTAGTAGTCAAATCTGTTTATTCTTTAATGCTCTTTTAGAAACACTTCTCAACTGATAGGGTTTGACATTGTTTTTTCATTCTATCTACCGATCCCTAATTAATTTTATAAATATGTGTGTACCCCGCTTGGGAATAATGTAAAACATGTTATGGGTATTTTTTCACAAGAGGACTCAGAAATGATTCATAAAATACTTGACATGGACATCAATGATTACTGGAAGCAAACAAAATGGTTGTTGCTAAAAAGGATGAGGAAAATATATTTTGTTTAGTTAGGGATGTTATTCATTTAGGGATTTTGGACTCCTAGCGGTTGTAAACATTTCATTATAAATTAAATTGTAGTAATGAAATAGTGATAGTAACTTCCAACAGATGAAATTGTAATAGTAACACAAATAATTGTTTTCTTGTTTACAGTAATTTTTTGATTACATAAGGAAATTGTGGGAAATAAAATGTTCCAAAAACATGTGTATCTGACTGCCAAAGTAAAAATGCAAAGAGTTCTATCTGTGTAGGTTCCTCTTTGAAAAATAGTGAATCACAAAATTATAAAGCCTACAATTTGAGAAGTCTGGTGAAACAAGATTTTGAATAATGTTTCACTTAAGTGATAGTTTTGTTGAGTTGTGGAGCTCAGTTACTTCAGTTTAGCATGATATATTAAACTTGCTGAAAAAAATAGTAACCAACATCGGTTTTGAAGGGACCGACATCGATCAGGCAATTAAGAACCAACATCGATTAGGGCTAACTGATGTCGGTTACATGTGCGTGAGTGTTTTATTTAACTCATGGGAATTAGATCTAAATTTAGTATTAAAGCATATCTATTATTTGTAATTGCATGGCTAAGTGCCTAAGTTTTTATAAGGTATTTATAAGCTTGGAAGCTAGGGTTAGAAGTATTGACGATTATTGTGGAAATAATTACGAGAGAGAATTATTGGAAAAGGAGAAGTTAGAGAGAAATAAAGTATTGTACATCATGAGAGGTGTGGAAGATTTTAAATATTCATTGTATATCTTTTGAAAGCTTTGGATAATAGATTGAATTGTTTCTTGGTGGATGTAGTCCACAATGTGTGAACCACATTAAATTTGGTGTTGATTTATATCTCTTGTTTTGTATATTTCTTCTGGTAGAATATCTAATTTTATTTGCATGTATGCTTAAATATGATATATTATTTGTACAACCTTGTGCTAACCCCAACAATTAGTATCAGAGCTTTGTTTGAGGGTTTTTTGTGTTGACATATTTACTCATAGAAGGTTTTCTGATTGAGTAGGAGCTACAAAAATGGCAGAAGAAAACAAATACAAGGTAGAGAAGTTTGACAAGTGAAATTATAAATTATGGAAGATGTAGATTGAGGATTATCTGTATCAAAGAGATTTTTAGTTACAGTTGGATGAAAATTCTATACCTACGAAGATGACGGATGAAGAATGGAAGATTCTTGATAGAAAGGCTTTGGAATCTATAAGATTGAGCCTGACAACATATGTGACTTCTAATATTACAGAAGCGACATCTACAGTAGAGGTAATGAAATCTCTTGCTAATTTATATGAAAAACCTTTTTCTTCAAATAAAGTTTATTTTATGAAGAAACTATTTATTTCTAAGATACATGAAGGTGGATCTGTATCTAGTTATTTGAATGATTTCTAATCTATTTTAAATCAGTTAAAATCGGTTGATATTATGTTTGATGATGAAGTGAAAGAACTCTTATTCTTATGTTCTTTGCCTGATAGTTGGGATAACTTGGTAATGGTTGTTAGTAATATAACATCTATTAATAATATTTTTAAGTTTGATGATGTGGTTGGTATAATATTGAATGAAGAAATTCATAAGAAAAGTACAGAGGAATTATCATTTGGGAATGATTTGAATGTAGAAAGTAGAGGTAGGTAGAAGGAGAGATTCAAGAGTAAGAATAATGGGAAATAAAATTCAAGGAATGGAAGATCTAAATCCAGAGGTAAGGGAATTACATGTTGGAATTATGGAAAGAAAGGACATGCAAAGAAAGATTGTTGGTCAAATGATAAAGAGAACCAACACCCAGACAAAGGTAAAGAGGAAAATAAAGAGGTAAATATTGTATCATAGGTAATGCAAGATGATCTTATTCTTTCTTTAGATAATAGAATATAATCCTGGGTTTTAGATTTAGGAGCTTCTTTCTATGCAACCCATAATAAGGATTATTTCATAAATTATGTCTAGGAAAATTTTGGGCATATTTTTTTCAATGATGATGAACCTTGCAGTATTACTAGTAAATGGGAAGCTCAACTAAAATTACAGAATGGAAATACATGGGTATTGAAATATGTGAGGCATGTGCCAAGTCTCAAGAGGAATTTTATTTTTGTAGGGAAACTAGGTGAAGCTAGTTACATGGTTACATTCACAATAGACTCTTGGAAAGTCACCAAGGGTGCCTTTGTTGTGGCAAGAGGAAAGAAGGTAGGAACCTTATATTTATCCACCTGTGTTCCTGATTCATTTTCTATGTTATATACTTTAGATTCAGATGCATGCATGTGGCATAATCGGTTAGGTTATATGAGTCAAAAATGAATGCAGATCTTAAAGGCTAAGGGTAAGTTATCAGATTTGAAATATTTAGATTTTGATTTCTTTCAGCATTGTGTCTTTAGAAAGCAAAAGAGAGTGATATTTCTCAAAGTTGGGGCAACTAAGAAGGAGCATAAATTGGAGCTTGTACACTAAGATGTGTAGAGACCAACCCAAGTAGCTTCTAATGGAGGATCCCAATATTATGTTACTTTCATTGACGATGCTACAAAAAAGGTATGGGTTTATTGTATTAAACATAAATATGATGTTTTTGATACTTTTAAAAGATGGAAAACCCTTGTTAAGAATGAATCAAATTCAAATTTAAAGTTCCTTAGATCTGACAATGGTGGTGAATAATGTAGCAAGGATTTCAATTACTATAATTCAGTGAATGGAATACGTAGAGAAAGGATGGTTCTAAGAACACCACAAGAGAATGATGTTGCAGAAAGTGTAACATTCCCATTTTAAGACTTTAGAAACAAGGGAAAACATTTATTTTTTTACATAATGTTCTCTGTTATAAATTAACATAATTTAGAAAACACATTCCAAAGCCAATCTATCTCATAACAGAAAACCATATGCATATGTAAATGACTCGGTGAAACACCAATCTCTCATTTCATGACTCAATATCATTCTGATCTCTCATGTTAACTTTATAATGTGTATACTACGTATACTTGGTTTTATTACCCTTTTAGAGGTATCAAGTTTTCTATTTAAGAGGCCTATCTGAATATCTGTTACCAATATTCATCTGAAATCCTACTTCTTAAACTAGGTGACATAGGACAATGCAACCAGTAGCTTGCAATACTTTGGTCAAATATTTTAAACATATTGTTCATGTTTATATTCCTAGACAACATACTCATCAAATGAAATAAGCCCTTCACCCTACTTGATCTGTTATCTAGAATGGTCTTCATTGACTTCTATCAGTCCACTTGTTCAAGGTTTAATCCTAGCCAAGGTTAGCAACATGGCCTAGTGTGGAGGACTGCTTACGGAGACTAAGGGTACTTAGACATACTCAATCAAATTATGTTGATTGGGTGTGTCTATTTATCCTAAATCATCATGAGTTGACCCTGACACTAGATCATGCCCCCATCTTTACCTAGGGAAGAACTATGATCAAGTCAGAATTTATGTTAGTCTAGTTGAACAAACTCTGAAGGGTGTTGAAACATGTCAACTGCAACATAGTATCCTCGTGAAGACCCTTTTCATCATGAAGGTACTACACTGCAGTTGGTGTGTGTCAACATCCAACTGAGTTTTCCTCATCTGGACAAACATACCTTAGATAGAAAGTTATATCTTATTAATTTCCTCATTACAGATTAATTACAACAACCCTACTGAACAACTAGGTTCCTTAATCCTTAAGATTAAGAGTTAAAACTGCAATAGATGAAGTTATGCAGATAAATATTTTCTATCCAATTCATATGCAATGATTTAAACTAATAACATCGTGATTCATGTTTTACATAAAAGGCCCAACACACATGGAAGTGTTATTTATTTACTCACTTAATACAACCCTAGCTTATTTAAGTTCTGAGCAAGTCCCTTTTTCCATATTATACTTCATTGAAATGAAGTCTAATTCCCTTTTATTTTTCTTTTCCAACATCCTTTTACTTTATTAAGGAAGTCTACATGAGAAGGAACTCCTTCACTAACTATAGGTAACAATCAAGATTCATATCAAAAAGGTCTTAAATTAAGACTATGATTCATTTCAAGGGAGTTGTCTTACCTTTCCCTTATTAAGGGTTAAAATCTATTATAATCCCATTGCACATTATAAATTATTATCAAATTTTAATTCTCATACAAACATTTGATTTAAATATAGTCATAGTGATATAGTTAGATATCAATGTAAGAATGTCAACTTTATAAGTTGCATCTTCACTAGAGAGGGTAGTACATATAACACCTCATATCTCTATTTATTCCATTCCAAACCATAAAATTATGTTACTGTTTGTGAAATAGAGTAATATTCATTATTTCCACTCATTGCATGCCAAAAGGAATTACATCAAGTACAAACAAATTTCACACATCTTTCATTCAACAAGGAGGGATTATACATTTACAAGTCCAAACACTTCAGACATTACTAATATCAAACAACAATATTTAAATCAATTTTAGATACAAATTTCTTTTCCATCAAGTACATTTCAGTAATGAACCATATTTCATCATAAAAAGATTAAGTCTCTTTGATAAACAAATGTAACTTCCTAAATATCTTTCTCCTTTCATCACTTATGAATTCCATCTACAAAATTGCTAGCATGGGTCAGTTCATTGAACTAAGCATGATAAACACTAAATCATTAAAACGATGTGCTTTTAACTAATTGTTTCATAAAAAGAACTCTGTTGTTATGAAACAATCCTGAATCATTTTAGAAAGACATAGCCAAAAGGATTTACAATACTCAAATAAAAGAGAGAGAAAAATAATATACAACAAATCAAAAGTAATGTTAGGTAATGAAATATAACAACTTCAACCTTCCATACTATTGTCTTTTTATCAAAAGAAATTAAACAGTAATTCAGATAAGTAACATTTCATCAGAATCTCACTACTACTTTCATACATTTCTTTTCATGATCCCTCATTCAGTTAAATCCATTTAACAGAAGAAGGTAACTACCCTAACTATCTTTTAGGCATAGTTCAACAGTAGATCATTTACAACCATACTTTCATCTCAATATTTCATCAACCTAAATTCATCCTAAAATATGAGTTGCCAATAATTGAACTTAAATATCATAAGAAATAAGTTAGGATAACCCAAATCATCGTAATATTTAAGTGTCCCGGATTAGAGTATCCTAATACTCAAACTCATAACTAGGAACCAATTCAAGTTAAAAACCAAACAAGCTAAATCAGACCTCTTAAAGAGGTAAGGTTACTTCCAACAAGAAAAAGAGTTACACTCCAATCTCAAAGATACACCATTTCTATCATTACCTTAAGTGGTTAGAATGGTTAAGTTTATACTCTATACCAGCTCATTAAACCATCCAAATACTTCCAGCCAAACACAATATTCCATCCAATTATTTTCAACTTCAGTTATACTAGCCTAACAACATTCTGTAATCAATCTTACTAGACAGTCAAGAAGTTGCATAACAAATCAAACTAGAGAAAGACAACATCTTCACCAATTTCAAGCTGAAAGAAGATTAAAGGAAGGAGATGGAGAGAGATCACTACCCCACAACTCTTGTATGATTAAAAGAGAACCTTAAGAAACCAATAACCTATATTGACAAGGTCATTGATCTAATGTTTCAAACCAAAATCCAAACAAAGATCTAATTCTGGGTTCAAATTGAATGAACAAAAAACCAGGAGAAAGGAAAGAAATGAATGAACAACAACATTCCATTACCTTTCATCATTCAAAGAGACGGTAAATATAGCCTTGATTTCCACAAGACAACAAGTAAACCATTTCCCAATAGAAATAGAGAGGAAAAGAAGAGATTAACAGAAGGGTAAGTCTGAACAACCTTCCTAACTCAGATCCGTATAGGAGAAGAAGTATACAATATGATTTAACCAAAACAGGAGCCATCGTTCCATTTTCACGAAGAAAACATTGCCTAAGATACATGAAAGAACTGAAACTGAGTTTGATGGTCCAAGGTCTAGAAACATGCTAAAACAATACATCAACATAATGTCAATAGAGCTATCAAGAAGTTCAAGTTGTCAACAATAACCAAAATACAGTAAACCAATACCCAAGGGAGTTTTCCCTTCTTAGCACTAGATGCCATAATTTCATAGGTTACCCAATGACCCAATAGAGTAGAAAATGTAATATCATTCCCTTACGGGCTTCCAAAAATCAGGCTTCGAAAACAACTAAACAATTCCAGAGAATAGTAGAAGTATAATTTTACAAGATTTTAAAAATAATAACCAGAAGAACTTAAAAAGTCCATGGAGCGTTAAACCAATTGCCAAGAAAAACCCACAACAATTTATCTTTCCTTAATAATCACAGAGTCAGAAGTCTGCAACAGAAAAAATACAAATGAAATCCAGATTCACAATCACAGACAGTGATAAGAAAATAGACACGTTCGCCAATTTTGAGCATTCCATCAGTACTAAAAGAATATGTATAAGCAGGCATCACAAAATGTTATCTTCCTTGAAGAATCATGTAAGATTCAATCAAAATTCAAGGTATTTAAAATAGTTTAATAACTACAGTTTTCCAATAGAGAGGAAACAAGATCATTTTAGAACAAGTTCCACAGATTAAAGCAAACCAAGCTACCTACAAGATTTAAACAGTTCAAACAAGATCACATATGGTTTTTTGACTTGATCTCAAGCCCATGCAAAAGTATTAAAGCATAACCCAACTATCCACACAAGAAAAACCAAAACCTAGATCATACTTTCCATCATTCAAATGAAGTTGAAAAAAGCATTCCCAATAAACAACACAAAAACCTCAAGCAGAGTAATTTTATCAACTAAAAAAAAACCAGTCTATTCCAAAGAGCATAGTTGTTCTTACGAAACATTTAAGTAAAATAAAAAATCTTAATGGATAGAGCCTATCATGCCTGATAGCGCTTCGCCTTCACTGATTCATAGAAGTATCCAAGTAGAGCCTCAATCCTCCTTTCGAAATGCAAAAACCACACAAAAAATTCCTCTATCTCCTCCTTATAGTCTCATAGTGCCAACTCTTTCTTCCACACCATGCAAGGAAGAAAAAATCATGCATTTCCACATTGCATGAAAAAATTGAACTAGAGGTTTGAAAACAAAAACAACCACATGCAGAGCTCTAGCTCCAAACCAAATGAATCGACAAAACCAAACCCTCTATCTTCTTCCTAGGTGGTTTCACCAATTTCCAAAAATTAAATGTAGAGTAGGACTGTCAGTCCTTCCTATTTTCCCACCATTGCCATCTCCAAATTTGGAGTAGGACTTAATTCAAACAAAACATTGCCTCATAAAACTTTGGTGAAAATGCCAACTCATCCATCTTAAGTTTCCAACTTGCCTTTTCCAAATTTGGCTGCAAAAGAAGATAAGGATTAATAACTCACCATTAATTCCTTGAATTCATTGCCTCCCACTTGCCTCTTTCCCCATGTCATTTCATAGGCCCCCTTAGGTTAGCCATTCCCTTAGTTAGGTTAGACACTAATTTAAGAATCAACATAGGTCCATAGGTAAGTCCTTAGTCTTAGGTTAATTTAACCACTTAAAAAGAAAATAACTTAGTAACTTAGGTTAAATTACCCTTTTTGGGACTAGGTTACAGATCTAAGGAACATAGTGTAGTTAGGTCCTAGTTCCCCTATGAAAACTTCATCATACCATAATAGAAAAAGAAGAACCAAATTTTTACTCGATTCAAATACGAAGCAAAGGTCCATGGAGAGGATCATACATAACCTTTGCACATTCCAGGTCCAGAACCCTTCCATCTATCCAAATTGGACATCATGACAACAAGACATGAAAATTAGAAGCATACCTTGGATCAATGGAATTGATCCAAGGTAATGTTGTTTGAAACCCCATAAATTATGAAAACTGAAACTCAAATTCATAATCCCTAGTACAGTGAATTTATTCTGCATAAAAGAGATGGATTGCTTCATTTTCAATTAAGCAAAAACATGACAGAATGTACCTATTCCCAACAGATAACTTCTTATCTTTTGCAAACATGATTTCCTAAGTCATAAGAGTACACCATCGTTAAGACAAAATCACCTGTCAATATTTTTACCTTCTATAGTAGAATTCATTGTAGGTACCAGTCATGCTAGAGACGTTACATACCTCCCTCCTTAAGAGCATCATTGTTCCGATGATTAACTTAGTCTAATAAATTTAAACAAGAAGTATAATCCAAGTTCACAACAGA
The DNA here is from genome assembly GCA_019776745.2 of Taxus chinensis. Classification (NCBI taxonomy): domain Eukaryota; kingdom Viridiplantae; phylum Streptophyta; class Pinopsida; order Cupressales; family Taxaceae; genus Taxus; species Taxus chinensis. Next base: position 727,188,962 of record CM034152.1, on the reverse strand, counting down.
TTGTTTCAATACTAATGAATTTAGTATCTACCAAAAACTAAAAGATTTATTGATATAATTAGAATAAAATCTTCAAATTTTATCAATCATAAGAATCAATTCTATTCAAATAAATGTGGAAAAGTAGTTTTCATATCTTTAAGGTTTTCTCATGTTGCACTTTCTTCATTAAACTGGTCCCATTGGATCTTGCATTGACTTATTTCATGATTTATTAAGTGCAGCTGGCGAGTTTCCAACACTCGAATGGGTTTAACCTCGATTATTATTGGTTCTTGGACCTACAAGGAATTCTAATTTAACACATGTGATAAATATGAAACGTATTTCTTAAGTAGAGAAATATGGAAAACATCATGTATTTGTGCTAAAGCAGGTGGTAAAGCTAAACGATAAGCTACATGGTTGATTATTTCAACAATTTTGACGGGTCCCACATAACGAGGTGATAACTTGACATCCTTGCTAAAGGTTATAGAATTCTTTTTTCAGTTTAACCTGTAGAAAGACCTTCTCACCACGTTCAAATTTATTGTCAACCCTTTTTAAGTCTGTATAATTTTTTTTCCCTATCTGCTACTTCCTTCAAACATTCATGAATCATTTTAACTTGTTGTTCCATTTTAGTAAGGATCTCAGGTCCAATTACCTCTTTGTCCTCTATGTTATCCTAGCTAACTAAAGTTCTACATTTCCTTCAATATAATGGTTCGAAAGGTGCCATTTTCAGAGAGGCGTGATACATGTTATTATACTAAAATTCAACTAATGGAAGGTGCTCTTCCCATTTGTACTGTTGATCCATATAGTACATTCGTAATATATCTTCCAAAACTTGATTAACTCTTTCAGTTTTCCCATCTATATTAGGATGGTATGCTGAACTAAAATTCAGTTTAGTTCCTAAGGCTGCATTAAGTGTTTGCAAAAATCTAGATGTCATTCTTGGATCTCTATCTGATATGATCAATTTAGGTACATCGTATAATCTGAAAATTTCATGCACAAATATTTTTTCTAAAATAGATGAATCATCCTTAAGATTACTAGCAATAAAATTTCTTACCTTTGTTAGTTTATCAACAACAACTAGAATAACATCATGCCTATTTCTTGACATCCGCAACCCTTGAACAAAATCCATGCTAATTACTTGCCATTTATACTACGGTATGCTATTATTGGTGTGTGGGATCCTATGTGTCCTCCACTCACATATGGAGGGTCATCTCACATGGGTTAGGTTTAGGGTTTTCTCGTGTGTTATGCACTAGGGTTACACAACACCATATATGTACCCTTTTATTCTTGATTTATGAGTATGCCAAGACACTCCGCTATATTTCCTCTATGTGCAAGCTTTGTTTCTGTTGAGCAAGTTCTTCCATTGTTGATCAATCCTTGTGATTATGCTAGAGCTATCACGGTTCCGTTTGAGTGCAACTATTTCGTGGTGCATCGTTTCTGATTCGATTCTCACAAACTCTTTTATGGTATCAGAGATGAGATCGGGTATATGTTAATTCGTCATTTGAGTTGCGGTTACTATTGGTCTCATTTTTTTACTCCTCGTGCAAGTTTTTCAATCATTATATTCTAGAAATTTATTGCTAACATATTTAACAAGTTGTTCTTGGAAAGTTGTTTCTCACAACTACATTTAGCTAACTGTAGCTAAATCTAGCAGATCAGTTAAAATAGAGGTTATTTTCTAGTTTTTAAATTTTTTATTAAATTGGATTTTTTTTAGATCTCTGTTTGCTTTGTCTCTATGTTTTTTGCATGGTGGTTTTGCATAATACAGGTTTGAATTTCAGGTTGAAGATTTTGTGGTGTTCTTCTCCACCGAGCTACACCTTCCTCCCAACCGAGCTCTTTCAATCAACTCACCATGTGCTCTTTTCAAATCGAGCTATTTCAAAACTCCTTCACCGGGCTTCTTCTCCATTTACCTCTGCTCCTTTTTTTGTTTTGTCCTGAATTGAGTTCTCTCGGTGTGGTTTTAGCTCGAGATCATCTTCTACTCTAGCCAAGCCATTCTTTTCTGTGTGGCCAGGCCAAATTTTTCCCTGCGAAGTCATGCTTGCTCTGGCGAGTCCTATTTCTGTCGGCTGGATCGTGGTCTTCCTCAGCAAACTCCTATCCTGCCCCCAGCTTGATCTCCTCCTTGTGCATGCTCTCCTCTGTGGGTGGTCTTGTCTCCTGGCATGAGTTGTGTCCTCACTGATCTGAGTTGTGCTATGCCATGAGCCCTCTCCTCTCCCCATGAGCTTCTTCCTGTGCTGTGGTTCTCCTCGCCGTGTCTCCCCCCCGCTCCTAGCTTGCATCCCCTACCCTGTGTGCCTTCTGCTGAGCCTACTCTGGCCTACTCCCGAGCTCCTCCTCGTGTGTCGAGCCTACCTCCAACGGCTTCCACTCAACTCAGGATCCCCTTGTGCTTAAACGGTTTCCAACCCCAATGTGGTATCCTCCATCCAACTCGGGATCCACCTGAATGCTAAGTTGGTAAGTTTTTTGGTATGTGTTTTTAAAAAAAAATAGTTTTGGTAAGTTTTTTTTAGATTTCTTTTTTGGTGGGAATTTTTTTTTCGGGGGTGCTTTTTTTTAGGTGGGAATGTTTTTAAAAAGAAAGGAAAGTATAATTAATTTTAATTAGGATTTAATTTTAATAAGATCTTAATTAGTGTTTCCTTATTATTCGAAATTAATTATATTTAATTATATTAAATCTAGTTTTATTAATTTCGAATCTAATTATCTTTTACAATTAGTAATAATAAAAATCATCCTTTAAAATTAATGTTCATTGTCATTTTAAAAGAAAACTCCAATAGCTCTAAAATTAGCCAAATTCGGCATTTCAAAGGAATAATTTTTTTAGGTGATATTGTCGATTTTTTTTACTAATTGTGCGCTCAAGTGTGCAATGACACTCTGAGCACCTATTTTCCTTCCGAGTGATTTTTCGGTATTCTGAAGATCATTGAATCATCTTGAGTTCATCTAAAACTTGTATTTACCCTTATTATTACTTGTGACTAGTGAGCGCATCTGCCACAGTTTACAACAAGGGGGTATCCTTTGCGATGTGAGACACTCTTTCTCATAACCAAAATTTGATTTCACCTCCTTCCTAGTTTTTTGCAAGTTGTGCTTGTATACAATGTCACTTTGCTACGCTCCATGAAACACGATTATGGTCTCCTCTCTTACACGTTATTACGTTGATTGCAAAGCAAGTTACAAACTGTTTCAAAATGCATGCTCAGACCTGATTGTATTCAACACACTCAACTATAAAGTACCGAAAGCAGGGGTGTTATTATATTGTCTTGGATGGTTGTTATTCTTTTCTGCATTCCTTCTCTCTCTCTTCACAATGGATGCTTATTCACTTCCTTTGCTTACACCATTCAAATTTTTCGAATGGAGATCAAAAATAATTATGAAACTAAGAGGTAAAGGGTTATTCCACATCACCATGGGAACTGAGACTGAACCAAACGATGACCCTGAGAAATCCAAGTGGTTAAACCATAGTAATGAATCTTTAGGTCTTCTTTGCATGTCTGTTTATCCTGACTTGCTCTTCCACATTGAGTCGTCCGAAACACCTAATTATGCGTGGAAAATGTTAGATAAAATGTTTGGACAACAATATGACATGAGACCGCATGATTTGGAAAACGAACTGCTAGGGTTAAATCCTAGTGATTCTGAAAACCTACAAGCATACTTCTCTAAGTTTGTCCACACTATATTGTTGTTAAAATAATGTCAAGTAGAGAAGAAATATTCTCAACTGATCTTGTTGATTCTCTCAAAGTTAGGTCCCGAATATTCTGTCTTTGTGTCAAATTTTTACGCTACAAAATTTTCCTTGGGAAATGATTAGAACATTCCCTCCTTTGACTATTTTTCGTCCCAACTCATTCGAGAATAGGAAAAAATCATTCAAACAGGGTCTCTCAAGTCCAAGTCACATGCCCTTGTAGAACATATTAGTAAGGAAAAGAAGAATGAAAAGAAGAAAAAAAGAAAGGATCAACCTAAGAAGGAAACAGAGACCAAAACTAAATTTAACACGAACGCTTCGACTTCTGAGCCTAGAGCACAAAAAGAAAAGTTTTTTGTTCCTATTGCAAGAATCCTAGTCATAACGAGAATATATGTATGAGAAAATAAATTGACCACCTTAATCATTTACTTGAGAAGAATCAAATAGGTGTTCCTGAGTCTATTAAACAAAATGCTCCAAAGGCTGAGTCTTCTACTGCAAAAGGGTCTAAATATGATAAGAAGAAATGAAAGGCCCTTATAGCCAAAGTTACTCCTTCATTGACATGGATTATAGATTCTATTACCTCGCACCACATGGATTCTTCAAATGTTGATTTCTCCAACATTGAGCCTTGTGGTATGTACCAAATCACGATGGGTAATGACATGACAATGTCAGTTTCTGGTAGTGGATCGGTAGAGATGAATGGGGGAACATTCAACCAAGTGTTGAGTGTTCCTGATCTCTTTACTAACCTCTTATCAGTTTACCGAATTACTCGCCTTGATGAGGTAATGCAGGTGGAATTTGGTCCTAAATCGGTGATTATTTGTGAGCTTAACGATGACACTACAGTGGTTGAGGGAAATTTGGATCACCATTCACAGTTGTATACCTTTTCCCACTTTACTTTTGATTTTACGCTCACTTCCTTTCTCACTCATACAAATGAGGTTAGTAAGCTATGGCATGAGCATTGCGGACATCTAAATTATCACTACCTTGAACAATTGATCCAAAAAAATGGTCAATGGGTTACCCTGCGTTAAGTTTTCTAAGGGTCTTTATGAGGGTTGTACCATTGGAAAGCATCTTGAAAAGAACTTTGACAAAGGAAAATCCTAGAGAGCTACTCATCCCTTGGATCTTGTTCACAGTGATATTTCTGGTCCATTTTCATCTCCTTCATTTACTAGAGCTCTTTATGTGCTCACCTTCATTGATGACTATTCACGATAAACTTGGGTATATTTTCTTAAGCTTAATTTTGAAGTCTTTGAAAATTTTCAGGGCTCTTGCTGAGAAACAAGAGGAACGGTCTATCAAGGTTATTTGAATCGAAAATGGAGGCAAATATGTAAATAATAGGTTCATGGATTTCTATACTTCTGAAGGGATCTCCTTGCAACATACAGTTTCTTATATCCCTTCGAAGAATGGAGTAGCAGAAAGAAAGAACTGTACTCTTAAGGAGATGGCCACTTGTATGATTCACTTGAAGTCTCTTCCTCTCCAATATTGGGCTGAAGTAATGAATTGTGCTAATTACATTTAGAACCATGTTCCACACAAGGCAGTAAGAGTTATGACACCCTTTGAAGCCTTGTTTGGATGCAAGCCTGATGTTGAGCACTTTTGAGTCTTCAGATCCAAGGCTATGGCTCGGATTCCCAAGAAAAAATGTAAGGCATTAGAATCACAATCCAAACCTTATATCTTTGTAGGGTATCCTGATGGTGTGAAGGGATATCGATCATTGAATTCTACTTATCATGAGCTTTATATTGAGATAAGTGTTAAGTTTGATGAGTCTTCTTTGACTTCTACTTCTCTACCTATTGAGGTTCTTCAGCTCACTGATTCAGATTCTGACTCATCAGATGATGATGTTGTTGAGTGTGCTCCTCTTCCTGATCCTCCTAACCATTAGACCTTTGAGTCTTCTGATTATGAAAATAGTGATGATGAGGACTATGTCCCTTCTCACTCAAGTAAAGAATCTTCTGAATTTGAGCCTGATCCTCCTGGTCCTCTTTGGGTTAGGAAAAATTTGCAAAGTGTTGGAGATTTAGTTGGAGATACTTCGGATATGAGATATACTCACTCAGATTTCATTGGACCCAACTCTTTCTTTGCCTCTGCTTTTGATCCACAGTCTTTCTGGGAGGATTCTAGTATTCTTGAGTGGGATTCTTCCATGGATGAGGATTATTCCTCTCTCATGAAGAACGATACTTGGGATCTCACCCCTCTTCCAAAAGGAAGAAAAATAATTCGGTGTAAGTGGGTGTTTTGAACAAAGTATGGAGTAGATGGAGACGTTGAAAAGTTTAAAGCGTGATTAGTAGCTAAGGGTTTTTCCCAGATAGCTAGGGTTGATTATACTGAAACTTTTCCTCTAGTTGCGAAGATGACTTCTATTCAACTGACCCTTTCCATTACCACAACAAACAGATGGAAAGTCCATCAAATGGACGTTAAGAGTGTCTTCCTTCATGGTAACCTAGAGGAAGAGATCTACATGGAATAACCTTCGGGTTATGTCCATGATCCCTCCCTCATTTGTAAGTTAAAGTAGTCTTTTTATGGCCTTAAACAAGCCCCTTAGGATTGGTATCCCAAGATGGAATTTTGATTTTGCAACCTAAGTATGCTCTTGACTTGCTTGCTCATTTTTAGATGTCTGATTTCAAGTCTTCTCCTACTCTTTTTATTTCCGGGGTTAAGTTATTTTTTGATTGCTCTACTCCCTTGGTTGATGGTACCCTTTATTGACAATTAGTGGGGAGCTTAATTTACTTGATTGAATCACACTCTACCAAATTTATCTTATGCTGTTGGGATCATGTCTAGATTCATTCAGAAGAAACATGAGCTGCATTGGAAAGTAGCTAAGCAGACCCTTCATTATGTTTGTGGAACCTATACTGATGGCATTCACTATTATGGAGGGGTGGATATTGACTTGATCAGGTTCACAAATTTTGATTGGGCTGGTGACTTAGATCAACGGAAATCTACCTCTGGATATAGTTTCTCTCTTGGTTCGGGTCCTGTTAGTTGGTCTAGTAAGAAGTAGAATGCAATTGTGATATCTTCTACAGAGGTAGAATACAGAGGAGCAGTTAATGTTGCCACAGAATTTGTTTGGCTATAGGGTATTTTGATAGAGTTTGGCATCCAATTTCGGCGGCCTACCATTATCTATTTTGATAACATGAGCACTATCTCAATTTGTAGAAATCTAGTTCAATATCAGTGGACGAAGCACATTGAGATCCATATGCACTTCATATGAGAGCTTATTCATGATGGTATCATTGACATTCAGTACATTCAGACAACTGATCAGATTACAGATTTATTTACCAAGCCCTTCACTGAGGTGAAGTTTCTTAACTTGCGGTCTCTTTTTGGGGTGAGGTCTTAAGAATCTACTCATCTTATTTGGGCTATATAGTCCTCTTCTTCTTTTAGGAAGATTTTGTTTGTATATGGGAACCTTATCAAGCCTTTAGTTGCCAGGCCCCATTGACACATCTTTCTTAGTTGTCTAGGAGTGTCTTCTTGTTCTGTCTGACTCATCATAGCCGTTACCACAACTTTGATGAAGGGGGTTACTGGTGTGTGGGATCCTATGTGTCATCCACTTACATATGGAGGGTCATCTCACATGGGTTAGGTTTAGCGTTTACTTGTGTGTCACACACTAGGGTTACTCAACACCATATATGTACCCTTTTATTCCTGATTTATGAGTATGCTAAGAAACTCTGTTGTCTTTCCTCTATGTGCAAGATTTGTTTCTGTTGAGAAATTTCTTCCATTGTTGATCGATCCTCGTGATTACCCTAGAGCTATCAAAATTCTGTTTGAGTGCAACAACTTCATGGTGCATTGTTTCTGATTCAATTCTCACAAAATCTTTCAGCTATGAGGGTAAACTAAACCAGCTAGATGCATATGTTCAACCTTAACACGCTAACATTCTAAGTAGTGTGTCACAAAGTCAATTACGTATTTTCATCCCTTTCCAAAAATATTATTTTTATATCAGAAAGCATTTACATAATTCCAGGATGTCCTGAATAAGGTGAATTATGAAATTCAGTTAACAAATTCCTCCTGAATTAATTTCCCAAAGGTATATATACTCTATTATCATATCTCAAGATTCCTTAGTCATCAAAGTGAAAGCATCTATATCTCATATCATTTGGATCTGCAGCAAGTGTTGTTTTCACTTGCTAAAAATAAGAATCAGATTCCATGATGCTTTTTACTTCATCCTTAAACTGTGTTCTCAACGTTATAAGTGCAAAAATATGTTTTCTATGACTTAGTGCATCTGCCACTCTGTTTTCCTTTCCTTTTATATAAATTATGTCAAAATCATACTGAGATAGAAATTCTAACCACCTTTACTGTCTTGCATTCAAATTTAGCTGAGTGAAAATATACTTCAGCCTAAGATGGTCAACCTTTAATTCAAAAGGTGTCCCTAAAAGATCATACTTGAAGTGCATGAACAATGGAAACAAACTCTAGGTCATGGGGAGCATAATTCAGTTCATGTAAATTAAGTTTTCTACTTTCATTTGCTATACACATGCTCATTTTGTAATAAAATACCTCCAAGCCCTTCCCTGGAAGCATCTGTTGCTACAATAAAGTCTCCATTTGGATCAGGTACAACCAAAATAGGTGCAAATGTTAGTTGATTCTTTAAAGTCTTAAATGTAGATTTACATTTTTCACTCCACACAAATTTCTTATCTTTCTTCTACAATGAAGTTATTGGTGCAATGACATTTGAAAAGTCCTTAACAAACTTTCTATAGTAACCAGTGAGACCCATGAAGCTTCTGACTTCATGTACATTCTTAGGTGCAGGCCACTCAATTATTGCAATAATTTTTGATGGGTCTACTGCTATTCCATCTTTACTTATGACATGCCCTAGATAGTGCACTTTTGTCTCATAGAAAGAAAATTTGGACAAATTACCATACAATATTATTTTTCTTAAGATTTCCCTATCTTCAAATTCTCATGATGCTCAACAATTCTTTTAGAATATATGAGAATATCGTCCAAGAATACAAGTACAAAATTTTCCAAGTATTCTTGAAAGATATTATTTATTAAATTTATAAAAGCTGCAAGTGCATTTGTCAAACCAAAAGGTAAAGCTATGAATTCATAATGCCCAAACCTTGTCCTAAAGGTTGTTTTATGAATATATTCATCTTTGATTCTTAGCTGATGATATCCAAATCAAAGATCTATCTTAGAATATACTAATGCACCATGCATCTGATCAAACAGATCATCAATTCTATGAAGTGGATATCTATTTTTGATTATCACTTTGTTTAAAATCCTATAATCAATGCACAATCTAAGTGTTCCATCATTCTTTTTCATAAAAATTAATGGTGCTCCCCAAGGTGAGACACTTGGTCTTATTAAACCTTTAGAAAATAGTTCTTATAACTGTGCCTTAAGCTCTACCAATTCAATGGTAGTCATTTGATACGGTGCCTTGGAAATAGGTTTTGTTCCTAGCTTGATCTCAATCATGAAATCAAACTCCCATTTGGGTAGAAGACCGGGTAGTTCTTCCAGAAACACATCGCTGAAATTTTGTAACAGTGAGTATCTTTCCAAGAAATCACTATCCCCTTCAGTTGTTTCAGAAATTTTTACTACATACAAGGTGCAACTTTTTTTTTTGGCCTTTTTAAGCTGCATGGCTGACAATTTTCTAACTAAAATCTCATGTTTTACCCCCTAGATGTCTGTTGTTTTCTACAGATCATCTAGACAACTAATATGTTTTTCAAAACAATCAACCTTTGCTTTATGTTCAGCAAGCCAATTAACACCTATGATGACATCATAAGACCCCAAAGGATCAAGGTAAAGATCAACTTTAGTGGAAAAACTAGGCAAGTCTAGGACTACTCCAAAAAAGACACATACTAACTGTGTGGACAATATTATTTCCATAATGTACAACCCATGATTTATCCAATTTTCTAGATTTTCTTTTTAGTTTTGAAGCTAATTTAGTATAAATAAAGCATTCAGTAGCTCTAGTATCAAAAAAGTATATTAACAAGTATACAAAATAACTTACTTGGCACTTCTATAAGCGTAACTTGCTTTTCAACTTGTTTGTCAGCTACTACAACATGTATCTTATGTTATTGATTGCAGTCATCCTTCCTTAGAGGAAACTGATTTACATAATGATATTTGCCACAATTTTAACAGCCTCCTACAAGTCATTTCTTAGGCTCAAATTTATTTCCCACCTTAAATTTTTCATTCTATCCTCCATAGGACTTATGTCTGTTATTATAGTTCTTAACATTGTTTCATACATTAGCAATAATTTTATTTGTTGTAGGTTTCTTATTATTATTAGCAACACATTTATTTTTCACACCAAAATTTTTCCATGGTTCCTTTTTGGGTGCAAGGGACGAAGAAGAATTATGAATTTTCTTTGTGATTCCCTCCTTATGGGCAGAGATTGCTTTCAATTTATGCTCCTACCTTATGGCCTTTTCAACAACCCCTTCCATGGTGGTTGGGCTGTGGAAATCTACTTCCCCACCTATGATAGGATTTAATCCCATAATGAATTTATGTATCCTGGACTTCTCGTTAGTTCGATACTAAGGTAAGTACTTGAGAAGCCTAGAAAACTTCTCCCAGTACTCCATTACAGTTAAATTTCCTTGAGCTAAGTTATGAAATTCATTCATTTTCTAATCATAGTAAAGTTGTGGCAGCCATCGTTGCCTAAAATAATTTTTAAATTGATCCCAAGTGATGTTTGTTTCATCAATGTTTAATTATTCCTTACAATTGTCCCACCAAGAAGATGCTTCATGGGAAAGCTGATAAGCTCCCCATATTGCTTTAGTTTCCTTAGAGAAGTTCCTTATCGCAAAGTAATCCATTTCAATAAGCTAGTTCTCAACTCCATCTCTCAGTGTAGTGCCATCAAACTTGGGTGGAATTATCATTTTTATATCATTTGTGAGTTTAGCCACCAATCTCACCTTTTCGTTCTTAGGATGATTGGGTACATTTGCATTAGCATAGGAAGCATTATTGTTATCAATGCCCAAATTTCCAATATTGGCGTTGTCCCCAGGAGGTGGCTAATTGATATTACCAACATATTCTTTATACTCCTCATCGCCCATTAATTATTGTTCTAGTACAGCTAGACAATCTCTTGTGTCTAACAAGGAAACAAGGATCTCATCGAGTTTTTGGTCAGGAACTTCTTCTCCACTTGGTGGTGGGTAGTTTTCAACATTTCCTCTTGTTCTAACCATTTTATTTTAACAAGAAAATTTAAGTTTTATCATATTATGGACTCAACAGGTCCAAGATCTACAACCTTCAGCTCTGATACCAAGATGTGACATTCCCATTTAAGACTTTAGAAACAAAGGTTTTTTTTTTTGCATAATGTTCTCTATTCTAAATTAATGTAATTTAGAACACACATTCCAAAGCCAATCTATCTCATAACAAAAAACCATATTAAGCTGTAAATGACTCGATGAAATACCGATCTCTCATTTCATGACTCGGTATCATTCTAATCTCTCATGTTAACTTTTTAATGTGTATACTACGTATACTTTGTTCTATTACCCTTTTAGAGGTATCAAGTGTTCTGTTTAAGAGGCCTATCTAAATATTTGTTACCCTTGTAGAGGTACCAAGTGTTATGTTTTACAACCTTGTGCTAACCCCAACAAGTTCTGGAAAGACATATACAACAATTAGAGATTAAAATTATAGGCTCTAGTTATTTTAGTTAAATAAGCTAATGAAATATCAACTCTGAAAATTATAAGATATCATGGCTTTTCTTTCTTAATGTGACAATAAGCATATGGAAATAGGGATGTGTGATATCTTGGGAAATTGTGATGTTTAATGACAAGGGAGATTATACATAGGGTTCGGATTTTGTTTCTTGATTCTAACACTGCAAAGAGTGTGCTTATTATATTTACTAAAATTATACCATTTCCTTGAAGACTTAATTTACTAACTAATTATGGATCACCATCCCTTTTGAGATTTCATTTATCATTAAAATGTGGATTTTTTATATTCCTTTCAATAACTTATAGTAAATAGTATGAGAACTACATAAGGCTTGATCCCTCTCGAGGGTATGTAGTGCAACACTTAGCTCTGTTAGGGATAGTCCAACCAATATAGTACAATTATAAATAAGTAAAGAGAGGTATAAAAATATGTGGAAAAAACTAATTATACATAAGTAAAGTGTGAACCCTAAAGAAAACATGTAATGAAATTCTTTTCTCAGTTCAATAATAGATTTCCAGAGCAAACACTAAGTTCAAAATATTTTGTCAATACTAATCATAGTGTCTGCTCAGCTTGTACATTTTTAGTTGTGAATGACCTTAGAGAGTGCTACGAACATAATTTTGTATGTGTTGACCCCTCTATAGTGAATTTTTTATTGTTCTTTTCTCATTGCATTGATATTTTTCTTGGTAATGATGCCTAGCACCCACTAAGCTCAAAATATTTCCATATTTTTCTCATTGCATTAATAGTTTTACTATTAATGAATCCTAACGATAAATTATATTTGAATATTTTGTTTTAGCACATGTTAGCGACCATTAGGAACAAAAGTACGTATGTTGTGACCCATTGATAGTGTATCTATTTCCACAACGAGATAATTACATTAATAGATGTCATGTTAAAGTTGATTAGTGGTAGCCAAGCTCTAAATATTTCATTAGGAAAATTTATGCAAAACAAAATCCATTTTTAATCACTTTTCAATTATTGATGTTCTATAAAAGTAGAATTTTCCATAGCCTTTTCAACAAAACCCATTTTTTGCCCTTGTGACAACTGTTTCCTAAAATTCTTGGCATGAACAGTAATGGTATCTCAAAGCTAAAAAATTGTTGTTCTTAAAAAGATGAAGGAAACTTGATTTTTGTTTAGAAAGGGCTATTATTCATTCATTACTTTCGTAGATAATTAAACATAAATTAATCTTAGGACCGATAATTGAACTAAAGTTATAAATTTATTATTGAAATTACTTTGGTGGGTGGAAGCATATGGAAATTTTGATATTTAATGAAATTTTGATATTTAATGACTTGGGAGATTTTACAATTATGATTAATTAAAAATATGTATACATGATCCTGTAACGAACTAATCAAACCTAAGTAAAGGTTAATCCCTTAAGAATACACATATTACAACAATTTTATCAATCCAATAGTAGATTTCCATTGAATGTTGTTTAGCTAACACTAATTTCAAAATATTTTGTTGAGGTGGATGTTATTGACCACTAAGCTTTATATATTTTCTTGTTAATGTATTATTAGTTTTCTTGTTAATGATGCCTAGCGATCACTAAGCTATAGGTATATCGTTGTGGATTATCATAGTAACAACTAGGATAATAAGTAATTATTTATTTGTTAATGATTTTTATACACCGTTAAGCTCTAAAAAATATGTTGGGGTTGACCCTAGCGACCACTAGGATAATAAATACTTATGTTTGTACCCTTCAATAGCACAAGGATTGGAGTTATTTTAGTTGTTCTCATTTCTCATTGCAATAATAGTTGTTCTTTGAAATAGGCTTAGATGCGACGAAGCTCTATATAATTCATTGTGGATGAACTTAGCGACCACTAAGATCAACACTACGTATATTTTGACACCCCACCAGTACAAAGATTAGATAAATTTTACTCATTCTAATAATAGTTGTCCTATGAATAATGCCTGGATACAACCAATCTCACAATAATTTTTTGTGGTTAAACTTAGTGACCACCAAGATCTGAACTACGTAAGTCTTAAACCCTCAAGAGTTCTTGTATAAACATACTTTTTTCATTGCATTAATAATTTTTACTGGAGTGACACCTAGCAAACACCATGGTTAAAACTACCTATATCTTGACCCCTCACTGGTGCATGTGCAATCATTCTTTTCTCATTCCATTTATAGTAAGTCTGTGAATGATACATGTTGGAGATCAAAATTACACCTTGTCTTGAGTCATAAATAACCCAGGATTTTGAGGTAATATGGGGTTGTCTCTCAGTTGTGGGACCTGTGAACTAAGACAGACCTCTAGAGAAGGTCGGTTTCCTCTATCTATTCCTAAGGCTAACACTACTCCTAATGTAGAAAGAAAATCATAAAATAAACATGTCAAGGGACCAGGGGTAGAAGGATATGTAGAAAAGGGGAAATCATAATCTAAGAGGGGTGACGATAGCACCAAGAAAAAGGGTCGATCACTCTCCATGAAGTGGAAGAAAATAAGGAAAACGCAAGTGAGAGGGAAAAACCAATGAGCTTGCCACAAAAAAGAACCACATAGATCCGGATTTCTTTGCACGAAAAACACATGAAAATGGAATTTGCAAGCAAGAGAAATGCACAACATGCCAAAAATGTGAACAAAAGGAAAGATGCAATAGAAATGAGAAAATGGATGAAAAAAGTGCCACAAAACCTGATTTTATTGATTGAAGGATGTATAGCCATTACGTTCATGGAAAGAGGCAAGATACATTGTAGAGACCACTTCCAACGTATGAACTTCATGGGAATTCAACCACCATTTTGGCATGGTGTCGTTACAAAAAGACGATCCATATTTATGAGAAATACTTTTACATTTATAGAAAAAGAAGAAGAGAAAAAGAGGGAAACTTGAACTCAAATTTCCAACCACCAAACACAAGCAATAAATTCTCAAAAAAACCTGTGTGCCTCTAATTATCCACTGCAACATGCCTTCTACCTTATTGGGCACACATGCTGCATTAAATTCTAGTGGTTGTGCCACCTGAAAAGTGAAATTTTCATTTTGGAAAACTATTGCATGTTGGAAAATTCTTCCACACATTTATTCATAGAGGATGTTGAGACCTTTCTATATATAAAAGGTTTGCAAAAATCAGATCATCAAATCAAAAGTTATGGCAATTTTAGGTTCCCACAAAAAACTGACATTTTCCTTTAATTCACAGCTTTCACATCCCATTTTTGTGTAACTTTTGTCTTCTGCGGTTTTTCCTAACTTCTCCATTTCATTTCGTGGCCTCCAAATGTTTGTATTTAATCAAATGTTTTTCTTTAATCTGCATTTCGCCAAAAATATTTGTGACAATTTTAGTCCTGCAGCTTCACTTAAGTTCTTTTGCATTGACCCACAACTTTGTATAGCATGACACAACTCTTTCAACATCCACGGACCCTTTGTCTTCAATCTATAGCTTTCCTAAAACCTCCATGAAATTCTTCAATTCTTTAGTGGTTAGTTCTTGACTTTGGCAGCTTAATCTCCTTAGTTGTGGCTTCCTGAGATTTATCCTTCACTTCGAGGCATTCATTATTTTACCTGCAGTTCCTGACTTATCTCTGCAGTATACTCCAACTCTTTGTGACCTTGAATCCAGGTCCACAACATTCCAAGTCATTCTATTTTTATAAGGGGTGAAAATTTTGACAACAATGCCTAGCAACGAGACTTATACATGATCTTGTAATGAACTAATCAGACCCAAGTAAACGTTGATGCCTTAAGAATACATGTATTACAAATATTTTCTCAACTCAATAAGAGATTTCTATTGAATGGTGTTTATCTAACACTAACTTAAAAATATTTTGTCGAGGAAGATATTATTGACCACTAAGATTAATATATTTTATTATTAATACATTAGTATTTTTCTTGTTAATGATGTCTACCGACAGCTAATCTATAGATATATTGTTGTGGTTGATTGTAGTAATAACTAGGATAAGAAGTATGTATTTATTTTTTAAAGATTCTTATACACTATTAATATCTAAAAAAATATGTTGTGTCTGACCCTAGCGATCGCTAGGATCAAAACTACTTATGCCTTTACTCCTCAGTAGTGTAAGGATTGGCATTCTTTTGTTCATTGCAATAATAGTTGTTCTTTTAAATAATCCTAGATATGGCGAAGCTCTAAATAATTCATTGTGGCTGAACTCAGTGACCTCTAAGATCAACACTACATATATATTGACCCCCCACCAGTGCAAAGATAGGATAGATTTTGATCTTTCTAATACTAGTTATCATGTGAATTATTCATAGATACGACCAACCTCTATTTATTTCATTGTGGTTAAACTTAGATATGGCTAGGATCTAAACTCTATAATTCTTAAAGCCTAAAGAGTGCTTGTATTGAAATTTTTTTCTCATTTCATTAATTTTTTGACTGGAGTGACGCCTAGCGAATGCCATGGTTAAAGCTACATATATCTTCACCCCTCAGTGGTGCATGTACATTTCTACTGTTCTCATTCCATTAATAGTAAGTCTGTGAATGATGCCTAGTGAATGCTAAGCTCTCAATATTTAGTTATGGCTAACCCTAGTGATGAAAAGGATCAACACTTCTTTCATTTATTTGGAAATTATTTTCTAAGCTTACCTAATATTCAAAATGAGGGACATATGAATGTTGCTATAAATTTAATTACGTCTTTTGTCTTAGTAATTATTTCTATTGATTATGTATGCAGCATTTAAGGACCTTTAATTTTTCAACATGGAGGGAGAGATGATAATGTTGATGGTATATGTTTGTTTATATTCCTATGAGTATAGAAGAGTAATTAGAGATACCTTGTTTGATTCAGTTGCCTTACATGACGAATTTCAGCATTACTCAACTATATTTTTCACAGTTCAGGATAAAAGTGTTGATGTCAATGTCGTAGACAAAAATGTTATACCAGAAGATCAAGCACTACGGTTCTGAGACATAAGAGTGATAAAAAGAGTTGGTCTCCTATTTAATTGAAACTAAACCAAGAGGTGCTTCCATTTCTGGAACTGATTACTTCCTATCTATTTCATGCCAAGTCCAAGCATATATCCTTATTTTCCAAATCATGGAAAAATAGAATAGGTTTTTTTTTGGAATGTATACAAAATTTATTATAAACTTCCAGAGCTAGAATCCATGTACAAATAAAAACAATTCGAGTCTTGAATCGCCCAAAGGAGATTAAGAGATATTTTACCAGAGATGGGTCATTCGACCCATTAAATAATATGGATGATTCTAATAAACCCAATATCCTTATTAAAAGGTTTAGACCAATAGTTTATATTGGTGTGGCCCTCATAAATAGGATATATGGAAATTTATCAATCTCTAAGGTGGATGTTTCCTAGATCCCCTTAATTTATTTTATTATTAATGACGACAAGATCTCTCTCCATAGGGCAAGTGTTCAGTGCCAATTTAGTGAGACAAAGAAATAATTTTGTCAACAATCATAAATCATTTTACATGGTTTTCTATCTTCTTGATTTTGTCTGTGGTGTTCTTGAATGTTCATATTTTTGTTAGCTATGGTATCCTTTGAGCCCTTTGAAGGTAAATTAGAAATACTCATACTTATATGCCCATAATTTCATATTACATATTTAAGATATATGCACTTATTTATATCCTAATCTCTACCAACAATTACATGAAATAGCGACACCAAGAATACCTGATGACATCCTCACTTCCATAAGGAAAATGGGAATCCATATTATTCTATCCAAAATATACAATTATCATGATCAAGGGGCTCCTTACACGTCCTTTTTCAGTTTCCATATTATATGCAAGACAAATTGGCATAACAATAGGTTGTTTATCATATTTTCAATGGTATTGTTGGAAAAGGTAAGGAGAAGAAGCTTAAAACACATCCCCCCTCCCATTATATGTGGGACACATAAAATTTAATAGGTGACCCAATTTACAGGATGCCTTGGTGCATATAAATTCATTTCATCTCCCCAAACACCCTTTAAGGAAATATGACAAAATGAAAAGGGTCTCCTAACACCTATTAACTCACATAAAGGACAGTTAAATATATTATATGCTCACATGCCTGATTCCAAAATGACTGGGTATGGATTAACCAAAAAAAATATAGCCTTGTTAAGTAGCATACGAAGGAGAGATTTGTGGCTCCACCTCTGATAGTAATTATTAAAAATGAGGCTACAAAGATAAAGGTAGATTTTTATTCAGAACATTCACAAAATCCCTATGCTCCCTTATCTCCACGAATTGAATCTAGATCTGAGTTTTGATAAGTCTTTTTTGAACCAAATGAAGCTCCAACTTTGGTGGTATATTCCTTAACGTCATTAGATGAAGAACATGTAACTCTGCGAACTAAAACTTCACCCAGTGCATCCCTAGTGTAACCCTCTCAATATTTTCCCCCCACTTCACATGAAGTGAGACAAAATTGGGTAGATTAATACATAATTTCCCACACAGAACATCCAGATTGGGAGGCACAAGAAGATAGCCCTTAGTATACATTGAATTCAATCCAAGGATGGGAACCTTAAGAAGGGTAACCAAAAAGAAGATGTCAACACAGCAAGCCATTATTTGGCACAGAAACTTCAGAAAACCTCTTCACTCTTACAAACAAAATGAATTTCAAAGTCTCCCAAGTGGTGCAATATGAGGAAGATATAGAATCCTTGATAAGGGATACAGTTGAATTAGTCATAAAAGTAGTGAGAGTAGTACGTACTAGAAATAAAGATCTTAAAACTCAATTAAACGCCACAGTTCCTTCCAACACAATTTTGATGTAGAAGAGGCATTACATGGCATGTAAAATAATATAAATAAATGCATCAATGAAAAGAAGTAGGCAAAACCATTCTTTAAAAGGAACTAAAAACTCATTACAACAATGATATCATTGTAGAAAACATTAATATAGATGGGGCAGGTCTATTGAAAAAGGCATTTGTAAAGACCTTTCAATTATGACCATGGATTATATTGGTA
Source organism: Taxus chinensis (assembly GCA_019776745.2). Taxonomy (NCBI): domain Eukaryota; kingdom Viridiplantae; phylum Streptophyta; class Pinopsida; order Cupressales; family Taxaceae; genus Taxus; species Taxus chinensis. The sequence goes on along the minus strand of CM034152.1, from coordinate 727,170,238 downwards.
TATTCCATAAATATGCTAATTATATGAAGGAAGGACTAAGGGAGTGGAATGAATAGGAAATAAGACTTTATTTGTAGTTTGGTGACATTATTTCTAGAATAAATCATATTTTCAAAGAATCTTCGGTCGTGGAAGTATTTAACAAAAACTATGAATTCGTTTCTGATGAAGATTTTTCAACAATCGCTTAATCAATTGTTGGTTAATTTTGAGAGGATAATAACTGAGGGTAATGAAGGAGAAACTTTGCATGTTATTGAGATTGTTTCCAAAACAAGGGAAAAAAACATAAAATAGAGACTCTAAAGGAAATTGCCAAAAAAAACAATTAGTAGTCGAAAGGATTTGATTGACAAGTCTATTGTGCTATATAGAGGCCTAATTTTTGACATAGGAAAGATAACGAGATATTATCACATTTGCAAAAATCCTATTAAGGAGGCACATCAAAGAGATGATAAAACAAGTCCCGAATGATAGCAACAAACTGCAGGAAGCAAATGTGCATGTGGACTCGGATCAACAACATCCCATAATTAAGGAAGAACCACAGTGAATCCTAAATTGTAGTATCCGAGATAGGTGGGTAATAACTTTAATATATATGACATTTTAATGGATGAATGTTTATAATTGATTGAATTTTCATGTATGTATTTGAAATGATATACTTTTCTAAACATGCATTTGTTTTTTCATATAGCTTAAGATGTCCAAATATGTTGATGTGGCATAAGCTAGCACAAACTATGCTCAAATATCCATAAATGAGTATTGATCACTAAGCTCACAATATATTACATGTTTTTTGTTAAATCATAGTGACACAAAATCTTCAAACAATATGTTACAACATAAAATAGCGAATGGTAATCCAAAAAATTCATTCTTTGACTTGTTAAATTCTAGCGAAATCAAAGCTGAAAATTAACAATAGTGGTAGTGTCTTAGGGGCAGTAAGACTTCAAGATATCCGTTATTGAGTAACCGATCGCTAAGCTCAGAAAAATGTTTTCGAGGCATAACCTAGCGATCTCTAAGTTGCAATATCTTACTTGTTTTTTGTTGAATCATAGTGATGATCATATCTTCAAATAATATGTTGTAACATAAGTTAACGGATGCTAAGCTAAAATTTCATTCTTTTTCCTATTAAATGCTTGAGATATCTAAGCTTGAAATATTCTATTGTGGAAGCACCTAGATGTCGTGTACCTCAAAATTTGTTAAATCGTACCACCGACAACTTGCAAAAATTATGAGTATGCATATTCTAGCAGATGCTAACCTCCTAGAATCTTAATTTATTTTGTTAAATCCTTGCGACCAGCTATGCTCCAAGTATTATGGGTTAAATCCTAATAGAAGCTGCTAAGCTTAATTACCTTACATCATTGTAAAGGCTAGCGACTGCACAAGCTCCAAATAAATTTACCATTTAAAATGTTAAATATATTTCGATTTTTTTTAAATATTATGCAACCACTATGTTCCAGTATTAGTATCTGCTAATTTCATACAACCTTAATTTAATTTGTGAAATCCTAGTGACCGCTAGCTCCAAATAATATGGTATGTGTGCAATACCTAGTGGACGCTAGAGCTCGAAATATATTTTTTATTTTGTTTAAATCCTAGTGACAACTATGTGTTAAATATTATGATGTGAGCAATATCTTAGCAGGCGCTATGACTTAAGATATACAATTATTAACCATATTGACTAAGCTTAGAACCCTAATTTCAGGCATAACCTAGTGGCCTTTAAGCTCGCAATATCTTATTCTTTTTCGTTGTAATCCTAACGACAACATATCTTCAAATAAATATGTTGCAACATAACTAGCATACGCCTAAGCTAAAAATTTCATTCTTACACCTTGTTAAATTATCGTGACATCTAAGCTATGAAATTTTATTGTGGAAGCTCTTAGATGCCGCGGAGCTCAAAATTTAAATAATTTGATTTGTTAAAGCATACCCAAAAATTAGGCAAACATTATGAGCATGCATATTCTAGTGGAAATTATCCTCATAGAATCTTAATTTAATTTGTTAAATCCTTGTGACCTCTAATGCTTCTCAAATATTATGGATTAAATCCTAATGAACACTAAGCTTAAATTATTACATCATTATAAAGGCTAGAATGGCTAAGGTCAAATGGAAATTTCATTTACAATGTTAAATCTAGTTGAAATATTTGGGTGGAAATATTATGTTGTGGAAAATAGAGAACCAACTGCTAGATTTCATACTACCTTAAGAATGATAGGCACTGTTGAAATCCTAGCTCACTGCTAAGCTCCAACATAATATGTTGTTTGTCAATACCTAGTGCACATTAGACTGTGACCGATATATTTATTTATTTTATTAAGTCCTAGCAGACCGCTATGTTGCACCATATTATGAAGTGGTGGTGTCTTAGATGACCTAAGGAATTCTAAATATACGTTCTTGACCAAGTACCGATCTGCAGAAAGTATTGAATATGGGCCTTGTGTTATACCTTAGTAGTTCCTCCTCAGCTTTCAATAGTTTTCCTGTTTTTGTTAAATCCTAGTGACAAATAATATCCAAATAATATGTTGCATCATAACCTAGCGGATGCTAAGATAAGAATATAATTCATTAATTGTTAATAGCTAGAAGTCCTATTGTTCAACATATTAGTTTGTAATGCCTTCCATAACAACCCTAATGAATTAATATACATGAAAACACTCTATCTTTCACCAATAATACGTGGCCTACTAATAATATTATTTTAAAATAATTATATCATGCATGACTACTGGAAGATGTGATTTTTTTTCATGGTTTAGCAGGTGGAAAAGGAACTATAAATTTCAAGTACATAGTGATTAAAATATTTAATATAAATATGTTTACCTTCCATTACACAAAAATTTATCTCGCATTTGAAAACTTAATATGATTTTATAGTTTTAAACTATTTTGTTAACCTCAAATATCTTCTCACAAATTCAACGCGACAACCATATAAATCAATGTACAATGAAATAATTACGACTCGGGTTGCTTCTATCATCATAATAAAAGGAAAAAACTCGGTAGACAAAATGAATACCAAGACAATATTTTGAGTCTCGCTAAAAATTACAGGATTTTAAAAACTAGTGATCATGCGACTAACCGTCATTATCAGGAAAAAAACAATCTAGAGGGGGACATAGAACGCCGAAAACTTGAAAGTGTTCAAATGAAATAAAAACTAGAGCTGGAAAAGGATTAAATTTCTTCGGTTGGGGCATAAAAAATTCCGTATTTTCTTGAAGAATAAATCGGTGTAACAAAATGATTAAAAGGAACCGATAAGCAGAGTTGGTCCATGGAGCATTTTTTCGTAGGGAAAAGCAGAGATGGAATGACATGAAAAAGATTGGAACTAGTAAGCACAAGGCAGTTTGAAAAAAAAAAAAGAAGGAATTGATAAGAAGAGATGGGCCATGGAGCACATTTTTGTAGGGAAAAGCAGGGCTGGATTGACATGAAAAATACATGATCTAGTCGAAGATAGAACGATTGAACAGACATGTAATAAAAAAGGTGCACATTTAGCATAGTATACATTTTTGATAAATCCCTGATTTAGATATGATATTATTTTGTGCTTGGTGATTCCATTCAAACCACCATCTACTGTATCGAACTAACTATCTGCACTATTTTTCCACAACCCCTTTTTCTTCCCTAGTTTGTGTGCGCCCTTTTTGTTACTACCTGATTGTTTCCTTTTTGTTAATCCATGAACGACATTATAATTATTGCCTGATTGTTGCCTGAAAAAATGACCGGGATTCTTACACTTGGCCCTGCAATATATGGCTTGCTTGTATTGTTCTATGATTTCATGAGTTGTTGTTCTGCAAGACTAAAAAAATAAAAAACCCTAAAAACTAGTTCTCTGGGGTATTAATATTTTTTACGGAAAATTCCACGTTAGATATTTTAAAAATATAAAAATTAAGAGATATGGAAATTTGAAAATTAAAGCAGGGGAATTTGTGTTAATATTGAAATTTCATACTCTCAAATATGTGGGGGAATTTGCAATTAGAATTTTGAATTTACCACTCATTAAGAAAATGTTCGGGGTATTAAAAAACAATATTTAAAACAATGCCTTTTGTTATTGGCTATAGCTTAAAATAGTTAAAACGTAGCAAAACATATAATATTATAATAAAATAGAAGAAATAAAGTGTATGAATGTATAGGCACGTTTATTTTTATTTTTATCAAAATCTACCTCTAGACAATGTTTGATGTAGTGCGCTAATGAAAAATAATTATCCAATTACTTTGTGCCATGTGGCATGTTTGAACCTTGATAGTTAGGAAACATTATAATCGACACATATATTACGAAATTTAAATATAAATAAATTATTATAAAATATTTTGAAACTATACGAAACTGTGATATTATAATATAAATAGCTATCAGTACAACGAAGACAAGTGGCATGAAAATTCTAAAATCCCAAAAGGTGTTTTTTTGCATCTAAACAACGAAAAATAGCAGTGCCTCAAAGCTGTAAAGATAGTGTTTACAATGAAAAGAGGTATTGGTATATAACTAGTGCCTGCTAAGCTATATCATGATTTTTTATTATATCACTATTTCCAAATTAAGTAATTGTTGTGCCCAATGAACCTTATGTCATTTCATCAATAAATGAAGCAGGTTAGCGGTTGCAATGCATATTCTTTGATAAGAACCAATGCGAATTATATGTTGCAATTATTTATCTTATCAAACCTACAAAAAAATATCACTTACTCTCAAGGGCATATATGGATTCCAATTTACAAATATATATCTTATACGAGATAAATATATAGTACAACAATTGGGGCTGCCATGTAAATTCCACCCAAAACGATATAATTACAATCAATGAAAAAAATATCGATCCAAAGCAAAAAAAAATAGTCATTACAATGACAAGCGATAAATATAGGAGCCTAACAGCTGTTAAGCTAGACCATTGTTTATTATTGTATACCTTTTCTCAAATTAGAAACTGTTGAGCCTAGCGGCGGTTACGTTATTCCTTTCAACTATTAATGGAGCTTAGTGGTCGCTAAACATTTTATTTGATACGAACCAAAAGTCTTGATCCCTCTCGATGGAACGTAGTGTAGTATTTAGCTCCACTAGGTAACGTGTAGCCAATTTGATACAATTATAATAATTACAAATTACAATCGATCTAAAGATGTAAAGATAGTGATTACTACGATAAGAGGTAATGAAAGGATCCTAGCGATCTCTAAGATAGACCACGAGTTGTTAATCAATAGCTACTTAGAAATTGAGAAACTATTGATCCTAGCAGCTGCTAGGCTTTTTATTTGATACGAACAAATATGGATTATAATTTAAAAAGATATATCTTACGAAAAATAAATAAGTCTTGAATCCTCTCGATAGAATGTATTACAACAATTGGGTTTTCCATGTAAAGTCCACCCAATACGATACAATTACAATTGATTAAAAACACTATCAATCCAAAGTAAAATAAATAGTGATTACAATGACAAGTGGTAATGATAGGAGCCTAGCGGCTACTAAGCTAAACCACTGTTCGTTATTATATAGTTATTCTCAAATTTAGAAACTGTTGAGCCTAGCATCCGATACGTTATTCCTTTTAACTAGTAATGGAGGTTAGTGGTCCACTAAGAATTTTCTTTGATAGGAAATTCTTGATCCCTCTCGATGGAAAGTAGTACAAGGAAGTGGCTGCACCAGGTAACATGTGGCAAATTTGATAAAAATTATAATCATTGAAAATTACAATTGCTCTAAATACGTAAAATAATGATTACTATAACAAGAGGTAATGATAGGATCATAGTGGCCGCTAAGCTATACCATGATTTGTTATTCAATAGCTATTTTGAAATTAAGAAATTGTTGAGGGCTAGCGGTCATTAGGATTTTTTGATACAAATGAATATGGATTACAATTTACAAATATATATCTTAGGAGAAATAAATAAGACTTTCTCCCTCTCGATGGAATGTAGTACAACAATTAGGTCCACCATGTGAAGTCTACCCAATATGATACAATTATGATAAATTAAAAACACTAACCATTCAAAGCTAAACAGATAGTGGTTACAACCACAAGAGGTAATTTCCGGGAACCTTGATGCTGAAGAGGTTTTAGACACTGAGTTGCTATTTTATCTCACGTTTTAATCAGAATCAGAAAAGCCTATTGGTCTTTATGTCATTACTTTCAATTAGTGATGGAGCTTCGTGACCGCGAAGTGTTTTCTTTGATACAAACAGATGTGTATTATGGCCTACTCTAATGCTCAATTTCAAAAAATATCATTAGGTATTAGTGGGCACTACATTATTCTTTGAAAAATGTGTTAAGGGACATCTAAACATTTTTATTTAAAAAAAAATCTGCTTAGCAACCACTGAACCCATTATTGTGATTTTTTCTCACACACTCTACTCAAAATTTGAAAAATTAAATCTTAATGGACTTTACTCTAGTCCATTCAATTGGTGTGAATTACCAACAAGTAATGTTAAAAAATTTCCATTCATATGTTGACTTAAATCCTCTCTCTCGCTAACATCTATGTTTTCAAATGTTCCTTTCATACTATCTACGTAATGTGGATGGTTGTTAGACAATGGATAATCCTTCCAAAATCTATTGCATGTTAATTTTCAAGAATTTTTTTACATAGTTTCTATTATTAATGATGTGATCCAAAAAATAGAATTTAATGTTGTAGACACCTATAATTTGGTCTACATTATCTTAATACTAAGATCATACTAACTATCTTGGTCTCGTGTTAATTTACTACACTAAGCTAGTAAAATACCCTTTCTAACCTCTTCTAAACCTCTTAAACCATGCTAATCCCTCTCTGACCAGCTTCTATAAGCATGTTTCCCTTTAATTAATCTTTTTAAGTTAATTAACCCTCTTATTGACTTACTAAAGAGGATTTGACTTTCTAAACAAATATCTTACCTTTCCAAATAGCCACTTAGCTTTCCAAATCCAGTTCACACCTCCAAATAGGTTTTTCTAAAAATCAACTTTTTGACTCCTTTTTAGTCCCACATGCATCCAAAACATCCTTTTCTCAAATCCAAAAACTATAAATAGAGGGATACCCCTCCCACCTTTTTCTTAAGAACTCTCTCTCTCTCTCATTTATGATTTAGGTCATGCTTAAGTCTTTTAGAGTAATTTCATATTTTATTTGAGCTATTTACTTGTTATTTTTCTAATCCTTTCAAAGCTTTAGGTAAATGGGAGAAGCCATTAATGGTGAGCTTCCATTATTAAGATTTTGAAACATCAATAAATACAAAACTCATTACTAGAGCTTTAATAGGTTCAGTTATAGATAGCTTTCATGGAGTAGAGAACTAATGTAGTCATGTTTAGAGGTTGATTGTTTGTTTCAAGCTTTATATATGCATGCAAATAGGTAGCTCTTACTTATCTCTAATCTGATGGCCATTTCAGTTGTTTGCTCCAAAGCTTTTGGGGTTTCTTTTGAATTTCTTACCCCGTTTTCATAGTTTTTACAAACTTTTCATTGCACACATATGGCATGCCCGGTGGGACCCTTAGTCCATCCTCTATTAATGGAGTCATTTTAAAGCTCTTATTTCATTTTCTAACTTTTTACATGTTTTTTTGAAGGGTTAAATATTTTTTCTTGGGCTTTTTAGTTAGGTTTTATGTATTTAACCTTCATTTTCATGCCACTTTTGTTAGGTTTGTATTAGAAATTTCATTTAATGGCTAAATTCTAACATGTTGACATTTTTACAATTTCATTTTCCATGTTTTTTTATGTTTTTTCAAGCAAGAGCGCACACAACCTTCTACCCACGCAGGCACCTGTTCACTGTCATTTTTAGCAGAGGCACGCACAGGTCACCCAAATCGACAAAGCGCAGGTACATGATAGCAAAGGCACATGCCCAAACAGGCATGCACACACCTTTTTGGATATGTAAGCACCCCATGTGTTCTTGGACCTCTAGTCAAAAACAATTTACTAGGCACTGGCACACACACAAATAGGCGCACATGCACCCTTCTACCAGTGCAGGCACCTAGTTGAATGTCATTTTTACCAGGCATGCATACACCCTTCTGCTAGGGTGCACAGGTGATCTGTGTCTTTATTAGTGGATTTATTCAACCTAATTTACTAGTGTTACTATTTGGGTCATATCCCTCTTAGCTCAGTACACCCGCACTGTCAGAGCTTTGAATAGGTTTTGTTTTGCTTCCCATGCGCACAAAGCATCTATCCTCTAGCGCAGACACACTTATGCAAAGTGTAGGCATACTCTTTGGTATCATTAAGCACAATCCTAAAACTCACTAAAATTCCCCAAAGGACCCTTGAAAATGTAAAATACTAAAAACCGTTTGAACACACTGCTAATAACCTAGACGTCTAGAATTTTCATAATTTTCTTAGTTTTCTAACTTGTATTATCAGAGTTTTAACAGTGGTTTATAAAGGTTTCTTTTCCATCATGTAAATACTATACATAACTGCAGGTTAAATCTGATTAATTTTTATTTTTGCAGGGTATGTTTACATGCTTTTGTTAAAATTGTAATAAACTTAGATAAACCTTGCATGCTTAATCATAAGAGTAGGGTCGTGTATGTTTTTCCTTCATGTATTTTAGGGTGATCTTGGGAATCATAAAATTATTATTATCTCTTTCATTGCTTTGAAAAATGTTTAGAATGCCCAAATTGGGTCAAGATGTATGTATTTTGCAGTTAAATTAAGTATTTTCCATTTTTTGGCTTTTTAATTGGATTTTTGCATGACGTATTCTCTTCTCTTGCATCCTAGGATGATCTTGAGAATTAGAAACAACATTTTTCCTCTTTATGTGTATGGAAAATTACTAATCCATTATACAGAACCAAAAATGCTTGTCAAAGAAAGGAGGAGTCAAGACAAAACAAAAATAGCATTACAGTTTTCGTACAAGTTGCCAAAGGGGTGTGCAAAACTTCATTAAATCTAAGCAAGATAAAAAAACATACCACTTTCATCACACTGTATTATAGGTTTCAGAAAAGAGTGCTTAACTAGAACATAACCCCTTTGACATGAGGGTGGTTCTAGGAACCCTAAAGTAGTCCACCGTTGAGTAACCTTGACACCTAGGATGATCTTATTAGTAAACCTATTTTTTCTTGGAGCCCACTTTAGTAGTCCATTTTCGCGTCTTGTCGATCCATCATGAAGTGATGACTTACTTAGAGTATGAACCTTGTTTTTCAAACAAGGCAAAGAGTCCATTTGAGTTAGATCTAAGTTTCTTTCATCGTGAAATTAAACGACATATCACTTAGCTTGGTTTTTTTCTCGCCTTCGGATGAGGCAAAACTCTGCCCAAGTGGCACTTAGTTTATTTTCATCTTTTGATCTATACCCTTGCATTCTCGCTGCCCATTTGGGGTGAGAAGGAAGCATACCGCACGAATCTTATCAAGGACACTATTCACCACTTTTTTGTCCATTTACGTCCATCCATGTTTGCGGTTGGGTTGTTAAACGTGTAAAGTGTGCAAGTACATTTTTTGTGTCTTTGATAGACCTTTGATCTTGATTTCAATATCATCTTCATTTCCATGGTTTCGGTTCATCATTATTTCTCCTTAAGTTGTTATTTTTTGCTCACATTCTATCCATACAATTTTGGTACTTACATCATGTTTTCAATTTTGTGAGAACTTGGCATAAGTCCCTTTATTGTACGGTTACGTTGCTCACACAACTAAGAACTTCTTGTTATTCTTATACTTAGTTTCATTTCTAATGTTATCTGAGTCTTTTGAGAATTTTGATATTGCCTTGTGTATATTGCAATGACATCATCTTGATACTAACACCTTGCTTGCAAGGTTAACATGTCAAGATAGTGTTGTTACGATATCCAAATTCACAACTTCCATTTTTTGAAAAAACTTAGGTGTCGTCGGCATTTAAACTAGTCTTGGTATATCTCGTGGAGAGATCACGTTAATACCACATTGGTAGTTAGGCCTTATTAGTATTCTAACTCAACCTATGTATTAATAGGGTATTGTCACTATCTACCTTGAGCCCTTAGTTGGAACAATATTTTAGGGTATAGTCTTGTTAAACGATAGCTTGAGTGATTATTTGATTTAATGTTCATATGATTGATCTTTGAATGATAAAATACAGCATCGCATTACATCTAGAAAACACTGGGATATTTTGGTTGTCAGACGACTTATATAGCATATGCCTAGGTTGCATACAACTTTGAAAGCATTTAGACAAAACCTAGTATAACTTTGACTAGTGATGCTAAGAATCACGAAAATGACATCTAAACCAAATGAGTGTGACTTAGAAGAAAATCTTTTTGCATCCTTCCCATTTAGTGGCAATAACTTAACACCTCTTTTTTCGCAAGTCAAAGACACATAACTGTTGGTTGATCATAGCAGAGAAGAATATGATTCTTATAAAGAACAACATAAGTTAGACCTAGTTCGATTCGATGAGATCCTTTATTATAACAGAGATCAAGTACTCACAAGAGTCCTAGAGTCAGGGGCTAAGCTTCCAGAAGAACGCAAAGCAGATTCTGAGATCATTAATCATAAAATGGAAGAGTGACCATCCCTCTTATAAATGGATAACCCCTTTGACGTATGGTATGCTTCTACTTCCAGAAAACATCATAAAAACGTTGAATAAGACCCATCAAAACTAATTGGAAATTTTTCACCAAAGACCTTATTATAAGGCTTCACGTAAAGTAAAAATTGAGCATGAGCGCAAAGGATCACCACCTCCTAAATTTGATGAGGAAGATGATCCCTTAGTTGAATAAGAGATCCTTTAAAAACAAATATTGAAACTAAGTCAAAAATTATCAAACTTGAGCTCTTCAAGTAGGAACGTGTATAAAGACACTCAAAACAAAATCTAGTGAGTTTCTCTTTGATCTGTATGGTGACAACTTTAAAAGTTGCTAAGGTAAATAGACCAATATCATCTAAAAAAGAGCAACTCCTTCAATAGGAGTTACAATCAATGAAGAACACACTTACTACGCTTCATGATGGAAGTGTAGGATAGAGTAGGAAGTACTAATATGAAGAACTATGTCCTTACCAATTTGATAAGGACATGTTGCGAAAACCATTTCCAAAACATTTTTCCATTCCTAAGTTCGATAAATATAAAAGAAAATGTGATCCTCATGATCACATCAAGGAATTTTTCATGGCTTGTCAAGAGGTCGCATACAATGATAATTTCTTAATACGATTGTTTCCTTGCAGCCTAGGAGCACTGCCATTACAATGGTTCTTTGGTATACCCAAGGGATCTATTACAACATGGCCCGCACTAAGCGAAAAAATTCACATGACATTATTCCTTCAATATGGAGAATAATATCACCATGAATGACCTTTGTAACGCAAAACAGAAACCCAATGAGACCTTCATAGGCTTCGTCCAGCGATGGCATTGATTGGCAAGTCGTTTTCCTTGTGCCCTGCCAGAAAAATAGTTAGCAAGCGTATTTGTCTTAAAATTAAATCCAGAAATAACCTTTCATTTACAAATACACTGCAACTCTAACTTGGAAGAAGTTATCGAAAAGGGTAGTCAAATCGAAAAGGCTCTAATTACGAGAGGGACACTCAAATCCGTCACAAAGGATAAACACAAAACAAAATTTATGGATAAACCAAATTTCTTCAAGAAGAACAAACATGTCATTGGCGATGACATCACAAACACCAAGAGAGTCTAAGTTGTACAGACTAGTCCACTTTTAAATCTCTCATAAGGACCTCGCCCAAAGGCACCCACCAAATATGTGTTTACACCACTAACGGAATCACTATTTGCAATACTTAAACAGTTAGATGGGGTAAACATGGTGCAATACCCAACCGTGACAGTACCATATCCAAAGGATGCTCCAAACCTCGGTTTGTTCAAAGATCATGAGTACTATGATTTCCATAGTGTGAGAGGACACAAAACCAATAGGTGCTTGAGACTATGAAATTATATACAAGACCTCATCAAAGAGGGAAAAATCGATGTAGATTCCCCCTAACTCAGGAGAGGGTCCCAATGAGAAAAATGGGTATCTTCAAAGAGCCCTTTCCTAGCCATGTAGCTAAGAAGAACATGAAGCCAGATCACGAACAAAATTCCAATGATTATAGGATTGTTGCTTATGTTTATTCAACTAATGATAGTCCCTTTGATTCCCTTTTAGGATGCATCCATTCATCAGATGAACATGTTAATATTATTAGGATCTTAGAAAAAAGTTATGCAGTATGGACGCGACTCGCTCATTTGATCATACCAGATCCCCTACATGTCCCTCAGGAAGGTCAGTACAATTTAATAGAACAGTTAGAGAAAACACCCACTAGGATATCAATCTTAGACTCTCCTAATCTCCTCAAAATCTCTACTGCTCATATAAAAATATTGTATAAAACACTGCAAAGTTCAGGAGTTGCCATAGATGTAGATCCCACGCACCTTCAAGAAATGGTTGCACACCTTGATTCCAATGATCAAATCACTTTTGATCACGATGCAATCCCTCATATTGACCCAGAGCACAACTTGCCCCTATACCTAGAAGTAGTTATTACCCATCGTAAGATCAAGAGATTACTTGTAGACGATGGATTCAATCTAAATATTTACACTTTGAAGTTGGTTAAGTAGCTAGGCCATTCATAAATGAATCTGGGGGCTAAAACTATTACAATCACAACTTATGATAATGAGGAGCATGAGTCAGCAAGTACTATAGTAGTTTTGATGGAAAGAGGGGCCGACTTGTCATGATACGTCGTTTCATGTCCTTGACTTGGATCTTCCTTACAACATGCTCCTAGGGCGCCCATGGATCTATTGCCATCCAGGCCATTCCCTTAACATTTCATCAGTGTATTAAGATGTGCCATGAAGAACAGATAATCACCGTTCAGGGTATCCATAACCATTCAAGCATTATAGGGCATTGTATAGTTTTTCTTGTGCAGCTTATGAATGTCCTTCTGCAGATATTGTTGTTCCTTAACAAAAATAGAAGCTATCAGATGAAATGAGTGTGGTTCCAGATTCACTCACTCCTTATAATCAAACTAGATTTCCTTCATTGGTCAACCCTTTCACATCATGGGAGGCAACAATTTAATAGAAAAGTTAGTGAAGCCACATGTGAGCAATTCACTCTTCAGATCAAGCCTTATTAATATCAAATCTATCAGTCATCACCCAGGACATGTGGTATAACCCTACTTTCAGATTCAAGAGTGTCCACTTGAGATCCCAAATACCTTAAACCATTGAAGACACCTTCATTCCTAGTGGTCTCCTATCACTTTTGAAAATATGTTAGAAGATCCCATCAGGAGGGTACCTGAGCAGGTACCATGGCATACATAGTCAGTCAAGTTACTCACGTAGTATATCAAGAGGCCGACGTATGATGTACGTCATGGGTCTACATATTTACACTTTGGATGATGGTTATCAATGCATTTCAAAATGGATCTAGGTTATAACCCATTCCTATTCACATCATTATGATAAATCCAGGGTGCAAACATGGCTTAGGAATCAGGTCTCATGACAAAGGGCCGACTTTCAAGATCGATGCCACCCTCTTTTGAATGTGAGGATCGGTTCATCTTATTCAAATAGCGATGCAGATTCCCAATGTAGCCTATATGAGGATCTTTGTATTAAGATGTAGGCCATTCCCTTCAACATTTCATCAATGTATTAAGATGTGCCATGAAGAACAGATAATCACCGTTCAGGGTAATCCATAACCATTCAAGCATTATAGGGCATTGCATAATTTTTCTCATGCAGCTTATGAATGTCCTTCTATAGATATTATTGTTCCTTTACAAATAGAAGCTATCAAGGAACGTGTGGATCCAAATTCACTCACTCCTTATAATCAAAACTTTCCTTCGTTGGTCAACCCTTTCACATCATGGGAGGTAACATTCTGCAAAGTACATGGCCCATGTGAGCAATTCACTCTTCAACGGGCCTTATTAATATCAGATCTATCAATATCACCCAGAACATGTGGTAAACCCTACTTTCAATTCAAGAGCACTTGAGATAAATGACCTTAAACCATTGAAGAAGTTCATTCCTAGTGGTCTCCTATCCAAGGAAAATATGTTAGAAGATCCCCTCAGGAGGGTACCTAAAGGTACCATGGCATCATGTCATCAAGCTCCGTAGTATATCAAAGGCCGACGTATGATGTACGTCATGGGTTACAATGGGTTTGGATGTGGTATCAATGCACAAGGATGGTTATAACCCATTCCTATTCCTCATTTTAAATCCAACAAACATGGCTTAGGAATCAGGCCTCATGACAATCCCCCTTTCAAGATCGATGCCACCTCTTTTGAACGTGAGGACGGTTCATCTCATTCAGATAGTGATGCAGATTCCCAATGTAACCTATATGAGGATCTTTCCTCCACAAACCTATTCCCTAATTCAGCTATTTTTACCTTATCCGGATCCAATCCTCAAACCAATTTCCAAGTAACCCTTGTATATCCCAAACTTGTAGATTGGGATCAACAATTTCACTTGCCCATTGATTTCTTTGAGAACAACGAGGCATTTGTAGAATTCATGGGACTCAGGGATTCTATTCTGACTAGGGATCACAAGAAAGGTTTTGCTATCAAACTAGATGCATGTGCATACTTTGGAGAAGAGGCAGCGATGTGTGGATGCTTGAATAGGAAGGTCGTAAGAAATAGTAAGAATGCTTCAGAGAATCCTTGTGGAAAGAATAAACGCAAGTCTCATAGCGACAAATTTTTTGAGGCACTAGTAGATAAACAAAAGAAAGAACCTATAAAATAAATGGTATGCCCATTCAAAGATAATGATGAGCCACCTAAGGAGGTTAAACTTACTCTTCTCGTTGCTCCTACATAGATGGAATACACTTCCAAAATTCTTGTTGTAGAAATAATCAGTGTCAACATTGGCTTAGAAGAGGAACCTAAAATGATAAAGTTGGGAGCTTCACTCTCGAATAGAAAGTTTTTGTGGAACTTTTGATAGAATATGCAGATATATTTGCATGGTCATATGTAGATATGCCTAGTTTAGACCCAGAATTGGTCGTGCACAACCTCGTTGTGCACCCAAACGCCAAACCCATCAAGCAGATATTGAGAAAGATGTACCCCAAAATTGCACTACTTGTCAAAGAAGAACTGGAAAACTTATTAATTATTGATTTCATTAAACCCATTGACTATTCAAGATTGGATATCCAACAGAGTCCCAGTTTAGAAGAATCTGGTTGGCATAAGGATCTGCACTGACTTCCACGACATCAATAAAGCATGTCCCAAAGATGACTTCCCCTTGCCTAATATTGATATGATTGTTGATTCTACCGCTAGTTATGAAATGTTATCCTTAATGGATGGTTTTTCAAGCTATAACCAAATCTAAATTACAGAGGAAGATCAACATAAGATAAATTTCATCACCCCTTGGGGGAAATTTTGTTACAAGGTCATGCCTTTCAGACTCAAGAGTGTCAGGGCCACCTATCAACGCACAATGACAATCATCTTCCATGACATGATGAACGACATCATGGAGGATTATGCTGATTATATCTTAGCAAAATCCAAAAGAAGAGGAGAACACCCTGAAGTGTTGAGACGTATTTTTCAACGACTTCGAGATTACAAAGTACATTTGAATCCTAAGAAGTGTGTCTTTGGAATTTTGTCATGGAAAGCTCCTAGGTTTCATCGTTTCAAAGAGAGGAATAGAGGTGGATCCTACAAAGGCTACAACTATCACAGAAATTCCTCGACCTACAGATATCAAACAACTAAGAAGTTTACAAGGAAAAATTCAAGCAATTTGTCATTTTATTTCACAGCTTACGGATAAGTACCATCCATTTACACATCTATTGAAAAAAGATGTTATGTTCAATTGGGGACCAGACTGTCAAAAGGCATTTGCACTACTTAAACAATACCTTGTCAACCCACCCGTACTCATGTCACCTACCCCGAGAGAACCTCTCTTATTATACATTTCAGCTACCTATGGTTTTCTATTGGTGCACTACTTTCCCAGTATGACCTAGACTATAGAGAAATGGTATTTTATTACCTCAGTGGCACCTTAATTTCCTATGAACTGAATTACCCACAAATTGAAAAAGCTTGCCTGGAAGTTGTCTTTACCTTTCAAAAATTGTTTCACTATCTCCTTAACAATAACACCAAGCTAATATCCAAAGTTGACCCTCTCAAATACCTTTTCTCCAAACCCACCCTTATGGGACGAATGGTTTATTGGATCATTCTCCTAAGTGAATTTAATATTGAGTTTGTTAACTATAAGTCATTAAAAAGACAAGTATTGGCTGGTCAGTTAGCAGAAGCCCCTCTACCAGGAATGGAACCTTTGTGTCTGGATATACCAGATGCATCCATGATGTATGTTGAAGAGTCTGTGGAGTGGCAAGTCCATTTTTTATGGACCATTCACCTTCCATGGATCAGGAGCAGGAGTGGTGCTCATCACTACCACGGGTGAGGTTATTCCAAGAGCATTCCGTTTGGGATTCCCATGCACTAATAACATTGCAGAATATTAGGCACTCATCGCTAGCCTCAAGTTGACTATCACATGGAATATCAGACAACTACGAGTCATTAGGGACTCCCAAATTATTATTAAACAAGTTAATGATGAGCATAAGGTTAAAGATGAAAAGCTTATTCCATACAAGAAATTGGTTGAAACCTTGAAGGAATATTTTATACAAATTATCTTTGAACAAAAACCAAGGTCACACAATAGATCAGTAGATGCCATGGCTACTATCAGATCACTATTACACATTCTACCTCAGGTAAGTAAAATGCCCTTCTTTGTAGAGTATTTACGAGTACCCACATATGATATGCCAGATTCATGTTTGGCATGTGAAGTTGTTGGTCCCTTCTCCCCTTGGTATGACCCTATATTTAGATACCTACAAGATGGCACATTTCCCCCAGACATTATCCATTCTAAGAAGAAATCTCTTATCCATCGTATAGCCTGTTACACCCTCCTAGGAGGCACCCTTTATCGTCATGGCTACGACCGTAATCTGCTACGTTGTTTGGATGTTACTGAGTCAGTCCACGCTATTAAGGAAGTGCACAATTAGGTATTTGTGGAGCACATACTAGCAGGCATGGTCTTGGCTAAGAAGCTCTTAAGAGGGGGTTATTATTGGCCCACCATGGAATTAGATTGTTGTAATTTTGTAAATAAATGTGAGCTATGCCAAAAATATGGCAACTTGATACATGCACCAGCACAGGATTTGCAACCCATTGCGACACCTTGGTCGTTTTCTAAATGGGGCCTAGATCTCATAGGGAAGCTCCATCCTTCTTTTCAAATGACCATACCCACATTATTACCGCCATAAAATATTTTACTAAATGGGTAGAGGTTGTACCTCTCACTTATGTCATCAGTGCACAAATCTCCAAATTCATCATGAATCACCTCATTTGTCCGTTACGGTATCCCTTCCGCCATTGTCACTGATAATGGTAAATCCTTCAAGAATAAAATGATCAAAGAATTATGTCAATGCTTCCATATTCAGCTCAAGTGGTCTACCCCCTATTACCCCCAAGGTAATGGGAAAGCTGAGGCTACCAATAAAACTCTTGTACAAATCATGGAGAAAATGGTAAGTAATGATTGGTCGTAATTGGCACTTATAGATACATCCCGCCCTCTGGGCCTATCGAATCTGCATCCGCACTCCTACTGGTGTGACCCCATATTCACTAGTCTATGAAACTGAAGCCATCATACCCTTGGAAGTGGAGCTTCCCTCCCTGAGAATATCTCTCTGGGACTATCTTGATAAGGATGAAGACTATAGAGTTGCTCGGCTAGCAGAGCTAGAGCTTTTGGATTAAAATCGTATGAGAGTGCTTAATCACCTGAAGGTTTACCAAAATAGAGTGTCAAGAGGATATAAAAAATGGATCATTCATCATGAATTTGATGTAGGAGATCTTGTTCTAAAAGAAAATCATGAAGAACACTATCAAGGACAGAGAAAAGAAAGGTAAATTTGAGGCTAACTAGTTAGGGCCTTATGTGGTGGTTGCTAAATATGGATCAGGAGCTTATAAACTGGCATACTCATATGGTGAAGATCTTCTAGAACCTATGAATGACATGCATCTCAAGTATTTTTATGATTAAGCATGGCTGTAGGTATCAGAAAATACCTAAAAAGTAGAAAAATAAAGAAAAAACAAGCAAAACATCAGAAAATCAAGAAAACAGTAAAGAAAAATCAGGTCATCCACATGTGAAAACCATGCAATTGTGGCGCATTGGGCAGGTCTTTGGGTGAAAACCGAGTTTCTGGCACTCAAGGAGGATTCATTGGTCAAAAGCTACTCTTACATCTGCATGGGTAACCCCTCACCATTATCTAGGATTAGTTTTCCTTTGATATGGTCTAGGAACCCTATTGAGTCTGTCTTTTCCAATTCGTGATTCTGAGCTTATTTGTTCTTATATCTACGATGAAGGATGTTTGCCTTTGTATATTCCCATCTAACGCTGGGGGCACCTTCGTATTCCACTTTCTCCTACATATACGCATGGCATTCTACCCATTGTATATTCCCACATCATGCTACAGGCATCCACACTTCTTTGTCCTTGTACATTGCTTTCAGAACATGACCTTAGAAAATACAAAAACATTCAGAAAAAGGATGCACAAAAACCTAAACATTCAGAAAATCCCCCTTAGGAATGAAGCTACACCAACTTCGTAACATTGTCTTATGGAAACCTCAAAAACAATGTGAAGAGTAGCCTTGAAAACTTATCTTTCAAGATAACCCAAAAACATTAGAAAATATATCAATGTTGTCCCGCCAAAAACAAGGTAGTGATTAGATTGCTTTTAGTTGATGGTTTGTATAGTTTTGGTTGTACGTATCTTTTCATGTTGTATGATTTAAAGTATGGTTCATTTGCTTACCTTCAATTGAATCTCATTTGATTTAATTAGGTGTTGCATTGAGTTCATTTTTTTAAAGCTTTTATACTTGTAAGATATTGGTATGTTTTCATCGTCTATTGTATGCATCTATTAGAATTCATTTTACTTACTTAGATTGGATACCAATTTAATCTGTTGTTAAAATTTGCATGACATCCTTTCTAGTTGCATATTGTTGTGCGGTTTTGAAGGTGTACATTTGTTTAGTTTTGTTAAATTTTTCTTGTGTGTTTGTTTATTGCACATATGTTTGTTATCACATCTATCATCTATCATCCATCACATATAACATCATCTAATACATCATATATACAAAAATTCTAAGTTTTACATCATGTATGTATACTAAGCTAATCATCACATATCGTATCATCAATGGGGGTAAGAGGGGTTGCGCATGATCACAAATCTATCCCCCCCCCCCCCCCCCCCCCCCCCCCCCGCACCAATATCATCTAATATCATCCCAAATGCTAGCATCTACCAAAATATCTCATGTATAAAACATATGATATCATCTAAACCATCCTCAGGCACTATTTACCACCTAGCACTTATCTCTTCACCCTGGGGCATTTTTAAATATTTCCAGGCACTTCTATTTTTGTCTATCGCCATGATTATTTTTAAATAATTATTTTTGGCCCATTTGTCTTCTCATCGGGCATGTTACTGTTACCCGACACCTGTTCTCCTCACTCTGGAGAATTTTCATGTGATTTTTGGAATCTCTTCCATTTCCTAAATTCTTCTGACCGATCAAAAATTTAAAAATTATAAAATCATCTAAAAATCCAAAAAAAAATCGTAAACACTTTGAAAATGGACTAAAATTGGTAATAAACTCATTTGCAATTGAAATTTGTGTCTCTCGCATGACATTTATCTCATATCTTGTTGGAATTTCCATGTGTTTTGAAACAACTCATAGATCCTCTAAATCTCCAAACCATTTACAAAAGTTACGCTACTTACTTCGTCGATACTCTGGGGCACGAGTTTCCTGGTATTGTTTTGCTTGTGCACACTACTTTTTCATCAGACCTAAGTGTCCTCCATCATTTTCCCTTGCATATACAAATTGTCTTGGGGCATCATTTTAAACCCTTGTCATTTATCAAAACATTTGAGATTACAACTCGATAATAAAATATTTGTGCAACCGTCTTAAGTGTTGTTGGTTTGAGTGTGTGTGATTGTACTTATTTCCCTGTTAAGTGAGTTTGTTTTCTTCTCGTATTACATTGCATTCATGTATGTTGCATGGAGTTGGCCATTTTTAGCAATGGATAATTTTTTTGTATTATGGATTTTTATGTCATTTTACATTGTCGTCGCATGCTCGTATTTTAATAAGGACCGATGATGAAGATTACTAGCAATATGATGAATAAAATTGTTTATATAGCAATGCCTTGTGGATAGCTCAAAATCCCTTTTTCTTGTTATTTTTCTTCACATCTCCCCTTTCTTCTATCCTCCTTTTTTTATCATTGATCGCATTCCTCCATAACCCCATCAACACTCGAGGGGGCATCCTTCATCCTACTAATTTTTCTTCTACCCCTTCAAAATTTTCTACTCTTTTAGGTTTTTCTACTTTCTTTGAAGTGACGTCACGTACATGTCACCTCAAAGAGGGGCAAATGTAGACACCTATAATTTGGTCTACATGATCTTATTACTAAGATCATACTAATTATCCTGGTCTCGTGTTAATTTACTACACAACGCTAGTAAAATACCCTTTCTAACCTCTTCTAAACCTCCTAAACCATGTTAATCCCTCTCTAACCAGCTTCTATAAGACTGTTTCCCTTTAATTAACCTTGTTTAGGTTAATTAACCCTCTTATTGACTTTCTAAACAAATATCTTACCTTTTCCAAATAGCCACTTAGCTTTCCTAAATCCAGTTCACACCTCCAAATAGGTTTTTCTAAAAATCAACTTTTTGACTCCTTTTTAGTCCCACATGCATCCAAAACATCCTTTTCTCAAATCCAAAAACTATAAATAGAGGGATACCCCTCCCACCTTTTTCCTAAGAACACTCTCTCTCTCTAATTTCTGATTTAGGTCATGCTTAAGTCTTTTAGAGTCATTTCATATTTTATTTGAGCTATTTACTTAGTTATTTGCTAATCCTTTCAAAGCTTTAGGTAAATGGGAGAAGCCATTAATGGTGAGCTTTCATTCTTAAGCTTTTGCAACATCAATAAACACAAAACTCATTGCTAGAGCTTTAATAGGTTCACTTATAGATAGCTTTCATGGAGTAGAGAACTAATATAGTCATGTTTAGAGGTTGATTTTTTGTTTCAAGCTTTATATATGCATGCAAATAGGTAGCTCTTACTTATCTCTAATCTGATGGTCATTTGAGTTGTTTGTTCCAAAGCTTTTGGGGTTTCTTTAGAGGTTCTTACCCCATATTCATAGCTATTGCAAACTTTTCATTACACACATTTGGCACGCCCGGTGGGACTCTTAGTCCATACTCCATTAATGGAGTCATTTTGAAGATTTTATTTCAATTTCTAACTTTTTACATGTTTTTTGTAGGGTTAAATATTTTTCCTTGGGATTTTTAGCTAGGTTTTATGTAGTTAACCTTCATTTTCATGCATTTAATGGCTAAATTCTAACCTGTTGACTCTTTTAGAAAAAAAAATTTCCATGTTGTTTGGTGGGTTATCAGGTAGGTGTGCATACACCCTTCTGTCAACACAGGCACCTATTGACTGTATTTTTTAGTAGAGGCACACACATACCTAAACTGATGCACAGGTACATGATAGCGGGTGCACATGCCTAAACATGCACACATATACCCTTTTGTTAGTGCACATGCTATGTGTTTGTATTAGTGGCACATGCACCCATTTTCTAGCACAAACATCCTTCTATCAGCGCAGACACCTGCTGACTGTCATTTTTTAGCAGAGGCACACATGTACTCAAACTGACATGTAGGTCCATGATAGTGGGTGTAAACGCCCAAACAGGTGCATATACACCCTTTTTCTAACACGCATGCTCTGTATTTGTATTAGTAGCACACAAACCCTTTTGCTAGTGTAAGAATCCCTCTTCTAGCACACATGCACTATCATATCTTTTTGTACCTTCTATTTTTCTTCCTGTGTGCAAGCATCTACCTCTAGCACAAACGCACTTATGCTAGCACAGGCATCTCTCAAGTAGTACAAGCACTCTGTAGACCCACCAAATTTGCACAGAGGAGCGCATGCACCATACCCCACGCACACACACCATAAACTATGCGCATGTACCTCAGTCTGGAATTGCATATCAATTATGTGTTTACAAAGGCTTGTGTTATTAAATACTAACATCATTGTAGGTTTAATATGATTATTATTTATTTTTACAGGTTATGTTTACATGCTTTTGTTAAAATTGTAATAAACTTAGATAAGCCTTTCATGATTAATCATAAGAGTAGGTTCGTGTATGCTCTTCGCTCGAATATTTTGGGGTGATCTTGGGAATCAGAAATGATTTTATCTCTTTCATTTCTTTGAAAAATGTTTATAATGTCCAAATTGCTACTCTTCTCTTGTATCCTAGGACGATCTTGAGAATCAAAAATGGCCTTTGTCCTCTTTATGCATATAGAAAATTACGAATTCGTTATGCAAAACCAAAAACGCTTGTCAAAAAGGATGAGTCGTCAAGAAAAAAGAAAACTACTAATACAATTTTCATACAAGTTGCCAAAGGTGTGCAAAACTTCATTAAATCCAAGCAAGATAAAAAGTACACCACTTTCATCACACTGTATTCCAGGTTTTGAAAAAGGGTACATCCCTATCCACTTAACCAGAACATAAACCCTTTGGCATAACGCCTTAAGCTAAAACAATGGGGGTGGTTCTAGGAACCCTAAAGTAATCCACCGCTGAGTAACCTCATGGATGAAAGGGGAAGTGCTCTGCTTACCCACTTGACTAGATTTTACATTGCAAGTTGGAGTCAAATTTGTTTTGTATCACGACTCTAGTGAGAATATGCATGAACGGATTTATTGCTCATCATATTCAAAGTGGGTAAAGTAAAGCCGAGATACTCCCAAATTAGTCAGTACAACTCTTTGGGTAAATTGAGCTCACATTTCGACAAACTGTTGACACCTAATTGAGCGATCTTATTAGGAAAGCCATTTTATCTTAGAGCCCACTATACTAGTCCATTGTTACGTCTTTTCAAGCCATCACAAAGTGACGAATTACTTGGATTCTTAACCTTGTTTTTCAAACAAGACAAAGAGTCCACTTGAGTTAGATCTAAGTGTCTTTCATCACGAAATTAAATGATGTATCACTTATCTTTGTTTCTTTCTCACCTTCAGATGAGGTGAAACTTTTCCCAAGTGGCACTTAGTTTATTTTCATCTTTTGATCTATGCCCTTGCATTCGTACTGGTCGTTTGTGGTGAGAAGGAAGCAAACCCCGTGAGTCTTATCAAGGAGAATATTCAAATTTTTTTTATCCATTTACTCCCATCCACATTTGCGGATGGGTTGTTAAACGTCTAAAGTGTGTAAATACATTTTCGTATATTTGATAGTCTTTTGATCTTGATTTCAAGATCATCTTCATTTCTACGATTTCGGTTCATAATTATTTCTCCTTAAGTTATTATTTTTGCTCACATTTTAGCCATACAATTTTGATACTTACATCGTGTTTTCAATTTTGTGAAAACTTGGTATAAGTCCCTTTATTTTGTGAACTTCTTGCTATACTTCTACTTAGTTTCGATTTCAACATCATCTGATTCTTTTGAAAAGTATCGATATTGCCTTGTGTAAACTGCAATGACATCATCTTTATACCTACACCTTGCTTGCTAGGTTATGTGTCAAGATAGTGTTGTTATGTTATCCACATTCATAACTTCCATTTTTTTAAAAAACATAGGTTTCGTTGGCATTTAAACTAGTTCTTAGTATATATCATGGAGAGATCACGTCAATATCACTTTGATATTTAGGCCTTGTGGTATTCTAACTCAACCTTTATATTGATAGGGTATTGTCACTATCTGCCTTGAGCCCTTTGTTGGAATCACAGTTTAGGGTATAGTCTTGCTAAAAAATAGTGTGAGTTCTTGTTTGATTTGTTAAAATATTCATAGGATTGTTTCTTTGAACGATAACAACTGCATAGCATTACATCTAGAACACACTAGGATATTTTGACAGCTCAAATGACTTACATAGCATAAGCCTAGGTTGCATACAAATTTGAAAGCATTTAGACAAAATCTAGTATAACTTTGACTAGTGATGCCAAGAATCACGAAAATGGCATCTAAACCAAACGAGCATGACTTAGAAGAAAATCCTTTTATGTCCTTCCCATTCAGTGGTAATAACTTAGCACCTCTCTTTTCATAGGTCAAAGACACAAAACCATAGGTTGATCATAGCAGAGAACAATCTGATTCTTTTGAGGAACAACATAAGTTAGACCTAGGTCTATTTGACGAGTGTCCTTTATTATAACAGAGATCAAGTACTTGCAAGAGTCATAGAGTTAGGAGTTAAGATTCCATAAGAACGTGAAATGGAGACTAAGATTATTCATCGTAAAACGAAAGAGCGACCATAACTCTTAAACATGGATAACCCCTTTGACGTAGGGTATGCTTCTACTTCCCGACAACATCACAAAAACATTGAAGAAGACCCATCAAAACCAATTGGTGATTTGTAAAGAGCTTATTATAAGGCTTCACGTAAAGTAAAAATTGAGCATGAGCACAAAGGCTCACCACCATCCTAAATTTAACAAGGAAGACGATCCCTTAGTTGAAGAGGAGATCATTCAAAAAAAAATATTGAAACTAAGTAAAAAATTAGCAAACTTAGGCTCTTATAATAGGAACATGCATAAATACAAACTCAAAACCAAATCTAGTGAGTTTCAATTTGATCCGTATGATGACACAACTTTTAAAGTTGGTTAGGCAAATAGACATATATCACCTACAAAAGAGAAACTCATTCAACAAGAGTTATAATCAATGAAGAACACACTTACTATGCTACAAGAAGGTAACATAGGACATAGTAGGAATTACTTATATAAAGAACTATGTCCTTACCCCTTTGACAAGGACATGCCGCGACAACTGTTTTCAAAACATTTTTCCATTCCTAAGTTTGATAAATATAAAATCAAAGGTGATCCTCATAACCACATCAAGGAATTTTACATGGCTTGTCAAGAGGTTGTGTAAAATAAAAATCTCTTAATATGACTATTCCCTTGTAGCATAGGAGCACTAAATTTAGAATGGTTCTTTAGTATACCTAAGGGATCGATCAAGACATGGCGCTGCACTTGTCAAAAAATTTGTGCGACATTACTCCTTCAATATGGATAATGATATCACCACGAACGACCTTTGCAACACAAAATACGAATCCCAATGAGACCTTTACAAGATTTTTGCAATGATGACATGGATTGGAAATTCGTTTCCCTTGTGTCCTACTAAAAAAATAGCTAGTAAGCATATTCATCCAAAACTTAAATCCAAAAATAGTCTTTCATTTAAAAATGCACTACGGATCTAACTGCGAAGAATTTATCGAAAAGGGTAGTAAAAAAAGGCTTTAATTGTGAAAGGGACACTCAAACCCACCACAAAGGACAAACACGAAACAAAATTTACAGATAAACCAAAGTTTTTCAATAAGAACAAACATGTCGTTGGTGATAGATTCACAGACTCCAAGAGAGTGCAAGCTGTACAAACTGGTCTAATTTTAAATCTCTCAGAAAGACCTCGCCCAAAGTTACCCAGCAAACATGCATTTATGACACTAACAGAAATGACTATTTTCTATACTTAAATAGTTATATGTAGTAAACATGGTGTATGGGTTGAAAAAGAATACTAAATCAACTACATTTCTGAAGAAAGCAACCATTATATTCACGAATAGATTCACGGAAATAGAACCTTCAACTATTCAACAATTTAATTACTTTGTTGTTCAATGGTGAAGTATTTTCAATCGTTGTTTCAAGGTTCCATGTAGCACCTCCAGAGTATTAGTATCATCATATAGATAATGAGAATTCTGACCTTGTTCTGCACTCCAATTTGATAAATGTTATTCCTACACAGAGGGACACAATTCTTCTTCCCTTCTTATAGTATACGAATAAGGTTGTGGAGCTCTAAGATCTGAAAGGATTATAAAGGTATGATTTTAAATTTCATATACTTTATAGCCAAAATACAATATGTGCAAAAAAAAGATTTTGGGCTCAGATAATTACAAGTCTTTACATAAGAGGCTATGATTTTGAAGGGTTTGCATTCTTTCTACAAATGAAAAATAACAAAGCCATTACTAATATTTTCAAACAACATAATGAAGTGAACAAAACTTGGATAGAAACCAAGTTTATTGATTTGTTGTGAAAAGCTATATCAGATTGGAAATCTCTTGGATGTCTTGAATGTCCCAGATTGACAAAAAGACAAAATAGAAGAGTGGAGCATAATATATTTTAATTTTATTGCATTTTTTATTAACATTTATCTTCCTTATATAAAAAAATAAAACATATTATTGTCCTTTGAATGCAAAAATTTGAGAATTAATGCATTTTGATTTTCAAAACGGACAAAACTGAAAATCTATATGACAAATGGAATTTTGTATTATTTTCAACATGATATATAGACAAAATGGACTACAACATCTGATTTGTTTGGATCTGATAGCCTTTCTTGTTAACCTATTATAGATAATCAAGATAACTTTCAGCCTAACTCATTGGTAAGATTCACATTGGGTTGCTAGAGGAATGGAAGGACGAATAACTATCAGTACTAAAAGATAAAGTACAATCAGGGGATGCTTGGTTAATTGGCCTTGTTCAGGTAGGCATAATAGTAGAGAAATTAGAATCTTACTACTGGAGAATAAAAGGAGATATACAAATGAGAGCAAATGTTCTACAATATTTTAAAGATTAACATTTAGATATTAATCAATTGACATTCTACAATGAATCCAATGTAATTGAAAAATTCAAATTACATAAATCACACTACCGCCAGTTGTCTATACTATTGGGTGAAGAGAGAAAATATGATTCCCACATAGGGAAAAAAAACTAAATGAAAAAGGACCAGGTGGCGGAAGAATTTCTTCCCATCGAGGCTCAGACAATATTAGACAACTATGTGATGTCACTGGAAGACAATATACCGATAAGGATGGAGGACACAAAATAATTTACTTGTTTTAATGTGCATACCCATTCCATCTTCTGTCAAATCTATCAGTTATTCATGCCACCAATCCTTTCAATGCACAATGTGTTACCACTTATTTTTGCAATTTGTCTAGTGATATTTCTTCTAAAGTAATAATGGAGCTGCTGAACAGTTATTGGAGCTAGTGTGATGGATTATAGTATTATTGTTCTCATACCAATTGAATATTTAAAAATGTTGAGAGAAACAATAAAAAAAATACATAGAAAAGGTTCACTATGGTGAAAAATTGATTATGGATGGATGCTACAGACTCTATGATAACAACAGAAAAATTTAAAATTTTGTGTCTTATGTACACAATAACTGGAGTGCACAACTGTGATGATAAAAATGATGAAAGAGAAGAAGTTACTAGGGATTGGATGGAAAAATACCACAACAATTGATAATTGCAAGTGAAATTGTCCTAAAAGGAAATAAACATCCTTTTCCTTGCGAGTAATCATATGATTTTTGGTCTGAGATGTTCACTCGATGTTATTCCTATAATTCTTTAGGATTAGTGATTTATGATGGCAGTGTCGCACTACGTACATTAGTTGAATCCAATCTATCTGTTGTTTTTATTTTTGAGACACATAGTCAGGAAATGTTATTTAAACTTTACTATTCTCATATGAAGAAAGGTTCATACCGGAATACAACTTGAACATGTGATTATCTTAAATGTCTTTCAATCGAAAAAAAATACTTACACATTTCTTCTTTATGCAAAAAACCAAAGAAAAATAGGAGTTGATGTACAAACCTTTAAACTTGATGCTACACAACCACTCAACATAGTGATTGACCTTCAATCATTTTATAAATATGTTTAAACAGCTTTGTTTTCATTTTCCATTATTTTTTGTTTTTTTGACAATACTCTATGCTCACCAGCTTTGATGACAGATGAGGAGAAATTAGCCACATTATTCACGAATTTGAAATCAAATCCTATTATGTTAGTCATGTGCATTTATAAATAATAACCGCTACTAATCCCCACAAATTTATATGACAATTAATGGTTTATGCAGACGACCAATTACCGGAGAAAGTAACAGTGGAGTGCGTGATGGTAACCATCATGAATATGCAGTTATAACTAGGTATGTTAGCCATTTGTATTTTTAAACATAACCATTTATAAGGCTCACAAAGTTATAGAAAATGCTACCAGCTAATTCTATAAGAAAAACCATTTTCAAAGAAGAAATTACCAAATAACATATTTCAAAAGTTCATGGTGGCATCAAATCCTACATAGTTTGTAGTTACCAGGTTGTTGGTTGTCTACATAAACCATTAGTATCAACATACTGATACAAAGATTACAATTGATAATAATTCCAACCAATGATGGCATATCCCAACAACCGATAATCCACATCAATATCTCAAAACTGTTGTCTGCAAATGGGTAGTTCAATGAAGATACACAAACCCTAGCGGTTGATACAATTCACTCAGAAGACATAGAAATTTTTTATTTGTACTTACCATATTACCACAGAGACCAATATGCTTTTCAATTCTTCTTTCATTTTCCATAGCATGAAATATTTTATGAATTGATTATTGTTGTTTACAATAGATCTTGCATCAAAAAACACAACAACTAGTAAGGTATATGCAAGCCAAGCCAAAATCTCAGTCGGTAAGTGGTAGCTACTTAAAGTGTTGAAATTGAATTTACCATTTTACCAAGTAGATCACTATGTTTTTTTCAAATGCACTTTCATTTCCCATAGCAATAGCTATTTTATGAATACATTGATGTTTGTTTGAAATAGATCTTATATCAAAATATCCAGCTGCAGATAAAGAAGATACAATCCTACACGCAAGGCCCATCAGTAAGTGGTAGTCACAAGCTAAAATGTTGATTTTTTCCATTGGTTATAATTTATATGAGATTGATTAAAAAATTTATTTACTTCCATGTTGTTAGCCACAAGAATTACTTGCTTATTTTAGGTTTGGAGGGCTTGCTATATGAGAAAAACACATCGCCCTATAGGGACATGTCATTCAAGTTCCGCAAGGAGACTATCAATGTGCAAGGTGTCCTGAAAGAGTTTATAAATTCATTATCAACAAAATTTGAAATGGGATGATGGTCAGAAAAAATCACTTTTGCTGATGTTGAAAAGCTGAGAAAGGCCTTTAATAAAAATTATCGACTGAATTGAATCCAATAGTCACCTGGGGAAAAGAACATTGTAATATAATCGATTGAATTGCAATAAAATATATGGAAAAGGTTTGGAGTATAAAATATTTTCCCTAAAATTTTGAAGACACAATGTGTATTACATTAGGTGCAGAGGGAAACCCTCTAGCATATTTTTATGGGTGGAAAAAGAAGCAGAGGAGAACATTATTCAAAATAGATGTGGTTGATGATCGATTTATACAAAGACTTATCACTAATAGTGTCAAAGGGATTGAATGTGGTAGAGGGAATAAAATATTTGGAGTGAGTAAATGCTAAATAAAAAGTTAGCATTTCAAAATGTTATTGTGATGATACAACTTATCATTGTAAATAAAATACATTCATATGTTTTTGTGATGGTTTTGCGTAACTATTTTGTATGCTGAGATTGTATGATTATAAGTTGGGAGAACTTAAATTTTTCCTGATTATAAGTTTAGGGTGTGAGTGTATAAGTTGCGAATGCGAATTAACATAAAATATTTATTGTAACATATCTTTTATTAGTTTTTATTATTGAAATATATATTCCTAAATTAATTCCGAGCATGCTTAAATATAAGTTTTTGTTTCAATAATAGAAAATGTATACCACTTTCCAATGCAATGAAATAACTACAATACGGCATGTAAAGACTCATCAGGTTGAAACATTACATTTTATTCAAATAAATTATGTACAAAAAATTTTCCTAGTATAACAATAGGAAATGAGGAACACTCTTAGACTTTTTGCCTTCGTCACCACCTACAATCATTTGGATTTTGATATAACAATATCGAAAGGGACTTGTTTTTTATTTTTCAATTGATTCACCGCCCTCAACCATTTGATTTTGCTTTTTGTTTTCATTTTCAGATACGAACACATGAAACATGAATCTAATCATATTTGACATAAACGATGTTTTGGCAAACACCCTCCGTAAGGCTAATTTGACATTTAAACAATTAAATTTTTTTGGCGGCATTGAGTTCAAAAAACATATTTTATTAGACCTTATGTGAAAGAGTTCTTGAAACAGTGCAAAAAAACATTTCAAAATAGCAATATGGACATCGGCAAGAAAGTCAAATGTTGATGACATGATGCCTTCATTCCTTCAAAAAATTGGCTTGGAAGTTGCAAGCTTCGAGTTTATATTTACACAGGAAGATTGCTTCAAGACCAAATGCTTAGATTATGAAGGTTCTGGGAATCCCAAATTATATCTCAAGAATCTGAACTCTGTTTGGTCACAGTTTAATGTATCATACGATTGTTAAAATACAATACTTGTAGATGACTCTTTAGAGAAAAAAAGTTCAATGATGTTCGGAACTACATAATTGTTGAAACATTTAGCATAGATTCTAAGTCAGAAGACAAATACTTGTAAGATGTGTTGTGGCCTTTGTTGCAACCATTAAAGGACTTTAAAGATGTTCAAGATTATATTAGATCAAAAAAAAATTATAGGGAGATTTTTTATTGGATATTTATTATGTTTTTTATTGGTGATTTGGAAGCCCATCTTCGGGAATAGTGTTACATTATAAATTAAAATTATTCTTCAAATTTATTACTATAATTCTACCTTTAGTAAATGAATTTCAATTTATTTCATAGCTATATTTAAGTACTAAAATATATATGGGATATTTTTATAGTTGATTTTATATATAAATTTAAATATGAAAATATATTTGGTATGGTTTTAAAATTAATTACATTCTCATACATTGGATCGTCACCCTCTATTAATTTCTTCATAACATCTTCAGAAATTCTCTGGTTGCGCAGAGGTTCAATCACACCATGATAAATGAAGTTAATTTGATATCTAAATTTAAATATGAAAATATATCTGGAATGGTTTTACAATTAACTACATTCTCCTAAATTGAATCATCACCCTCTTTAAGTTCCTTAATAACATCTTTGGTAATTCTCTGGTTACCCCAAGGTTCAATCGAACCATAGTAATTGAATTTGGAAGTGTCTCACATCTCATGAATGTCATTAACCTAGTGGTCGCTCAGCCAATGACAATTTAAATATTCAAATGTTCATAGCATAATCTTAAAAACATCTTAAAATTGATAAGAGAATTATTCCAAAGAAAACATTAAGCTTAGTGGCCGCTAGCCTTTATAAAACAAAACACGTATCTATTTTATATGGGCTAGCAACCGCCAAACATTATTTCTCAGATTAATGATTGTTTCACTAAAATCAAAAAACATTTTTCCACATATTAATTTAATTTGTGATTATATATATTGGACTTTGGAAGGAGAATTAATGGATTCCAATATTTTGATTTTCAGATTCCAATATATGTGAGTTTGGAGTACAATTAATTCCAATATAGGTGATTTTGGATTCCAATATATGTGATTCTGGATTCCAATATATGCGATATTGGAATCCAATATGTATGATTTTGGAGTATAGATAATTCCAATATTTAACATTTTGGAATCCAAAAATAGTAATATTGGATTCCAATATTGGCTATATTTTTTAACTGCTTGGATTGGAATAAGTCTAGATTTAGTGAAATAAGTGTTTTGATGCTAACCTAAATAGTGGTGTCTATATGATCAGTTTCTCATGTGGTGAACCGAATATTGTAGAAACTGGTAGATCTATCGAAACTAGAATAAGCGAACATGATAAAGACATCAAGCATGATTCGATTGATCAATCAACATTAGTGGAGCATTCTCTTAAGACAAAACACTCAATTTTCTTAATTTCATACCAATTTATTTCTTCTGAAGACAATTATGTAAAAAAAAAAATCTATGAGAAGCCATTGAGATCATGCATTTCGATAATAATATAAATATGGACAAATGGTGGTTCATAAGCGACACGTGGAAACCTGTTATTCACAACCTCCCCAAATGACTGGTTGAATATATTTCATCCCTTTTTAGTTCTTTTTGTCTTTTCATTTCCTTTTCTTTATTAATTTTGAAATATAAAAAATATTTTGAATTAATATTAAAATGAAAAAAATTTACCACTATAATGTTGAATTCGTAACTTGTTCCATTATGTTTTGACCATTCTTTGTTATTTTTTCATTCTTTTTAAAAATTTAATAAAATTCTCTCCTAGCTGACTATGGTACATCTGTAATTGTAATTTTTTTTTGGTATATAAACACAAGATCATAAATCTTATTATTATTCATAATCTTTTCTCCTTGATGATGGGTCTAGATTTTTGACAAAAAATGTCAGACTTTAATAAAATTAGCACATAGTATTCCAAATAAATATCTCAATGTCAAACTGTGAAAATATCATTAATTCAACCTTCATGAAGTGTTTTTGTGGAGGAATCTTCATTACAATGCCCGCAAATTGAAATAAACATCATTTTTAGCAATACATACCCTAGGAACGTGGTTTTTTAACCAAATAATAACAATAGATGTTAAAAAAATCCCTTTTAAATTTCCAAATCATTGGTGCATACCCTAGGTGCCTTAAATGGTAGTAAAATATATAAATATCTTCCAAAAATAACCTTGGGTTCCTGGTTTTCTGTATGATACTTGCAATAAACTACAATTTATATATCAAAAAAGTTTGATAAAAACCTGATTAAGCTAAATATGGAATAATATGCCTAATTTGATGTTATAGTAGCAGTAAATGAATGCAATAATGAGATACAAAAATATACC
The DNA here is from genome assembly GCA_019776745.2 of Taxus chinensis. Classification (NCBI taxonomy): domain Eukaryota; kingdom Viridiplantae; phylum Streptophyta; class Pinopsida; order Cupressales; family Taxaceae; genus Taxus; species Taxus chinensis. The sequence goes on along the minus strand of CM034152.1, from coordinate 727,136,799 downwards.
AGAGAAAACTAAGCAATAAATAATGAAACCCTAATGTGCAAAGAACGGTAAGATTTCGTAGTTGATTCATTGAGTTATGGAAAGTACACAAAGTTGGAAGACAAAGAAATGCAAAGCATTGACCATCACACTGGAGCTCAGAAAATTACAGAATTAAAGGAACAGGCTAGACAGGGGCACCTAGAGAGGGACAGGGGATCTCGGGAGAGCTCAAATACTGATTCTAGGTGCCTGGATATGCGGAATCACTTAGAAACATACATTCTTAGGGTCGCAAGATGTTTGTTGATGCTTTCCTTTTGTCACTTTGGGTTTGCACAATGATATATGAGGATGCAATAACCCTGCAAAGAAGTATAAACCTGTCAAACCCTCAAATAGACATCAAATACCAAAAAATAAAGATGCAAAATGAGGGGTCAAACTGTCCTCAGCTACCACAGAGGTGGAATTACAACTGAGCACTTCACTACATCTTAGACTCAATGTAGTTCTCTGTGTGTGTGTGTGTGGAATTGTGCCATAGGTTACTCTTGTGTCAGTCGCACATGGGTAGTGAGCAAGTAACTAGATGTAGAATGTAGTAAATGTGTGTATGGAATATAATGAACTTCCCTCTTATGAAGTGTGATGTAGAAAACAAACCATTGTGTCCCTTGTGATGGAGCTATATGGATGTAATGGAGCTCTTAGATGCCTTGATGGATACACTCTTAGGTGGTGATAGCTAATGCTTAGTGCTTGGTCACTTATTATGATTACATAATTTTATTTTTATATGATTCCTTTTCTTGGATTATAAACTTTATTAAATTAAATGTGTTGGCTTTCCTTTCCACATTAGGTGGATGTTTAATTAAATATTTTGATTTAAATAAAGAGTGAAATGGTGTACTCATGTGCAACTGAATCACCCACCCTATTTAATAGCGTGATCCCTCATGAAAGTAGGGATTGTGACATTACAATATTGTGTAAAATATCATTATTTCAATATTGTAATTTAGTATTCAATTGATTTGTGTGGGACTAAGGAGGAAAGGGAGGTGCTAGGTAAAAGTGTTTGGTAAATTTTAATAAAGGAAATGATTTATTTTAAAGTGGGGTTTTTACCTTTAGGTTTCCCCCACTATAAATCATGTGTTGTGTTATTTACATCTATATATATTTTACTTTGTGAATTTACTTTGTATTTCTGCATTTATTCTGAATATCTCTTCACATTACTTAAAACTATCAATCCTTGGACTATAATCTAATGCTTGAATATTTAATAATTTTTTAATTATTCTTAGATTTTATGATACCATTACATAATTCTATCAAGGAATTTCCCACTTGATAGTAGAGGTATCACATCTTACAGTAGAGTTAGTTACACATATAAGGATTTTAGCCACATGAGATACACAAATAGTTTATATGAGCATAGATCATAATACAGTGTAGACAAAGTGAAACTTCATATAGATAGAGTCAGAAACATTATGTATAGAGTCAGATACAACATGTAATAAGAATTATACCACCCAAGAAGAGGTTATAAATTCCATACCAAACAACATACTCAGTTACCTGAGGAAAAAATTCTATAGATGGAGCAAGATACATCTTGCACTATATTGGGTATGTAGGGTATTGGCCAAATTTTCAATGACCTATCTAGGTGGTAGCACAAGGCCATAGGTTATATGACACTATATCAGGTAGTAATGCTTGTAAACCAGCATACACCTTCCTTCTTATAACAATAAAAATTAATTTGATCAACGAGGCCATTTTCTTCATAGAGGTCTAGAGCATCAACAAAAATACCATCAGTTACGGTCCCATCATCATTGATATCCCATCCAAGAGTACCATGTAGAGTCTCACCACAAAAATATGCACCATGAATCATTTATCCATTCAAGATTCATGATGTTAGCTTACTCAGATTAAAATTCATCTATTTCAATACATCATTTTCAGATGTACATAACATAGTTATGTACCATTTTGTAAACATTTATTTGTGATGATGATGATGATGATGTGTGTGTGTGGGTGCATGTGTGTGTCTTTCTATATTTGTGTGTACATGTATATATGATGATGATTAAGATGTTTTATGCAATTATTTATGTGTACTTTGTGTCATATAAAATTTAGTGTATAAAATTTACTTTAGCTATATTGTACTTTTGATTATTATATAATATGTTTATATGGATGATTATTAGATGTAAGAATTTATATGAATGAAAAGATAATGATCATGAGCTATACCTAGAATCATTTACTACATGTTATTGGTTATAATTGAGATATTTGACTTGTTGATAACTTTAACCAAGCCTATAAGAATCCTACCCTGCCTCTTTCCTTTTTGGCTCCTCATTCCTCTTTGAATGAGCCATATTGTACATGGCACGAGGTCCCTGGGAATGATGTTTCAAACTATAGAGCCTATTGATGCCACTTGAAGAATATCGAAGTCGAGGTCAAATGCGACCAAACTAGAAAATCCACACAACCTTATCATCTCCCTTATTTTTCTCTCATCACAGGTATTGCATGCACAATGATGTTGGTTGTTGGGTCCTACGTAGAAATAATCTAGTTCTTGAAATTTCCTCTCATAATCGGAAGTGTGGAGCTGATTCCTCTCAGAACCAGCCAGCTTCCCCTTAACCAGCTAGAACATAACCTACTTATGGACCACCACCTCACTCTAATCCTTGTATCACTATGGATGATGTTCGACGTGACATTCTCACCAGTTTGGAGGATAAGATTGATGACACCGTATTTTCCATGACATCTAAAGTTCATCAGAAAATTGTTATTATATAGCATGCCATATAGGACCTCATGACTTGTGCTAGAAGTCACATCTTGAATCAAGTTAACAACATCATCACTAATACCTTTCGATCATTTCCCCCTCGTGGCTAGCTATGTGTAATACCTTGATTATAGTTTATTTTCCTTCTTTGGCCAAAAACCTTGTTATCGCTTGGGTTTTTGACCCCCACTTGGGTTTTTCCACACTACGTTATGCCTTCTCTTGGGCTCTCGATACCCCACTTGGGGTTTTCAAATGCTTCCTTATATATCGTTGTCTCCTTTCTTGGGATAAATGCCCCACTTGGATTTGTCACCAAGTACACCCTAGTTTCTCCTACCATTAGAGTTCCTTGATCTCGATTCTATCAATTTTGGGTTTTTTACACCCGGTCTTTCGTAGTGGTTCACCACAGTATCTTGGACATCCTTATTTTTTCCTATGGTCTTTCTTGGATTTATATAAGTAATCATTCCCTAACATCCTACCATTGGAATTTTTGGCCTTGTTTTGCCTCTTGGGTTCTTCACATTGCATGGGTTGGGATATCCTACCGATCCCCTTCCTATCAGTTTTAACAATCTAATAACATTATCATTATTCCTGAGTACCATGGGTATCATTACATACATACATGCAGAAAGTAGGAAAATGATAAACAAAGCAACATACACACAATAAACATCTAATACACAATATCACAAGAATCATCAACTATATATATCTTGAATCATTTTTTACACATAGAAAAAATAATACAAAATCAATGCATAGCTCTAGCCCATATACAAAATGGCTCAAACACCCTCACCACATTGTGGGGACTCTATAGATTCTTTGGGGTAATGGGACCATGATGGTGGGTCATGTTGTGCAAGTTAGAGGATCTTTCCTAGATTCAGCTTCGGAGGCCTCTCCCTATGCTCTCGCAAGTTGTCTCTCAAATGCAGTGGTGCTCTTGACTATTCTCTGTGCATTTGCTAGGAACGCATGTTCCTGCAATAGAATCTACAACATCACATATATACTTCTAGTAGACACCAACGCATGTTCACCCCTTTACCTCTCTAATGTCCTTGATGCCTCTCCTACCAGATGGAACAAACTCACAGAATCTCCTACCAAAGGTGCTATTAGATCCATCATCACTGCAATATCCTAGATATCCAACATTGGATCTAGGATCTCATGATGGGAACTCTCTATAAGGGATTTTCACTCCTCCACCGTCTTCTATGTAAAACCAAATCCAAATGACACATGTTACTTATAAATATAACATGTAAAACCCATTTCTTGAGAATCATCTAAAAATAAACATTATATATTACACATAATTATCTATTTGGGCCTCTTCACGATTGTCTCACCATCTCCATGACCACTTGATACATCCTCATCATCGTCATCATGATGAGGTCTAGATCATATATATTATGCTCACCTATCTCAGGGAACCAATATCATGCCCCATTTGTGATGTTGTCTAGGCCTTTTCCTTAGATGTATGGCCATCTAGATCTCTATCAGTTTCAGGTAACCTCCTTCCCGCCACCGGATCATATGTTCCCTTAGCCATGTTTCTAGGTGCCTTGCTACTCCCTTTTAGTGCTAGGACTAATGCCACATACACCCCTTACCTATGAACCTCTATCGATGGATCCTCCATCAGATCCCTCCTGTGAGCCACTCATTGTTATGATTTGTGGTGGGCCTTGAGCATCCCCGCCATCTGACCATGTACGCCTATTACCCATACCATACAGGGTCGTAATGTTGGTACCCTCACCTCTTCTTTTGTAGCCTCTCTAACATGATGATGTTGGTAGGGTGGAAATGGTGGTATTACCACGGGTGCTAGTTTCCCAAGCTGCCTCGAGACCTTTCTCTTTACATTGGTCTCTACTCAATATAAGTAATTTGTTTCCACCTTGGTGATGGCTATTAACTACTCTAACCTAGGGCAATCAAGTCATTGATCTAAGTTCCTTAGATAGGGCTACTATATAGCATCATCTAGAACCACCTGTGTTAGTGGCCATAATGCTCTAAGTACTCTCACTGTTGGCCCATGTGCCCACAGAAGTACTCTCGGGACATCTTCCACTACTGCCAATGGTGTTCCTATCATCCTATACATTGGGAACCTCTCATATATCCAAGATTTCAATAACACATAATGGGTCACATGACCCTTTGACCTCTATGTCTGACCCTGTATAAATCGTGCACCAATTGTACCCATATGGTGGTGTCCTAGCTGAACAACACCCCATGATCTACAACATCTATGTAGATGGATATCAAAATAGGGGAATGACCCCATCTTCCTTGTAGAACACTATCTGTGCCACAACAATTCCCGTAGCTATTTTATGGGTAACCATAATCCCTATTACCTACACTATGCTAAATCAGACACGTAACATACTCTCGTTGTATGTCTTGCTTCCAATAGACCATACATATAAGGCTCTCCACTCTACAACATCCAAACTCAAATCACAATACATATAGGTCCCTCTAATGCGTAACCCCAAAATCCTATGAACATTGTCTAAGGTCAATGTCATCTCCATGGTATCATATTCCATCCACCACCAAAAGGTTTGGGATCTAGTATGCCAAAGAAAAAATTCTATACCAGGCCAAAATAAAATAATATCCTAGGAATCTGCATGATGCCCCCAAAACCCTGACCCTTTAACTAAATCACCTTTTCCTAGCTCAATTTGAAAATCAATATACTAAGCCACGATACATCAACACTCCTCCATACAAGGATCCTATGTTCTTCCTACATGCACAAGTCCAAAAGATTAATCGGGAACAAGAAATTAGAGTTTTCAACTTACATCTACACCATTCCTATTACCATTATCCCCTCTAGGTAATGTCATCGGCCCCTGGTTGTAGTCACAAAATCATGCACTTTAGACATTATTTGGTCATAGTCCTCATGATACTATTCATATAGTTTTTGAGTGAAAAAAGTACTAATTAACCCTCGTCTTTTGGAAATTTTATTTTTCTTGTCTGTCGTTCACTGCTAACATCTCGCACATACTTTCTTTCAGTCTGTTTCTATCGTTACTATGTTATTTTTCATTTGAATGGGGTGCCCAGGATAGTACTAGGGTGTCGATAGACGCCTTGGTCCCAGTCAAGGCACCTTGATCCTTTTCCCACTTTCCTACCACTTTTTGGCAACTTTCTAGCCATTTGAACATTTCATATTTCTTGTGGTCGACCTTTTCAGGGTTAATTAGGAAATTAGAACAAAAGAATCATATAAATATAAAGTTATGAGACCATAATGAGGGACCAAGAACTAAACACTACTATCATCACCTAAGGTTGCATCCATTAAAATCTCCATTTGTATCCATATAGCTCCTTCAAAAGGCACAAGGTTGGTTCATCTACATCACACTACATAGGAGGGAAGTTTATTCTATTCCATCTACCACTCTATTACATTTCTACACATAGTTATTGCTCACTACTTTCACAAACTATGACTGACATAAGAGCACCTAGGGCATGGTTACACAAAAAATCACATAGAACTATGATCATGTCTGAGATGTAGTTCAGTTCTCAGTTAGTAAGTCCACCATTGTGGCAGTTGAGGACAGTTTAACCCCTTCATACACATCTTTATTTTTTAGGGGTTTGATGTTTATCTTGGGGTTTTGCAGGTCTTTTCTTCATCACTGATTACCAACAACATCTAGCACAGTCCAATGAATTTAGTGCAGAAGGACAGTGAAAAAAGATTCATAACATTAATGACACCACAATAGGAGATTTATAGAGATTTTTCACAGACTAGGGTGCCCATATCTCAGAATAAGGCACCCACAGGTGCCCCTGATACCTATCCAAGCATCCCAGTCGACTCAGATTACCAAGATCTGCACTTTTTTGGACTTCGACATAGTCATTTCTTCTTCTTATTTCTCCAGCCATCTCCGCGACACAGTCTAGCAAGCACGTTGAATCCATTGAGTTATTTCCTTCCAATCCTCTTTGTACTATTAGGGTTTTACATATGTACTTTCTTAGTTGCTTGAATCACTTCCTATATTTATTTACTACTTTCATTTACTGTTATTCCTATTTATATTAACTACCATTTGATCCACATTTTAGTTAATCATTTTGGTGAACCTGATGTATCCAAACCTTTCTTCCAATCATCTCTTCACCTTATCAAGCCATGACTCAATCATCTTATCCTAATTTTGTGCCTACTAAGGTTTCTAGTATAGTAACTATTGTGGCTGATTTTATGCGTGTGCGTACTTAACATCCTCCCCATTTTGTTATGCAAACTAGGGTTGATCCATCTATCAATGTCATTAATAATTTTCGTACTCTTCTTAATCCACCTATGGTTCCACCTACTTATATCCATCCACCCATTACTTCAGTACCTCCCCCTGCTACTTATAAGGGCTATGACATTACTGAGCAACTTAAAAATACAACCGCCAAGATTTCTCTTTATGAATTATTACGTAATGCACCAGATTGTCGTAACACACTAGAAGCTTCCCTTCATCTCATTCATATTGAAAGTGATAATTTTGCATTGGCCTTTACACATCTCATACAATATCTTTCACAAATTTCCACATGCCATATCTTTCACTGACAAGGATCTATTACCTTTTGCTAAAAGTAATCCATGTGCGTCTTTTCTCATTATTACCGTTGTTAGCACCACTTGTATTAAATGAGTACTTATTGATAATGGATTCAACCATAAACTTATGTGCTTATTCTCTTCTAAAGAAACTAGGTATTAGTGATAGTCTCATTACTAAGAATTCTACTATCATCCATAGGTTATGCCTCTATAACTTGTACATGTTTAGGGACCATTTCATTACACATTAGACGTTGGGCCTAAAACCATCCTCACTAATTTTTATGTTATTGATTCCTAATTTCAATACAATCTCTTGTTAAGGCAGACCTTAGATTCATGCAATGCAATCTGTCCCATCTACTATCCACCAATGCATCAAATTTTTCCATGATGGCTATGAACATACTATAACTACCGATCCAGAGCCATTCAAATATTGTCGCATAGACCTTATTACTTCTATTCCCATCCCACCTTTGCAACATATATCCATATAGTTAACCTTGAAACTTATGATATTGGTCATTCTAGCACACCACATTCTTCTTCTACCACTACAAATACTCCAGTCATATCTACTCATACTACTACCATCATTTCACCTATAACACCTACCTTCGTCCCCGTCACTACTCAACATGTTAAGGTGTAATCTTCCCTTTCCTTGCTTAGTGTAACTTATAACAATATACTCGACAAAGTAATACAACACAATAATGTTACACACATAGATGATTATGAGGACTCTGATGATGAATTTGATGCTATTAAACTCACTGATGGAGCATTAGGAAAACTTAACTTTACTCCTATAGATGTAGAAAAATATGATTTTGAAGAAACATTTTGTGGCCGATGGCCTAGGTGAATATAAATTCAAGACCCCTCCCTCTACTAATGCTATGGTACTAAACCAGGGATCTGTAAACAATGTAGATACTATTCCATCTTCTCCTCTGATGGGTTGTAGCTTCTGCCCTGTCTCTATTCATATGCACATATATTTATCAACAGGTCCTTTTGGCATCACATCCCAATTGACTCTACTTTCCTACATACTATTTGTACATGTGATGGTTTGGTTAGGTTTGGCATGAAACTTAATGACATCTTACCACCCCTTCATTCACCACATCTTTATCATGGCTATTTTCACATTACAAGCCGCTTATGGCCTACGTGTATTTCATTTGATTGTCTTTGTTACATGTAACCCTCATGACCTCTCCACTCACACTTAGACAGTTCTAGATTGACTATATTGGCGGTATGATAGACCCTAACCATTCTTTGCTTACATTTCCTATGCCTTTTTACAATAGCTCTATTCCTACTTACTCTTCTCCCACTTATGCTTCGAATATATCTCGTTGGCATGCTCACATTTGTCCATCGATAGAATTTACTGAAGAGAAATATGCAATGAATATGTACACACTACACCATAATGGGTCCTTATACGAACCTCCACTCTATAGCTCATCATGTTTTTTATGCTCCTGTAGGTTTTGACTACGATAACGATGATCTCCTTGATAGTGACACATAGTCACCTTCTCTACCATACACTTGGTGGGTCATAACATGTAACACATCCCCCCTCCTCATATTACCACAGATTTATCTCTCATCTATGAATTATCATACACCAATATATCCTCGCATAGGAATATTACATCACACATTTTAGCGTCGACTATTACCTGATGATGCACTCTTGTGCTTCGGTTCACACTTGATTGTTGAGTGGCTTAATACACATGAACCCCACACATTTCACAATAGTTACTACATACTATGTCTATTCACACATCTTACATCTTGCATCTTGCATTTTGCATTTTGCATTTTGCATCTTGCATCTTGCATCTTAATCTTACATCTTAAAATCTACAATCTACATTTAGTCTACATCATTACACATCATACATCATACTAGTCGGAATTATACATACATCACACTTTTAGGGTCTACATTATATACTTGCATTGAAAATTTATACACCACACATTGTTTATACACTATACTAGTATTCATCATACATATGTCACACTTTTATTGTCCACGAATCTAGCACCACATAATGTTCTTCTTACACACTACATTGTGCACATCTCACATCACTCCTCTATCTTACATTACACACTATACATTGCATTTTTACACATCTTACACTCATATGGTCATCTATTATCATCACATATACTATATAATCTTCTACATGTTGCACTCATTACCCAATGATCCACTCTAGTCCCACACTCCATACTGGATTGTTGAGTGTTTACAAATCAAATGGACCTTGTCATACTTACACATTTCATCACTTGAAATTATATCATGTGAAATTACTATGTTAGTGACATTTGTTATAGGCTAAATGGTCACCTATTCCCTTCATCTTATAGTGGTATACACTTTAGGCTACATCACCACTCACTCTATTCATCTAGTAGTGATATATGCTTTACACTACATCATCGCTCTTTTGATCATCTTGTCATCATATACACTTCGGCTAGATAGGGTTGACAACACATAATTTCTAGGTCACATCTTATCAACATACATACATATTCACCACAATATGTTAGACACAACCAACACTTTGACCATTTCTTGATGATGCACTCTCATTTACAGTTCAATCTTTGACTACTTAGGGGGAAAACCAAATGAACCTCATTGCATACATTTCCATTCACTCAGGGGACAAACATTTCCTATCAATCCATATTGCATTTCATTCCATCCCATCCACAACATATTGCATATCTTGGTTTATTTTACTATTGCTTACATTTTCTTGTATATGGTCGATTTTATTACACATGCTAGTTAGATCTCTTGTATGTCATTTATCTATACCATACACACATGCACATTCACACCTTTTCTTAGTGGTGATCACAAATACAATGTATTTTACACGCATCACATATGCTTTCCTTCTACCCATCCTACATTGGTCACTGAGGGCATCCACAATCATCTTTCACAAGTGTTATTGTTTCATTTTGTACTTAGAAACTCTATATTACATGGTTATACATGATTTTGACATACTGGCTATCTTTCTACCATGCTAACAAGTGCTTCATGTGATAAATTTGTTTGCAGGATTACTTTCTTCCATGGTTATCTGTTGTTTGCACTTGTCTATCTACTATTTCCTATTATATGCGGGCCTCTGCCCTTTTTCTGGTGTGCTCACTTATTTCTTGTATGCATGACCATGATGGCCTTACATGTCGTACAACATCATGAGTCATGTTCCATGTTTGTAGCCTTCTTTGTGGGCTTAATTTATCTTCTTGCATGTTTACATTACTACATTTCTTGGTAGCTTATACACTGTTTGCAGATTACACATTGTTTATAATGCATGTTTTTTTGTACTAACACTTGTTCTTGGGCTAGCCTCTTGTTTGTGTTTACCTTGGTTTCTACCAATTGCACATTCCTTTCCCAATGCAAGGAAGGGTTACAAAGTTCATGTGGTTGGTCCTTCTTTAGGGCTGCATTCTCCTATCAGCAACATCGCATGCACTCCCAAGGAGGGGGGCATCATTTGGGGTTTACATACTATACAACACTTCTACACCAGTTTCATTTAGTTCAGTTTCCACCCTTGGCATTGTGGGTTATACAACGAGTGGGTTCAAACCAGTCTATGAACCTCATACACAGTGGCTTTTACAAGACATGGTTTCCCTTATCATTCTGGGGAGTAGTTATAGGTTAGAGGATACAATAGAATTCCTCTCTACACTACTTCAGCCAATGGTGTTTGATTTCCCAAAAACCCAGGAAGTACAAGAGATCTCTTCATAACTTTAGGGAAACAGTTACAGGTTGGAGAATAATGCAGCTTTCTCCCTACACTTCTTTGAGCCTATGGCGTCTAATCACCCAAAAACCCAGGACAAGATATCCTCTTTCTACATTTTTTCTCTCGACATGGATCAGGGGCACATGTTCCATTTTTCATTTATGTAATTTTACATTTACATTCTTTCACATACATATACATGCATATTTTACAGGTTTTTTTACATATACATATGTATTTGACTACTTAATCATTTTCTCCTTACAGGTCCTGTCCGTATGAGAAACAAGAACTCAACAACGAACTAACAACAATGGGGTCAACAATAACAACATTTTGTGGTAACACAAACCATACTATCCATGCAGGTACATCACACACATCAGCAACTACACACACGATTTCTACCCTAGGTTCACTCTCATCACTTTTTTAGGCTTTTGCATCTTTAGTTTCCATGCTCCATCATATTTTTGTCACTCCACGCTTTTTCTAGTCCTTCAACGCATTTCTACATCACTCTACATGGATTATCAGGTACATATCTCTATCTACTTTATGTTACCGAGATTTCCACTCACCAACATAAAGTGGGGGAAAATGTAGTCACAAAATCACACACTTTAGACATTATTTAGTCCCAGTCTCATACTACTATTCATATGATTTTTGAGTGAAGAAAAGTACTAATTAACCCCCGTCTTTTGGCCATTTTACTTTGTATTCTATCATTACTTCTGACCTCTCGCACATACTTGCCCAGTATTTTTTTGTTGTTTTATGTTCATTTTAGCATTTGATTGGGGTGCCCAACCTAGTACTAGGGTGCCGACAGGTGCCCTGGTCCCAGTCGGGAGCCCTGGTCTAATCCTTTTCCCACTTTCCCCACCACTTTTTGGGAACTTTCTAGCCATTTGAACATTTCATATTTCTTTTGGTCAGCCTTTTCGAGGGTTAATTACGAAATTAGAACAAGAGAACCATATAAATATAAAGTTATGCAGACCATAATGAGGGACCAAGCACTAAGCACTACTATCATCACCTAAGGTTGCATCCATCTAAAGGATCTATTTTCATCCATCTAGCTCCATCATAAGGCACAAGCCTAGTTCATTTGCATCACACTACATAGGAGGGAAGTTTATTCTATTCCATCCACCATTCTATTACATTTTCTACACATAGTTATTTCTCGCTACTTTCACAAAGTGTGACTGGCACAAGAGAACCTAGGGCATGATTGCACACACAAGCACATAGAACTAGATCAGGTATGAGATGTAGTGCAACACTCTTTTAGTAAGTCTACCATTGTCAGCAGTTAAGGTCATGGTCTGACCCCTTCATATGCATATTTATTTTTTAGGGGTTTAATGCTTTTCTTGGGGTTTTTTAGGTCTCTTCTTCATCATTGATTACCAACAACATACTACGCAATTCAAATGAAGTTAGTGCGACAGGATAGGGAAACACATGAGATCATCTTAATGATACCTACAAAGGATGGTTTATATAGATTTCCTCACAGACTAGGGAACCCATGTCTCATAGACTAAAGCACCCACATGTGCCCCTATACCTATCCAGGTGTCTCAGTCCACTCAGATTGGTAATATCTGCACTTTTCTGGACTTTGGCACAATTGTTTCTTCTTCCTATTTCTATAGTCCATCTTTACGATATAGTCCAACAAGCTCATCGAATTAGGTGATGTTCTTTCAAATTCTTATTTGCACTATTAAGGTTTTACATATCTACTTAGCTTAGTTATCTTGGGTCATTTCCTATATTTATTTACCACTTTCATTTATTGTGATTTATTACTATTCCTAGTTAGATTAACTACCACTTTATCCACATTTTAGTTAATCACCTAGAACATGTTCATTTCAAACTCCAATGCCATCATCCGTCTTGTTACAAAAGGGCCGATGGCATATGGCCAAAATGCGGCTGTAACTTTCCAAACATTAACTCTTAAATAACAGTAAAATGACCAAACTAAATTCAAATCCCTCTGATACCTACTTGTATTTTATTCTAACCTACCCGATGATGTAAATTTGGATAAGAATGATGCCCTAATGACTCCAAAAAATTAAAAAAGACCAAATATAACCTAATCTACCCAATAACATTAAATGCAACGAATTACTCATGGTCGCGCTCCATTGCATGCATTGCCTAGTCATCCTCTACCACCACCTCATGCTCATGCCATGTCATCAAAATACACTCAAATTCAGAATTTGAGAGCTCGGTTCTCTCAATTCCAAATATAGTAATAAGTAAATAAAAACAAAATGACTATATAAAACTCAAATTTTCTATTCAAATTAAGTCATGATAACCATAAATCTTTCAAACACTGTCACTTTTTCTCCCCAAAACCAAAAAATGAACCATTTTTTACGTTTTGATCATGTTCTCATGCCTCTCTTTTTGACTTATTACATTTATAAATTCGATGATTTTCAAATTTCTCCTATTTTTGACACCGTACCACTATGACCTCTTGACACTATGACACAAAATCTGTCCCATGGGCCCCTAGCTAGGTGATTTATGTCTTATTTTACTAATGATCCTCTAGTGTTTCATTTCAATTTTTCTTCTTTAGGGTTCTTGCATTGTTAATTACACTCGCACATGACAGGACAAGCGATAATATTAGGTACACATTGGTGGGTATATTTCATTTTAGCTAGTCCTTTCTTACTTTCAGTATCTACTTTCAATATCGGTATTACACATTGTTTATTTCCATTGACCACCTCATTTTTCACTATTGTGACATGCACTTGTCAACAAATAGGGCATACATATAAAAGTAATTTTTAACTTTTCATATCTCATATATGTTACTCAGAATTTCCTTTATGCAGATAATGGTCATTGTTGCATCTATTTCTTAAGTGGGTTCCTTAAGGGGCCTTCCAAGAACATGGTATGACTATTCACATAGTCATTATAGGTTATAGATAGTAAACATAGAGAGTATAATTGTGTGGTCCCAACCTTAGTTATCCTTGTCCCCTTATGTCTCATACATAATGCACTCCCAACACCTTTCTTGCATCTCACCATTTGGCACTTTGTCCACCCATTTTCTTGATTTAAGACACTTTTTTTACTTTCCATGTCCTGTAGATATCCATGGATGACATTATCATCTATGGGTGATGGTTTTGGTGTTAGGTTTTTCCTATCACAACAAGTGATGAAGTTGTATATCACACCATACTTTGACATTTCATAAAGAAGGAAGCTAGAATCATATGAAATACCATCTTCTCTATTATTTTGTGCCAAATTTGCATTTTCTCACTCATCCCTTGGTTCATCTTGAAATTGAATTGGATTGGACTGGACAATATTCCTCTTGGTTATATTTCTTGGATTACTGGGTCATCTATAGTGAGTCTAGGACAGGAACAATGATCCCCTTCTCCACCGAATAGAGATTCTCTCTTAGTGTGCTTCTTCTCTAGAGAGATAGATGCATATAAAACCACCCCATAGGTAAGTGCTTGACTAAAATTTTCATTTTTCATAGATTAGTTCATTTCCCTTCCCCATTTTTATATGTTAGCTTAGTGTTATATGTGTTGGTCCTAAAATTTGCACCCCCTGGTGGATTGTTATCAATTCTCTACTCAAGGGGAGGGGGGAATTACTTGGAATGTTGGTAGACTCGATAATATGTCATTTTTTAGCCAAGGAGGGGTCTAACACTTTCCTTGGGATCAAGCCCTGGGATGATTGAGGAGCATGTACAAAGGAGATGGCCTTTTCCTATTACTTTTGGTCCTTCCTTGAACTAGGTTGAGAGGACCTGAGATGTAACCTGAATGCAGAGGAGGAGATGAAGTCTTTGATCCCTCAATTTCAATAGAGGATGGATAAATATGGGATAAACATGTGATTAACTAAAATTAACTAAATTTATGTTATCTAAGAACTAGTTAATCTAATCTAGGAGGACATATAAACGAAACAAATAAATATACTAAGATAACATGTAAATTAAATAAGCAAAGTAAAATAATGAAATCAAAACCCTAATGTGCAAGAAGGTAAATGAAAGAACTCAACTTATAACTGATGACTGTCGTAGAATGTTGCAGGTCTGACTGGAAATTCTGGGAACATGAACCGAATGTGTAGAAGTCCTGAAAAGAATGGATCTAGAGTATCTGAGTGGACTAGAACAGAACCTTTGGGCACTTTGGTGGTAAGGAATTTGGGTGCCCTTGGTCTACTGAAAAAGTTTGGAAGTTGGTCTTCGATAAGGTCAGAAGGTGGTCTGAAACTCTGCCTGCCTGTCACATCAATTATTTTGTACTACACTGATTGCTCCAAATATTCTAAGAGGAATAAATGACTTGTAATAAGACCAAAGGATGTATCGAAACCCTGAAAAATAGATATAGAATGAATGGGTCTGATTCACCTTAGTTTCCATATCACTGGTCTTACTAAACTAAGCGTTGTATTACATTATAAACCCAGATGTAGTTCTGGTATGTGTGTGCATGTCATGCCCTAGGTACTCTTGTGCTAGTCACACTTTGTAAATAACGAGCAATAAATAAATGTAGAAAATGTAATAGTATGTGTGTATGGAATAGAATAGAATAGAATACCTCCCCTATGAAGTGTGATGTAGATGTCCTAGCTTATGCCTTGATGATGGAGCTATGTGGATGCCAATGCAATAGATGGATGCAACTCTAGATGGAGTGATAGTAGTGTATGATGCTAGGTCCCTTCATTATGGTCTCATAAATTTATATTTATAGGGTTCTCTTGCTCTAATTTCATAATTAACCTCGAAAAGGCTGACCATAAGAAAGATAAGGATGAAAAATGGCTAGAAGAGGCCCAAAAAGTGGCGGGAAAGAGCTAGAAGGATTGGGGTGCCCCCAGGTGGGACCAGGGCACCCATGGGTGCCCTAGTAGTAAAGTTTGGGCCCCAGTTATGGCTAAAATTACGCGGGATGTGTAAAAATGGATGGGAACATGGGTGCAATAGGTCATAAATTATGAAATAAAATAAATAAGATGGCCAAAGGGAGGGGGGTTAATTAGTACTTTCTTCACTCAAGAACCTTCTAAATAGTAGTATGAGACCAGGATAAATAAATAGTCTAAAGTGCATGATTTTGTGACTACAATTTGCCCCCACTTTATGTTGGTGAGTGGAAATCTCGGTAACATAAAGTAGATAGAGATGCGTAGATGATGTCCATGAAGAGTGTAGTAGAAGTGTGCCGAAGGACTAGACAAAGCGTGGAATGATAAAAATATGGAGGAGCAGTGGAAACTATAGATGAAAATGAAAAAATAAAAAGTGATGAGAGTGAACCTAGGGTGTAACACGTGTGTGTAGTTGCCGCAATGTGTAGTATACCTACATGGTTAGTAAAGCATGTGTGTTGTCACAAAATGTTGTTGTTGTTGCACTTGTTGTTACCCCCATTTGACTACTTGTTTCTCATACAACTAGACCTGCAAGGAGAAAACTATCAAGTAGTCAAATATGTATGTATGTAAGTGTAAAAAATGCTATGTAAAAGACACATGTATATGAAAGTAATGTAAATATGGAAAATGTAAATGGAAAATGTATATGTAAATGGAACATGTGCACCTGATCCATGTCGAGAAAAAGTGTAGAAGGGTATCCTGTACTTCCTAGGTTTTTTGGGTGATCTGACACCACTGGATGAAGTAGTGTAGAGAGGATTACCCATTTTAACCTCTAAGCCTGTAAATTCTCCATAGAAATATGTGTAGAGATCTCTATATTGCTTTGGTTTTTTGGGTGATCCGATGCCACTGGAAGAAGTAGTGTAGAGAGGCACACCCACTATAACCTCCAAGCCTATAACTACTCCACAGAAATGCTAAGGACACCATGTCCTGTAAAATCTGCTGTGTATGGGGTTCGTAGACTGGTCTGAACCCACTCGATATATGTAACCCACAATGCCAAGGATGGAAAGTGCACTGAACTGAACCGGTGTAGAATGATGTGTGTATATAGAAACCCCCAAATTATTCCCCACCTCTTTGGGGTGCACATGCAACATCACTGATAGGAGACATGCAGCCCCAAAAGAGGGCCAACCACATGTACACTAAAAAGTTGCTTGGTAGAAACCAAGGCACGCACAAACAAACAAAGGCTAGCCAAAGATAAGTGTAAACACACATGCATGTAGAAAATAATGTATAAGCTATGAAAATAGTGTAAAAGCTACCAAGAAAAGTAATGTAAACATTCAAGAAGACAAGTAAGCTGCACAAAGTGGGTTACAAACATGGGACATCACTCACTATGTCGCAAGACATGTAAGGCCATCATGGCCACAAAACAATAGACAAGTGTGCACACCAAACATAGGGAAAGGCCCACAAACAATAGCAAACAATAATGGCAGACAAATAAATTAACAAAAAAGTATGGAAACCAATATCCCTGCATAAAAAATGCTGCACATGAAGCACCAGTTAGCATGTTAGAAAGATAGCTAGTATGTCAAAAGCATGTATAAGAAGGTAATGTAAAGTGCTAAGTACAAAATGAAACAATAACACCTGGAAGATACCAATGTGTGGATGCCCCAAGTGACTAGTGTAGGAAGGGTAGAAGGTGAGCATCCATGCCACATGTAAGAGACTTGTATCTATGATCATGACTAGAAAAAGGTGTGAAAGCACATGTGTGGATGATATAGATAAATGACATACAAGTAATCAAACTAGCATGTGTAATAAAGTGATCATGAACAAGCAAGAGTAAGTAAGAATAAAAACAAACCATATATGCAGTATGTTGTGGATGGGTGGAATGGAATGTAAGATGGAATGATAGGAGCCGCGTGCCCCCTAAGTGGATGGAAATGTATGTAGTGAGGTTCATTTTTTTTTCCCCCTCAGCAGTTAAGAATGAACCGTAAACGAGAGTGCGTCATCGGGAAATGGTTGAGTAGTGTGCATATCATGTCTAGTGCACTATGATGAATGTGTATGTGTAATGGTGATGATATGTGACATATAGAAGAAATGTGCATGACCTTATAACCTTAGTGTGTACAACTATGAGATGAAATGTGGACCTTATGATGCCCTAAGCATATACCACTAAGAGATGAGTGCATGAGTGATGATTTAGAAATAAGCTTATATCACTACAAGATAAAATAAGGGTGTGGTGATGTAACCTAAGGTGTATACCACTACAAGATGATAGAATAGGTGATGATTTAGCCTAAAGCGTATGTCACTAAGCTAGAGATGTTGGATGGTGAAAAATGGAATAGTAAATGTGTGGTGAATGTAAGGTCCATTTGATTTGTAAACCCTTAGCAGTCGAGTATGGAACGATGAACTAAAGTGCATCATCGGGTAGTGAGTGCAACGCGTAGAAGAAAATGTATTACATGTAATGATAAAATATGACCATGTGATGAGTGGAAGGTGTAAATATGCTAGTGTAAGATGTAAAAATGTCAAGTGAATAGAAAATGTGACTATGCGTGATGTCATAATGCAATGTAAAGTGTAGATTGTAATAGGTTTAGTGTGCCTATGTAGAATGCAATGTAAGACATAAAAGGTATAAGGTGTAATGCATAAAGCATCATGTAATATATGTAGATAGAATAATAATGTTATATAGACTGATATGATGAAGACCAGTAGAATATGTATGGTGTGTAAATATGCAAATGTTAGGTATGTGGTGGAATAATTGTAGAATGTATGGTATGTATGATGAATAATATAATATCTAGAATAGGATAATGTAAGACAAAAAACAATGACATATACATTGATGATTCATAAGGTGAAGAGACACTAAATGACCAAATGTTGTAGAATGTATAACATGTAATGTGTGATGAAGTGTAATGTATAATGCCTATGGTGCAGTGTGTGGGGTTCAGTGTAGAAGTAATCCCTCAATAGTCAAGTGTGAACCGAAGCACAAGAGTGTGTCATCGGGTAATGACGCTAGAATGTAGGATGAATATGTCTAAGGTGAGAAAAATGAGAGTATGAGAATGTGAAGAGTGTGATTATGTTAAGATGAAGCAATGTCTGAATACTAGGAGTGTGATGTAGAACTATATAAATAGCTAGAATGAGGTGGGGAATTAAGTGCTATGCCCCGGAAGTATATGCAAATAAGTGAACTATCCAATGATGGTGAAGGACAAATGTCCTTCATCTGGTGCAGGAGATGAAAGTGTATGATCATGTTTTAATAGAGGAGGTATAGTAGACAAATGCTATAGTAGGGGAAAGAATCCTATGCACATGCAGGGATGAATGTATGAGGAAGGTTGTGGTGTCACAAAATGCATTGGTGATGGGGATCTGTGTGCTGTGGAATGTGAAGGTGAAGAAGGTACTGCATAGAATAAATTGAGGTGGTGACCTATGTCGTGATAGAGTAATTATGTGAGGAATAGGCCTATACTTATGTGTAGGGATAGTGGAGTGATGTAGGTCATGGAGATGATGCACGAGTAGGTGAACTAGGAGTAGATTGTGCTTTGAGAAACATAGAATGTGATGTGCTAGATGGAGTAGGGGATGTGCTAGATACTATGCGAGGGGATGGTGACCACGGAGTAGATGGAGGGACACCATCAATAATAATGACCTGATTATTATAGTTAAATTTGAGGCATAAATGGTTCATAGAAATAATAGATTGAGAGTGACGAATCCAATTGAGACCTAATAGCATGTCACAACCATCAACCATGTTGCCAACAAGGAAAGGTACAAGCATAATAAGAGGGCCAACTATAACATGTAGCTTAACAATGCAAAAAGGTTTTTCAAAAGGGTACTCGACCTAAGATAGAGGATAGCAGATGGCCCTAAGGAGTGACATAGAACACACACTAATGAGCCATGATGGGTCAACCTTAGTGTTGTTGATGGGGGTGAAGCCAATAGATGCACGGATGTGCAAATGGTTTGATGTAAATTGGCATGATAATCAAAATTGGAGAAGGAATGATAGGTGGTGAAACTTCAGTGTTAGCTACTAAGAAATCTAGAGCTCCAGATTCAAGAGGTGATACTACGTGATACACATGATTAGAAGAAGAATTTATTGTCTTCTTGTCACGTTGTTGAGAGTCATTATTAAAAATCTTGAGCTTACCCTTGTCATTGTTTGGGGTAGGGCTAGTAGATTTTGGGAACTCAAGTTTGTTATTTTCAAGTAGATCTTGGAGGATGGTATGGAGTTTGAGGTATCTGTTTGTAGAATGTCCAATGCAGCAATGATAATCACAGTGGAATTTTTCATTGTAATTCCTACCATTTGGTCACGATGGGTCTAACTCGAGGGGAGGGGGAAGTGTAATAATATTGTTGTCAAGAATTTGTCTCAATATAAGATGCAGAGCCATGGGAAGGGTGTTAAATGTGTGCCGAGGCTGCTGTGGGTGATCCTCTTTAGAAGGAGTGATAGTGTTGATAGTAACTTTAGCACTGGTTGGTTTTGTAGTGGATGATTTAAATGGACATTTTGCTAGGAAAACGAGCAGAGGAGGAGGTTTGTTCTTGGTACTTAATTTTTCCAATGGATAGGAATTTATTATCATGGAGTTTGAGAGTGTGAAAAAGTTGATCAAACAAAGGAGAGGATTCAAAAAGAACACTTTCTTGTAGAGGTGGTAGTAGACTTTACATAAATAAATCCTGATCTTCAGAGTCGGCAAGGACATTTTTCATCTTAGCCAAATTATTCTTATACCGTAAAACATAGTTAGCAAGGTGTTCATTTGAGCCTTGTTTAAGTTGTGCTAGCTAGGCATACAAAATCTTAGAGCCAATGTTGATAGAAAAATGAGTAAGGAATGCATCATCTAAATGTGTAAAGGAGGTTACAGAGTGAACAGGTAAATCATAAAACCAATGTATCACATAATCATGGAGACTAAAAGGAAAGAACTTAGCTAAAAGGAGATGGTCATCAACTAAATCAAGGCATGCCACATGAAATGCTCTAAGATGTTCCTATGGGTCCATGTGCCCATTGAAAATGGGAAGCTTAGCAGTGCTAAAGTTAGGTGGAAGTGGATAAGTGGAAATGGCAGGAGTAATGGAATATGTAGCAACAAGGTAGAATCCAAGGTTGACGATGCATGGAAAGTGGTCTGTTGTAGCTTACAAATTTGGGCTTGAAGATCATGATAAAGAGAAGTTAAGTCTTGGTTTCTAACATATGAGACTTTTCAGACATGAGAAACTAGGGGTGGTGTGAAGTGGTTGGTAGGTGTAGGGAGAGTAGAAATAGGAGGAAGATTAGAGGCATGTTGTTGAGTCGAAATTAAAGTGGGCATGGCTCCCGAAGTGGTGATTTCAGCCAAGTTAGTAGCTTCTTCATGGGAAACATGTAAAAGTAAGTCTAGGTCTTGAGGATTCTCAGCAAGGTAATCATTGATAGACTTAAGGTGAGCTTGAGTAAACTCTTTATGAGATTGAGCCATGACAAGAGAAGAATATCCGAAGAATAGCCTAAAAATGGAGATGGAAAAAAGGAAGATCCGAAGAGCATAAGAAATCAAGTCGGGTTCACCAAAATGATTAACTGAAATTAACTAAATCTATGTTAGCTAAGAACTAGTTAATCTAATCTAGGAGGACATATAACAAAACAAATAAATATACTAAGATAACATGTAAATTAAATAAGAAAAGTAAACTAATGAAATCAAAACCCTAATGTGCAAGAAGGAGATAAAGGAAAGAAATCAACTGATAATCGATGACTGTCGCAAAATTCGCAGGTCTGACTGGAAATTACGGGAACATGAATGAATGTGTAGAAGTCCTAAAAAGACTAGATCTAGAGGATCTGAGTGGATTGGGTTGCCTGGAGAAGGAAGGGGGTGCCTATGAGGGTGCTTTGGTGGGGAATCTAGGTGCCCTGGTCTGCGAAAAAGCTTAGAAGTTGGTCTTCATAGGGTCATAAGGTCATCTGAAACTTTACTTTCCTATCACATAAATTATTATGTACTACGCCGAATGCTCCAAATATTCGAAGAGGAAGAAATGAACTGCAATAAGAAAAAAAAAGTATCAAAACCCTAAAAAAAGATGCAAAATGAATGGGTTAGACTGACCTCAGCTACCAAAACAATGGGCTTACTAAACTAAGCACTGCACTACATTTTAGACCCAGATGTAGTTCTGGTGTGTGTGTATGTGTGTGTGCATGTCGTGCCCTAGGTGCTTTTGTGTCAGTTCACACTTTGTGAAATATCGAGTAATAAATAAATGTAGAAAATATAATAGTATGTGTGAATGGAATAGAATAGAATCCCTTCCCTATGAAGTGTGATGCAAATGTCCTAGCTTGTGCCTTGATGATGGAGCTATGTGGATATCAATGCAATAGATGGATGTAACTCTAGATGGAGTGATAGTAGTGTATGATGCTAGGTCCCTCATTATGGTCTCATAACTTTATATTTATAGGGTTATCTTGCTCTAATTTCATAATTAACCCCGAAAAGGCTGACCACAAGAAAGATAAGGATGGAAAATGGCTAGAAGAGGCCCAAAAAGTTGTGGGAAAGAGCTAAAATTACACGGGATGTGCGAAAAAATGGCTAGGCATATGGGTACGGTCACAAATTATGAAATAAAATAAATAACATGGCCAAAAGGACGAGGGTTGATTAGTAATTTCTTCACTTGAGAACCTACTAAATAGTAGTATGAGATTGGGATAAATAAATGTCTAAAATGCATGATTTTGTGACTACAACATGGAAATGGAAACAACACTTCACTCTCATGAGTTTTCACACAAAATGTTACATATGCTTACTATACTAGACACACGTTACTATAGATAGTAGAATTCAATTGTTCTTGCATTTTCCTGATAAAATCTAAAGGACACTTTCAATGATATTTAAAGACAGACTAGAAAAGCAACGAATAGAAGTTAGTGTGGGGTAGGATCACTTATATATATTTAAAATTGGGGTGATTATAGGATGACAACCTCTTTGCAACAAATCATTTAAAACTTATAACAACATGTAATTCTTGTAAGCATAGAAAAATTAATTAAGTAGTGACAATTTCTACAAAGGAATATTTGCATTCATTGATACTCAACAGATTAAAAGTTCCAACTCAATCTCTAAAATACTCGACACAAGAGCTCCTTAAAGCATTCTAATTAAGTTTTTATTTTTTCATCCATCGTATGCTCAAGATACACTCAAAGGATAATCAAAATCTATGAGCAAAAAATGGTTACAGTAAGGATTTTACAATTAAATCCAATCTTGTAGAGTAAATACTTACAACACAATATCAAACTAATGACCAAATCACAACCATTAAGGATTGATCTAGTGTACAAAAAAGAGAAATAATAAACACAAGACTGCAGTAGAAAAGATAACTCATCAATCAACAATTCACAATAAAAA
The DNA here is from genome assembly GCA_019776745.2 of Taxus chinensis. Classification (NCBI taxonomy): domain Eukaryota; kingdom Viridiplantae; phylum Streptophyta; class Pinopsida; order Cupressales; family Taxaceae; genus Taxus; species Taxus chinensis. The sequence goes on along the minus strand of CM034152.1, from coordinate 727,112,994 downwards.
AACCCAAAACACAGAATTTAAACTCAAAAGTAGATATAATTCATTCAGATCTTGAATTTATTAAACAAAGGAACATCAAGCGAATGCTCTCAAATTTTGTTAATGGTTGTACATTGCAACCACCTTGACAATTTTTTTTTGGGAAATTGAGATCTATATGCATTTCATAAAGGAAATATGTAGTATTTCATAATTGAATCTATTGACCTTTTTCAGAAGTAGGAAAAACTACACCCCCTTTTTTGGAGAATAGAATAACTAGCTCCCTTAGATATGAGGACAAGCCCCCATATTTATACAAGTTTGATGTGTTCTTACAATTCAATTCCCCCCCCAAAACAACAAGTAAATTTTCCCCCTCATTCTAATAGAAATATCTTTGTTCAGAGCAGAAAAGTACTTTCTCTAACTAAAAATATCTGATTTTTAATTACCATTTAGGGATCAATTCATGCCTTCGCTGCCACAAATGCAAAAACAGTTAGTTGATACTACCTGGTGAACTTGTGTATTTTTATTGTCTAATTTTATCCTACAAAAATACATTAATTCTTGAATTATATGATGTCAACTTGAAGAGCTAGAGGATATCTTTCCAACAAGACTGATTTTTATTTATTTGGAACTCTAGATCGAAAGTTATGGCCATTTGAAGTTTTGGCTATCGAGATGATCAGGAGAGTGACATGTGATAGCTCTTGATTGGCTTCAGATTTTATCCATGTGTGCATTCCTTTCCTTTTTATTTTATGTGTGAGACAATAAGAAAATTCCATGCTTCTTCACCTTCTCAGACTATTATCTTACTTTATTACTTTTCATAAAATCTGAGCCAATGAAAATTCTCCACGTTTGCTTTGCAATTCAGACTATCCTTTTACTTAACTAACTTCTGTAAAACATGAGTGAATGAAAAAGCTCCATGATTTCTTCATAATTCAGTCATTTGATAGACCTGTTGAAAAAATACGAAGCTTTGGCCAATAAGATCATTCCATGCCCCTGCATTGTGTAAGAATTTTTAATAAGCTCAATTGACAAATGTGAAACGTGAGCCAATAGAAAATATCCATGATTCTCACAATGTCATTTCTCTCTTTAACTTCTACTGACAACAGCGAAACATGAGAAAAAAGAAAGTTCCACATATGGCACACATTCACCTTTCATTGGTTGTGCCTTCGTGTTGCAATTTAAAACTTGAGCAGAATTAGAAACTTTTGGCTTCACATTTTTTTTTATCACGTATCCCTTTTGACCTCACCAAATTTCTCCTTAGTCCATTGCCGTGATACGAACCCAAAGAATTATTTTGTTGTGGCTTATTTTGGGAACTTCAAGTCTATGAAATGAAAAGGCTATGAAGAGACCTGGAATCCCACCATGTGGTCCTTCGCATCATAGGAACTTGAAGTTCTTGGTGATGTAAACATTTGATGACCAAATGAATGTCTTCCAGCCTTTTCAAAAGTAACCCGCTTATGCTTTTAAAATTATTCTCTCGCAGTTTTTCAGATAGCAATGGTCAATATTTGTTTAAAATGACTAATTCCATTTTAACTAAGATTTTTGGTATTTCATGGTCTTTGGAAGATTTTTGAGTGTTAGGAATTATAGAACAAATATGCAGAAACAATTCCTCAAACCACAACAATAGAAAACTATATAGCAGAATTATACTTGCAGAAATATAACAACATAAATGAATAATGCACAAAAGAAGACAAGACGAGATTTAACGTGGTTCACCCAATATGGGCTATGTCCACTAAGAACTTGCTCAGATTTTTTTTATCAACAAGAGTAAAACAACTCTCACAGTCTTCTCTCAGTTATGAACTCACAACAGAATTCCAAAGATGTTAAACCACATCTAAACCAAAATTGACACCCAATTGCATAACCTTGATCACTATTGATCACCTCTTGATCATTAAGACTCAAGACCTCTTGAACACTCAAGATATCTTCAAGATACCCTAACACCTCTATTTATAGGATTACAATCCTTCTAAGAAGCCATAAATCCAGCCCTATAAAATTGAAAGTCGTGATCTTTCAAATTCCCATGGCTGGAAAAATAGTCCCCGATGTTTATAGCCAATTAACAGCAACGTCGCAGCAACGGCACAGTGACTGCACAACAACGTCACAACAAACAACTGCAGAATGCTCCTAAAGTCTCCAAACTTAACCGTTCAAGCTCCAACACTTCAACACTGATTTAAGAAGACCAAAAACAGGCTCCACACCCCAACAATCTCCCACTTGGATATTGTTTCCACTGAGAAAAGTTCTTAACCATTCATTATCAACCATGAAGGCCAATCAAAGTTGAACACAAATTTAACTTCTCCCTTGTGACTTCCTTGGTCATCATATCTGCAGGATTCTGACTGGTATGAATCTTTTCCAGCTTCAACTTATCTTCTTTCAAAGATGACCTGATGAAATGATATCTCAGCTGAATGTGCTTCATCCTAGAGTGGAAATCCGAGTTCTTCACCAAATGAATAGCACTCTGACTATCACTATGTAGTCTTCCAACTTCCTGCTTATGACCCAACTCATCAAGCAACTGTTGTAGCCAAATCATCTCCTTGCTTGCCTCTGTGGCAACAAAATACTCAGCCTCTGTGGTTGACAAAGCCACAACCTTTTGTAACCATGAAATCCAACTCACTGCTGTATCACCAACCGTAAATACATAACCTGTCATGCTCCTCCTACTGTCCAAATCTCCCGCCATGTAAAAATCTACATATCCACATAATGTAGTGTCTGATCCACCAAAACACAATGTTTCTCCCATGGTCCCTCTCAAATACCGAAGGATCCACTTTACTGCCTGTCAGTGCTCTCTACCTAGATCACTCATAAACCTGATCATTGCTCCCACTGCATGGGAAATTTCAGGCCTAGTGCATACCATAGCATACATCAAGCTACCAACTGCTGATGAGTATGGTACCCTGGACATTTGGATTCTATCCTCCTCAGTCTTGGGACTCTGCTCCTTTGATAATTTAAAGTGACCTGCCAAAGGAGTACCAACCGATTTAGCATCCTGCTTACTAAACCTCTCCAAGACATTCTTTATGTAATCTTCTTGAGATAATATCAACTTCCTCTCCTTCTTATTCTGAGTTATTCTCATACCAAGGATTTGTTTTGTTGCCCCCACATCCTTCAAAGGAAAGGAGTCACCCAGCTGCTTCTTAAGCACCTTTATTTCATGTATGTTCTTCCCTGCAACAAGCATATCATCTACATATAGGCACATAATAATATAACTACCATCAAGAAACTTATTCATGTACACGTAATGGTCTGAGTGACACCTAGAGTAACTCTGCTCCTACATAAAACTATCAAACTTTATGTACCACTTCCGTGGAGCTTGTTTCAGGCCATACAAGTTCTTCTTCAATTTGCACACAAACCTCTCCTTCCCTTTGACCTCATAACCATGTGGCTGTTGCATGTACAATTCCTCCTCCAAATCACCATGAAGGAATGCAGTCTTCACATCCAACTGTTCTAAGTGCGGGTCTTCTACTATAACTAAACCAAGAATAGTCCTAATAGAAGTCATTTTAACAACCGAATAAATTTTTTCAACAAATTCTATACCTTTCTTCTGTGCAAATCCTTTCACCACCAACCGGGCCTTGTATCATTTCCTTTCTCCATCTTCCTCTTTGATTCTATATACCCACTTGTTCGGCAATGCTCTCTTGCCCTTGAGTAGCTCCACCATATCCCAAGTCTGGTTTTCCATAAGAGATATATGCTCTTCATCCATGGCCTACTCCCACTTCTTCCTGGAATCCACCTGCACTGCTTCCTCAAAGCACTCTAGCTCTCCACTGTCAGTGAGCAATAAATAATTCAAAGATGGAGTAAATCGTTCAAGTTACCTTCTTACCCTAGAAGACCTCACCTCAAGGAGTTTGGGGTTCCTAATGAGTAGGTACCTGAACTGGTTATGTCGGAACATGTTGTACCTAAACCGGCCCCTTGGACACCTTGTTGTCCATAATGTCCTCTAACACTGTGTATTATTTCTTTGATTCCTCTTTCTGTTCCTACAACTAATCGTTATACATGATTTTTTCATTAAAGACAATATCTCTAGACCGAAATATTTTCTTGTGTTTAAGACTCCAAACACGGAAACCAAAATCATCTTCACCATATCCAACAAAGGTGCATTTCTCATACTTAGCCTCTAACTTGGTCCTATCATCTTTATCAATTTGAACAAATACCTCACATCCAAATACTCTAAGAAATGAGTAATCAATTTTCTTACCAGACCAAGCCTCCTCAGGTATACCTCCATCCAAAGCCATAGAGGGTCCTCTGTTAATTAGATAAATAACTGTGCTTATCACTTCCACCCAAAATATGAGTGACAGCCCCGCATGTAGCCTCATGCACCTAGCACACTCCACGATTGTCCTGTTCATTCTCTCTAACACTCCATTTTCCTATGGAGTATTTGAAACCGTTCTTTTCCTACAGATCCCATTTACCGAACAGTAATCAAGAAATTCATTACTACAATATTCCCCTCCATTATCCGACCTGAGACATTTCAACTTGAGACCTCGTTTCATTCTCAACCAAGGCTTTCCATCTTTTGAAAGTTTCAAACACATCAGATTCTTTCTAATGCAATATACCCAAACTTTTCTAGTTGCATCATCAATAAAAGTGACATAATAACATGAACCACCAATAGATTTTACCTTAGCTAGCCCCCATACATCTGTATGCACTAACTCCAACTTACCCTCCTTCCTGGTAGGTCCAACCTTGAGGAATCTCACCCACTTTTGTTTCCCATAAACACAGTCCTCACAGAAGTCCAAATCTAACTCCTTTAATCTAAGAAACCTATCCTTTATAATCCGCATGCCCTTATGACTCATATGACCGAGTCTCTGGTGCCACAAAGTTGCATCTCCATCTGCAACAACTAAATTTCAATAATCAGCACCACTGGTTAAATACAAAGTACTAGTTTTCTTACCGCTTGCAACCACAAGAGCTCCCTTGATAACCTTCCAAGAATCTGCTGTAAAACTAACCGTACAGCCATCACTACCCAGTTGTCTCACTAATATCAAGTTCGGCCTCAACTTAGGCACATGCTTGACATCCTTAAGTAGCCATGTGTTTCCATTCTACATTTTTACCCAAACACAACCTTTCCCTACTATGTTGCATTGTTCATCATCACCAAGATATACATGTCCAAAATCACCTTGAACAAAATCAGTAAAGTAATGTCTATGTGGGGTGGTATGGAAAGAAGCCCCTGAATCTAACACCCAAGATTCAACAATATTATCTAAAGAAATAATTAAGGCATCTTGAAAAACATCACCTGCTACCAAATTTACCTCTTTAGTTTCCTCCTTCTTGTTCTTCTTATCTCGAAGATCCCAAAAATCTTTCTTAGCATGAACAACCTTCCCATAGTGCCAACATTCTAACTTACTCTTGGACTTTGACCTTCTGTGATCATTCAACTTCCCATGGTTACCTTTCCCTCTGTTCTTTTGTCTCCCTCTGCTCTCCACCATCAAAGTGTTTCCAGAAGTAGAAGAATCTTCAGTGCTCTTCCTTCACATTTCCTCACTTAGGATCACACCTATTACATCCTCAAACTTCAACTTTGAGTTATTAGAGACTGAATTACTTACAGCCATAACCAAGCTGTCCCAGCTATCTGGCAAGGAGCACAAAATCAACAAAGCCCTGACCTCATCATCAAAGTCAATTTTTATTGATTTTAACATACTCACAACCGTATTAAATTCATTCAAATGATCAGCAACAGAACCATTCTCAAAACATCTTCATATTAAATAACTTTGTCATCAAAAATATTTTATTAGATGCAGAGGGTTTTTCATATAACTTCCCCAACACACTCATGAGACCTTCTGTGGTCTTCTCCTGTGATAAGAGCAAAAAAAAAACACATTTTATTGCTTCAAGAATACATAATCCATTACATTAGAGATTAAGATGCAAGGATCACCATGTAAGATGTCTAAATATGAGGTTTACAAACTCACTGATATTGAGAAATTAAATGAACAGAGTTTTCGCATGCCCCAAAATGTTTCCGCTTCTCAAAAATGAGAAGTTATAATATATAGAAGTGATGAGAGGAAAAGAGAAGAGATGGAAATCCTGAAATTAATCCCTTTAGCCCCAATAAAATTCATTAATTCCCTGGGAAAACAACATGGGAGACATGAAAAACTCATCCCTTAATGAACTTTTCCTTGTGGAGGAAGAAAAATGACCATCTTGCATTAAATTTTGGCTGCTAGGAACCTGGAATCTACACCTTTGAATGGTTGACTGATTTTTAAATGATTCCAGGATGTGACGCATTAAATTCTAAATCCAACAATATACATTTTGTGAAAAATCGAGTTCATGAGCTCAAGATATCACCATGCAGATCATAGGGGGTCATGTGGAACAAAACAAAACTCTTGGCCATATGTCCCTTCCTCATTGGTTTTGTGGGTATGGAGGGTTTATGGGGAACACGAGAACATGGGCTCTTGGGTCATGCGGGAGTTGAAACATTCAATCCACCCAAAATACATTTGAATTCCCCAACCTCCCATTCACTTCATTTCCTTTGTTGCAGAAAATGTTGAGTTTTCGGGGTCCCATAGGGTACTAGGGAAACTTGGGCCTTGAGGGTCACCAAGGCCTGAGATTATTGATTTTCCCACAATATACATCACCTCCCTTTTTTACGTCTCTTTAACCTTCATGGGGAACTTGTTCCAGTGGGGAACAATTTCCCCGCACTTCACTCATCCCCACACCTTATAACTCCTGCCTCATTCATTTCAGTAAAAAAAACTTATCAGGGCACAAGTGACCCCAAGGAAATTTCTCCTAGGGGTCAATTTTTCTTGAAATCTCCACACAACATGCGACCCCAACCCACAATGCAATGCATGTGTTTTACCCCCGCTGGATAACTCCTTCCCATAGTACAAAGAACCCGGTCTCCCCTTAGTGTAATGTGGTAAAATTGGGCCACCCGAGGAACTCACGACCCAAAGAACAAGTTCCTATTGTACCCCAAATTTCCAATTTACTCGCATTAGACTAGAAATGGGTATTTTTCCAAATATTTCAACTTTTTCACTAACTCCTTAGATTTTTCCTTGGATAAGGAGTTAGAAAAAATACAATGAAGTGCCCAAAATCTAATTTTATCCAATTTTCTCCATTTTAAACTAAAATTGACTAAGTGCTTGAAACCTAGAAGGAGAAAAAATGCACCAAACATTCCCACAATCTTTCTAAATCACTGCAACTGTTCCACAAACATGGAATTTACTTGTATTCCTCCATATTCAACCTTGAAGCTCTTAGTCAAACTGTTCAAGTCTAGTTTCTCTTAGTTGCTCAATTTTTGAAAGGTTACAAAAAAAGACAATAGTAACATATTATCCATATTAGTAAATTGGTAATTATCCTTAACAAATGCTTTATTTATATTTATAAAATCCACACAAATCCTTTTACCCCCATTCTTTTTTTTTGATTGGCACTAAGTTGGCAACCAATGAAGAGTACCTAGTGGGATAAATTATCCCACCATCTCATATTTTAGTCAATTCCTCTTGCATTTTGGTTGCAAGAAGGGGATTGATTGGCCTTTCTTCTATCTGAAGGGCTTCGATTGAGGCACCAATGGTATCTCATGTTTGAAACAAGTCTTCTATATAAGCTTTCAATTCTGACTAAGACCATGCCAAGTAATATTGGTATTTCCTTAAAATCTTGGTATAAGCATGTGTTTCTTATTTGCTCATGTTACTCCCCAACTAGACCTTTCTTGGGTTTTGAGAAGTTCCCAAGTTTATATTATTCAACATCCCTTGATCCATAGACAAGTTTTTTCACAACTCGGTCTTCACTATCAAAATTTGATTCCAAGTTGATAAGTCCTCTAGGAATCATATTTGTCTTTAGTTAAATTATATCTTTTCCAAAGAGGTTCTCCCTTCCTTCACATAGTTCCACCATGGGTTAAAGATCAATGAGTTGATTAGTGAACTCATCTTTATAAGTTAAAAACATTCGGATCTAAGAATCATCCTTAAAAACATGCCAATGTTGAATATTATCAGGAACTAGTGGTCTGACTAGAAATTATACGTCATAATGGCAGTACGGAGATATTGTCCTCATTTTCATATTGTGATGCTATGATAGATAAATTGTCATCTTTTCATTCTAATCCCTTTAATAATAGAGGATATTAAAGGAATCAAATAATTCTATGAATTCTAAAACTGCATGTTTATATTGTCTCAGCCTCTAGTGTTTGGTTGCATACAAGTTCCCCGACTTGCTTTACAATTAATTTTGAATCTCCTTAAATAACAACATTCTTAATCCCATGCTTCCATGCAAGTTTTAACCCAAGGATCAATGCCTCATATTCAACAATGTTATTAGTATATTCAAATTTCAATTTGAAAGAGAAGTTAAAAGAAACCTGATTTGGAGAAGTTAGAACCACTCCAGCTCCATTTCCAATATTGGAACATCTCCATCAAACATCATGGTCTAAGGGAAATTGATATCTTCGAGGTTTGCATTAGCATCCATGTAATTATCTTCAGAAAATTTATCACCTATGAAGTTACTCAAATCTATATCAACAAATAATACCTTATAAGAGGCATTCATAGGATCCTCAATAAGATGCAAAATTTTATTTTCTCCATGCAAATTAACTAGCTTCCCTTCTAATGGTATAGAGGAATAAGACATATACATTTGAACACTACCTCATACATTGAAAACCCATTTTCTTGATTGCATCATTCTCCATTTAGCAAGTAAATAAACTATAATCATATTCATGGCTAAATATTTTGCATGATAGGCAACAAGTTGTACTACTAGACCTCTAACATATCCAACAATAAGTACCTCTCTTGAATCCATAACATAAAATATTCCAAAATCATTTGTTATCTTGATGTCTAATTCATTCATGACCTTTAAAGGCATGATGTTACATGAATATCCTGAATAAAACATACAATTTTGAAGAAGATGCCCATTAACAATTAAATTAGTAAAGAAAGGATCCACACCCAATTGAGATTATACCAAGAATGTGCCTAAATATACTTATGGGGGTTATTCCATGTTCTTCTGATCCTCTGCTACTTCAAGTTCAGCTATGGCAGGTGGAGTCACCACATTATTTGGACTCCTTTCTTTGACAACCATATCATCCTTCAACCCAAAGTATTCAAATGCTCTTTTTTCTATGTTTAGGAATTTTAAGTAATTCCACAACTGGGACAATGATATTTATCTGAATTAAAACTTCAGCTATATCATATACAACATACTTTGGTAGGTTTGTATAAGAGGAAAGGGTGACAATATTTTCTAATGGGATATTATCCCTTATTACTTGGGCGGATGCAGAAGTACTTGATTTTGAAGTATTGACAAGACCTTTATTAGGCATACTTATTTTTTGGGCATCTTTGGGAATGTTGGTCAAGAGAGGAATTATTGGTTTAGAATTAATAGAAGGTCCTTTGAATTGTCTGTTTCTAAGGTTATGCTCATTTTCTTGAGTAACCACAACATTCATTAATAGATGCCTATCTTCTTCACTAGGGATTCCACCATCATAATTTTTTATTTGGAAGCTCAAATGATTGAGCTATATCTATATCTATATCATAATTAACAATATAAGGGAGGGAGAATAAGTACTTAAAGTCATGATTTGGAAGCTCAAATGATTGAGCTATATCTATATCAACATTAACAATATAAGGGAGGGATAATATCTTATTTGTGCAAGCCCAAAAGTCCTCCACAATTATAGCATATAATATATCAGTTGAAGTGTCTCCTGGTATTGAATCTTTTAGAAAATACATCATGCATATGTCATCAAAACTAGCTTCATTAGTTACATCATCATATCCAACAAATTTCTCTCAAGGGGTGTGTGGTAATAAACACTAATCACACCATTCAATGATGTGATCTTCTTCCACCAATGATACTCTTGTTGTCAAAGGATATGGGAATACTTTATTATCCCTAAAATTTTGATGCTTATTTATTGAGCCCACAGGTCCTTTCCTCTATCATAAGCCCGGTGATATTCTTTGGGATGATTCCCAAATCTATTTTCTCCTTGGGTCTAGTGTTGAGTTTGAGAATTTGAAACCAATCCTTTCTCTGCTCTAGCAAGCTTATATGAGATATCTTTGACTGCTCCAACAAAAATTTTAACCACTTCTTCTAAGTCCACTACCTTACTTGCATGTGACTTTGCTAGATTAATTAGCTCTACACCTTCCCTCTTTGGAGGTTTCCATGCTGCTTTGATATTTTTCTCAATTTGGATAGCCATAGAGAAAGCCTTTGTCAAGGTTCCAGGATTTTATCCCTTAGATAATAATTTTTTTTATCAAAAGAATCTGAGTATTTAATCAAGCAAGAATCATCACCAGGCCTTAGATTAACATGCAATCTAGTCAATGTTTTATTAAACCTAGTATTAAAGTCTTGTACATGCTCATTAGGATTATTTTTGATATTTTGTAATTCTGATAATAGAAACCTAGGGTCAGTCTTATCACCATATTGAAGTCTGAAAGAATTTTGCATTTCTAAAAAATATCTATGGAATTTGAAGGCAACAAATTGTACCATTCCCTAATATCTTCTTCTAATGTATTTATGAATAACTTTATATAAACATCTTCATGCTCTACTTCATAGTCATCCATTATATTTTGAAAAAATATAAAACGTTGATCTCCACTTATGACATTATTTCCTTGAAACTTAGGCAACCTCATCCTAATTTCATGTGGTATTTAATTTGGATAACCTTTCTTGTCATTAAAATCATTAGGTCTATATGTGTTAACTCTGAAAGGTTCTCTAAGAGGGGGGAAACCATGTTATTTGGTAGATTATTTTTCAAAAGGATGGTTGAAATGGTGGAGAACTGGAGGTCTCTAAGGTAGAGTAGTATGATCCACAAAATGAAAATCTCTTGGGGACTCATTTTCACAACACACTTTGTTCTTATGAGTAAGAAAATAAGGAATATAAAGAATACCTTTGTTATTTGTAGATGTTGAACCTTCTTGGAACAAAGTATGTATATCTTCTTAGGGACTATCCAAATCAGAGCTGTTAGGTGTGATAGAATAATCTTTCACTAGTGGATCAAAATCAGCTAGTTGAATAATCTTTTCATCTAAATTTTGACCACCCACTAGTTTCTAGGTTTGATTCCTTCTTGAATATGTATTCTCTAGCTCTGGGAGTAATCTCCTTATGGGATCAGGCTTGAAAAAAGATCTTATTCCTTCCAAATTTGCAAAGAAGAGAGTCAATCAACAAGGGATAAAGGATTTTTACTGGTATAACCTAGATATTCTTTGAAATATAGAGCCGCCACTAAGGCCTTTCACCTTATATGTATAGATTAACTCAAAAATGATTTTGAAATGATAGCTTCACAACACATACTTCCCAGCAGAGTCAAGGTTTATAGAAAGCATGTTTATAATTTGGGAATATTATGGATAAGAATTAAATAGAATCCCATCAACATGCTATGTAATGAAACATGTCAATCCCATCTTGTTCTGTAGGGAGTCTCCACTAGAATATCAAATTCTAGAAATAGATGGAGCCTTCATATTATGTCCCTGGCAATGGTGCCAGAAGTGTGTTGCCGCTAGAAGCTTATATATTTTTCCAATTCTAGAAATAGTCCCTAACAACGGCATCAGAAGCATGTTGGTCCTCAAATTTGCACCCCCTAGTGGATTGACAATAATTCTCTTCTCAAGGGGAGGGGGGAATTACTTGGAATGGTGGTAGACCGGATAATATTTCATTTTATAGTCGGGGAGGGGTATAAAACTTTCCTTAGGATCAATCTCTGGGATGATTGAGGGGAACGTATGAATGAGATGATGTTTTTGTGCTAATTTTGGTCCTTCCTTGAACCAGGGTGAGAGGACCCAGGGTGTAACCTGAATGCAGAGGGGGATATGGAGTCTTTATTCCCTAAATTTCAATAGAGGATGGATCAATTTGGGATAAACATGGCTATGGAAACAATACTTCACTCTCACGACTTATCACACAAAATGTCTCATATGCTTACTATACCATACACAGGCTACTATAGACAATAGAGTTGAGTTGCTCTTGCATTCTCCTAATAAAATACAAAGGACACTTTTAATGATATTTAGAGACAAAGAAGAAAAGAAATGAATGGAATTTAGTGTGGGGTAGGATCACTTATGTAGATTTAAAAGTGGGGGGATTATAGGATGAAAGAATCTTTCCAAAAAAACATCTAACACTTACAACAACCTGTAATTTTGGGAAACACAAAGAACTATATTAAGTAGTGAAAATTTATACAAAGGAATATTTGCATTTATTGATACTTGATAGATGCAAAGTTCCAACTTAATCTCTAAAATACTCGACACAAGAGCTCATGAAATCATTGTAATTAAGTTTTTATTGTTTCATCCCTCATACACCCAAGATACGCTCAAAGGATAACAAAAATCTATCATCACAAAATAGTTACAGTAACGATTTTACAATTAAATCCAGTATTGTAGAGTAAATGCTTACAACACAATATCAAACTAATGACAAAATCACAACCATTAAGGACTGATCTAGTGTACAAAAAATATAAACAATAAACACAAGACTGTAGTAGAAATAATAACTCATCAATCAACAATTCACAATACAAAACCCAAAACATAGAATTTAAACTCAAAAGTGGACATAATTCATTCAGATCTTGAATTTCTTAAAAAAAGGAACATCACGTGAACTCTCTCAATTTTTTTCAATGGTTTTACATTACAACCATATTGACACAGAAGTTTGGGAAAATGATATCTATTTACATTTCATAAAGTAAACATGCATTATTTTGCAATTGAATCTATTGACCTTTTTAAGAAGTAGAAAAAAATAAGCCCCTTTTTGGAGAATAGAAGAACTAGCTCCCTTAGATATGATGACAAGTCCCCATATTTATACAAATTTGATGTGTTCTTACAATTCAATTTCCCATATGTATACATATTCCCAATCACCTGTCTGTCTGAAGCTTTTACTTGAATCAACTAGACCATTAAACTAGTCCCCCATCATTTCTATTGAATATTCTCTTTTGATTGGCTAAGGCACAAAATTCATAACAAATTGATATTTCTTCCTTACTTAGAATGAAATTTGAAGCACAAGGATTAATATGAAGCACACAGAAAAGTTAGATTTATGAAAAATATATTAAAAAAAAAACGTGTTTGATCCAAGAAACTATATTGAGCTCCAACAATATGTATATTGATACTAGTTAGCATAGTTATCTTATTTTATTACCTCATTATCTTTCCATTATTTATATTTCATTTAGATTGTGCATGTTTTACTTATCCACTATTGATCTATACCTCTCACCCATTAACCAATATCCTAAAAGGGTACTCTCCTCTATCTTGATTGTGGGCCTTTGAAACCCTAGGCTTACCTAGTGTAGGGATTACTTCCCTCAGGATATATGACCTTAGTGCTCACTATAGCCCTTTAAATCAACCCATTGTGTTATTTTTCACGCATGGATCCTATTCGTTGCCTTAATACCCTCGTAGAATAGAATACTTAGGAGTGCAAGACATTGAGACACATTTTTGGCCCACCATATAGGCTCTGCATCAATTTACTATATGACATGCATGCCATCATAGGATTCAGTGGAACTACAAGTAAATTAGATCCTCTTTGAAGTAATTTTATGTAGCATAATGCTCATCACATCAGTGGGGATGTGGTGAGGAAGTTCATCCCAAATTCTACATACCCCTTTTTAGGTCAAAGTATAAGAATCTCTATGGTTTTTAAGTGAGAAGAATCCATATCTCATCATCAGTATAGTTATCAGAAATTTTTGAAATAGGAAATCATGTTCTTAAACATAGGTTAAATAACATTGAAAATTGAGCAAACAGAGTTCCATAAGATAGGTTTTGGACAATACTATTCCTAATATTGTCCACCATTTTCTACCACTATCCATAGTTGATTTTGAGGTCATGATATTTTCGAAGTATCTTAACGATGATATGATCCACCTTTATACATCATATGAAAATTTCTTCACACCTTTTGCATGCATATTATGGTTCCTCAGTGTCCCTAATAACTTGAATATGTGTTTTATTGAGCGTCGTTAAGAAATACAAGAGTAGCATAATAATTTATGAATGTTACCTATAGTCGTTTATTGTATCTATACCTAATCATTATGACAAGATGTACCAAATTAGGAATAAAACCCCAATTTAGTTTTACAATATCATATAATCATAACACAAAACTTACAAGATACTGAGGTTTGAGATTTGGCCAATTGTGGATGATAATATATTTTAACTTCCATTGAAACTTGTTGGAAATTTCCCTTTCAAATAATTCTTAGATAAATACTTGAAAAATACATCAATAGATACATATTTTTACAACCCTTCGCCTTAAGTAAATTTATTGAAGCCTATATGTCAATTGTGATAAAAACCATATAGGTATTGCAGAATGGAAAAATTGGCAATCCAAAGGATGGCCCCTACACTCTAGTCCCTTTGTTGCCTCTTAAATATGTGACACCAAAAGAGGAGACTACCAAATGAAATGTAGAAAATTGATGATGGCCCTTGCCTACAAAACTATCTCATGCACTATAAGAAAAAACACAACACTTTTGTCTCTTCCTCTTCCCCCCTTTCTATGCTTCACCTTCTCCACATATCCACATATTAGTGGGGAATAAATAAAAAATAAGTTTTGTAGATATATTTCTTTAACAATTATTTTTGGAGCATTATGCAAAAGCACATCTCAAAAACAATTGCATTTTCTTGTATTCTTCTTTACTTCCTCTAGAAGAATTTATTTCACTTCCACTTTCCATATTAACCACTTACCTTTCAATCTTAGAGTTACAAAACTAATCCACACTCGTCATGCTTGAAAACCAACAATAAATTTGATCAATCCTTTGCATACATTCTTACTTTAACTTTAAGACAATTTAAAGAAAAATTTAAAATTTAAAATCAAGATAACAAATTAAGTGACAATTCTTAAAAGTATTTTTTTTTAAAAATCCTATATTAACTTTCAACCAAACTAGAATTAACTCCTAAAAATACATGCTTATAATCAATAAAAAACAATATTTACGTTGAAGGCATTACCCCTATGGGAAAAGGCTTTGCAGACATTCATGGGACTGTGTTAAATTTGATGGCTTAAATGATGGTTTTGCTATTTTTTTAACAATTTTGCTTTTACTATTTTTTAAATTTTTTGATTTTCTAATTTTGCATGTTGCTTTGGCTTTACTATTTTTAAATTTTATTTTATATCTTTTGCATGCATTAACCTTTAAATACTGGTCACTAACACTATAATTTCATTCTTTAGCCTGTCCAAGTTCCAGTCAATTCCCTGTGTTAAATTGAATTATGCAAGTATGCATTTAAATTCTATTTATACTTGTATGTAGCATTAGAACTATATTTATTAGCCTCCTCTTATGACCAGTTCTACAACTTTGGTTCTTGGTCAATGAAGTTCTATTTTTTGTTGTGTTTGTTTATCTTTTGAGCTGTGCGAGGAGGTATTAACCATAGACTTGTCCAAACGATCATCTATTGTCACAAAAACTCGTCTTCCAGAATTGCCAATGGAAACTTACTCATCCTTTGAAGGTTCATAGGCTGTCACATTTTCTAGCAGCTTCATGCCCCTATCATCATAGACAATACCAGTTACTTTAGGAAGGTGTGAACAATATATATTTAAATTCTGTTTATACGTGTATGTAGCTGTAGAACTATATTTCTTAGCCTCCTCTTATGACCAGTTCTACAACTTTTGTTCTTGGTCAATGAGGTTTTGTTTTGTGTTGTGATTTTTAGCTTTTGAGTCGCATGAGGAGGTATTAACTGTAGAATTGTCCAAACTATCAGCTACTATCACAAAAACTCATCTTCCAGAATTGCCAAAAGAAACTTGCTCATCCCTTGAAGGTTCATAGGCTGCCACATTTGTCAGCAGCTTCATGCCCCTGTCATCGTATACAATACCAATTACTTTAGGAAGGTGTGGATGGTTCTTCACTGAGACTTCATATATCAGAATATGTAGATAGACACATTTGATAGTATCCATTTAATCACTCAATTTATACACTACAGTTATGTACTAGCAGAAAAAAACAACTGCAATTATGTACAATTTTAAAAGAGCAACAACTATGGACTAGTGTTAAATCAAGGTAGCTTAGTAGAAACATGACATTATTAAGGGCCTTCACCTATCAAGCTCAAATACAAATAGATATCAAGTGTACACATTTTTTTTCTAAATCTTATTACTTGGTCACTTTTTCATCTTCCCCCCCACCACCACCACCTCTCTGTTTCCCATGTTCCAAAAAATTCATGGAGTTCATCTTTAGTGTATTACATGTGCCCTTTTTTATGTTCTAGAAGTGTTTTGAACTACATTGCATATATAATTCATTTAAAATATTGTAAAATTACCTCTATATTAATTTGTACCTTTGAAAATTGGTGCTCAACTATTCATTGATCAATTTATAATCTCGTCGAAAATAGTGTTGTTTTTTATGTAACTAAATGAATAAGTATAGATATATTTTAGTTCTATTAACTTCTTTTTACACTTTTTTGTAGGGTATTTGTGATTCTCATTCTCCCTCAGTAAAGAAGAGAGTGTCATCTCTAAACAAACTTCATGTGGGTTTCAATATTGATTGAAGTATTTATTAATTTGTTTTGTTTAATTGCATGTTATGGATTAAAAAATTATTCTAGAGTGTTTTCATGTTATTTTATTTTGATTGTTACATTTATATTTAGACTCCAATCCTTTTTCCGAAGTGACATGTGGGGGCATGTTCCTTCGTAAATGACAAGATTCATTATGTGCTGAGGGGCTTGTTCCCCAACGAGTCCATTTCAAAGTGTCCCAAGTTGGGCATTAGACTAATCATTGACAAGGATTTTTTAAGTTTCCCGTCATACCTAAAAACATCTTCTAGAACTTACATACTTCTTTTCCCTCTCCAGTTTAATATGATACCGACTAGAAAACAAAATTCCCCTCCCTACAATAGGATTGCCATTAACTATGCCTCACTTGCAAAGGGAAGAAGAGTTTAAATGTATTCATTGTGTTGTTAATGTTTTGCATTGCAGGCAAGCCGAAACCACCTAAAAAATTGATAGCCGAAGTGATCAGAGATCACCTCCACCTGATGCCAACATCCCCAAATTTTCTCTCCAAAATCCAAATGATTGGACATCATTCACGAGGCTTCTGCTTGATTTTATGATTCTAACGAATATGCACTAAAATATGAACCACCCCACAAATTGAGGAGAATGGGGATTCCAATTGAGGCATCTACAACTGGACAAAAATAAAAGAAACGTGCAAAGAAAATTGCACAAGAAAAAAGTAAGAAATCTGATTTTAAAAAATAGCTTGTAGTGGTTATTTTATAAGTGTTTGTCTATAAGTGTTTTTGAAAAAAACTCTAACTTGTTCCAAATAATTCCATGTATGTATTGTGGCAGTATATATCTGACAGAGAATCAAACTTATCAAACACATGTTCATTTTTTGTTATCCAACAACTATGCATTCCTAATTTCTTTATCATCGCGTGTTCATACAAATACTAATAGTTTTCTCACTTCAAGTGTACATATTGTTCTTATTGTTTTCCATTATATTTACTTAACATAATAATTTGTAATTCCTTTAAAATAAATGCATGTATATACTGCGGCGGAATATATGGAACACAAAATGTAACTTTTCAACAAACATGTTCAAATTTTCCTTTATACAATTGTAAGCTACTTTATGTAAACCAACAACAACACATTTTTAATGTGTTATTCATTATATCTTTCCTTTATACAATTGATCACTTCTTTATGTAAACCAAAAACAATTGCATTTTTAATGTTTTTCTCATTATATCCGCACACAAAATAAATATAGTTTTAAAATTCTGAGAAAGAATCATGTAATGTTTAGTTATTTTCATGCAAATCTTTGTACATTATATCACTTTTTTGCATATAGAATTGTTAAAGGGGTTAGACCTCATGTTTGTGCTTTTTAGAAAAATATAAATTAAAAGGGAAGAAAAATTTAAAGGTTCTCATTTCTTACAAATGCATGCTTTCTAAAACACATCCTTCATTTCACCTTTGACTACACTACAAGTTTACATTTTCCACCATACATTTATAGAATTACTGACTATCTTGAGCATCTTTTAGTTGTCATGGAAATAAATTTGACACACAAAAGGAATTTCTCAATTGATTTAGGGTGGTTCCATTGTTGGCCTTACATTTCAAATACTGCACTTGTCCTCCCTAAGGTCCATTATCAACACGGCTGCCTAACATCGTGTTGACCTTTTAGATGGGAAACATTTTTAGACATCACTTCTATCCTCCAAATTTGTAAGTCATGTAACCAACAAATCAATATAAGAAGGCCCCATTGTGTTCTTACACAAATACCACTTTAGAATGATCAAAACTGAACTGTAAGCTTCATCTCCTGCTCGATTACCAATGTATATAAACTCCTTATATTAATTATAATTTCTTTATGTTTGTTTTTTCATCTGTTTCTCAATTCTAATTCTATCATGATTTTCTTTTCCACTACATGACTATTCTTATCATTGAAATGGATGTTCTTGTCGAAAAACATTTGATAATCGGTGCTCCAACCCGAATACCGACAAATTCTCTCTAAGACAGTCAGTTGCCTCAAACAGATGCAAGCTCCAATCAGGTTAACAAATATTTTACGAGAACACCAACTAAAATAATTGGATTGAATACATCTATGTGCATGTGGTCCGTACAGGGTCATGCCCTAGAAAAAACAAACCTTTGCAAATATCACAATGCAAGGGGAGATGGTTTCATGTTTGGGTTTAATTTTTTGGATTAGGAAGGAGGAAAATCCACATCACCTATTTCAATGAGGCCGTAAAAGCAGTTCTATGAGTAGATTGAAAATGGGAAGCTATATACAATTTCCAATGCGAGGATTGCGAGGATTGTTGATGCAAAGATATGTTACAACCATTTGAACAATGCTTCGAAGATTTTCCTGCAACCTTCCTCAACCATATCTCCACTCATAGAAAATGAGGATAAAATACCTTCCCATCACTTTCACTTCACCAAAATCAAGGAAATACTTGCAAACATTGAAGGTTCTACAATTGATTTGATTGGCATTATTCTTACAATGTCACCATGCTCAACAATTCATCGGTATGGCAAGTCTGAAACAAAGAGAAGAACACTACAATTAAAGGACCCTGTCAGGATTCAGTGTAAGTGTCACATTGTGGGGACAACACTTAGATGAGATAAGCAACGAACTTGAAGACATGCTTTCTATACTGCCTCTTCTGGTCCTTGCCTTGAAAACTTGATCACGTCTCTAGTTTCAATGGAAGCTCAATTGAAATTGTTTCAAGAACCAAATGTTACGTCAACCCTATAATTTTAGAAACAAATACACTTCATGGATGGGTTGATTCTGATGAATACTCCCTTTTGGTACCCTCTATCACAAGCCAATATATGGGCCCTCCAAAAATCTTGACCTCTATAACAATGATTTCGAAGGTACTACATATGGGGAACACAGAGAGAAATGAATGGGCCATGGTCACTACATAAATCAAAAATATCGACATGGACAACTTTTTTTACAAGGAATGTCCTCTTCAAAAAGGTGACAAACAATGTAGGAAAAAGGTGGGAGAGAAGGGTAATGGTTCATGGTTTTGTTCGAGTTGTAACGTACAAGTTCATAACTATGATTATAAATATACACTCAAGATCGATCTAAAAGACCCAACAGGAGAACTCCAGTCAGTTACCACTTTTAAGGAGACAACTGAGTCAATCATGGGTGTTGAAGCTATAAATCTCCATCTATTGTCTATAGATGAAGACACGACCAATGAAATTATAAGCAATGTCATCGGCAACGAATACTGCTTCACACTTTCCCTGAAAAAGAGACATAATGTGGAAACAACAGATTGAAATGTGTCATCCTTAGTTCTAGGAAAGTGGATAACAATGCAACTCCTCCATAACCTTCTTTATGAAAATACTTCTAATGTATCCGCTACTTCAAAATTTACACCCTCCGCCCATCCCATTCTATACTTTGAACTATCACCCGCTTTTTTGCTTATTTCATATCTATGTTTTACCCTTTTCCCCTACTTAAAAAGAAAAAATTTTGTAGTTCCTTATAAACTAACATACTATTGTCACCTACTACTATGTGGATTGTAAGTAATTTTAAGAAAATAAATGCATTTAACTTGCACTTTTATTATGTACGTATTTTCATCCTTGTCCATAGTATTAGAACGTATTGTATCTTTAGGCAACATATAAAAAAAATTTATCCTCAAATTGTTACCTCTTATGATTAGTTTTCATTAGAACTCCACATGCATTTCAAATCTATATAGTTTATTGATTTTGACATACTATTGCCTCCTACTACTATTTAGTTTGATGATAATTCACAAGCACATATTGCAATCTTCAAAATGCTCACATATAGCATTTTTGAACATGACATAAGCGCACAAGAAACATGCCACATGCTGCAAAAATTTCCACTTGTTATGTGCATTCATTTGTTTGTATCATTAAATGTTGGTAACAAAATCTTGAGACTTGTCGTTGAAAGTGAAGTAGATGTACAAGAAACAAACACTTTCTTGGATGCATATAGAGTTTTCCCTGTAACCATGGAACACCTACCATTTATTCAGGTTTCCCGAGATTGGAGATACAATAGGAACTGTAAAGGAGATAAATGGAAACTACGGTTGACTAAAGCAATTGTTCATGTCCATTTGAGATTTGTGGAGGTCCCAACTCGGGATTCAACGTCATATGACCTTTTTTGTTGGTCAGAACTACTTTTATACAAGCCTTTTAGAAATATTACCTTTGAATTTGGCTCAAGCCCACATGACATCAACAGAACTCAATCTACTTTGACAATAACACTTCACATTCACAACAGTCTTGAGAGTGACTATTAGCAAACTTACATTCCTCACTTGCATTTCAATTCAATTATTACACAACTAACTATTATCTAACATCCCTTCTAATGTATTTTACAACATTTTTTTCTAGCTTTAATAGAAAAATAGTATTGTCAATCGCACCCCTTATCAACATCAACTACAATAGTAATAATTTTTTTTCTAAATCAAATAACAAATACCATTCGGTGTTCACATTTCATTGTACACATGTGATTGCTAGTTACATCAAAGGTGTTTCTCCTATGGGAAAGGCCCTTCCAGTCATTTCAACCATTATGTTAAATTCGATGGCCATTTTGATGGTTACGATAGCCTATTTGATGTTTTTGCTTTTCCAGGCTATTTTTAACACTTTGGATTTTTTGTTTTTACATGCTTGTTTTTTTTTAGTTTAGCATGCACTGGGTATATTTAGCAATACTGCAAGTTATATACCTGTTCTCCCTCTTTGAAGTTCTGTGTTCTTCTTTGCAGGAAGCCTTTGGATTTTCTCCTTAATTTCACATGGTAAGATTGATTCTATAGCTGCTTTAAGTTTTTTTTGGAAAATATAAAAAAAATCCAATACTAGTTGCTTCAGTCGCCTGTTTCGTTCTTATTTCAGCTCTTTTTTTCACTACATGTAGATATTATTTTTTGTTTTTTTTTCTACGAAAGTAAGATCTGTGATTCATCTTGGTTAGGTGAAGATGTTCACTTGGAAAATCTTAAACTTATCGATTAACTAGTGGGATTTTAATTTTTCATGAGAGGTTTTGACCAATATGGACAAGAGGATGAATGGTTTTGACAAAATTTATATATAAATCTGCCATAGGAATGCTTGCAAATTGTTTGACACAATTTTTATATAAATATGTTACATATATGGTATGGTAACTGCAATTCGATTCACTCTGTAGAGGATTTTAGCTGCAAATTTTGTAAATCTGCTCTACACGAACTCTGGAAAAATCCTCAAATAAACTTGTCATCTGATTATCCACAAATTGTTTGACCAAATTTAATATTTTTATGAAAATGTTTGCAACTGTGAGGAGTTTTATTTTCCCATATGGTCATATAATGTCAATAGTAGGTTACCATACATTGTAGGCAATGACATGTATTTGGATTCAATCTCTACCAATTTTTAACCCCTTTGCCTCCTCATTTTTTCCAATCCTCTGGATTTAGTGTTCTTGATCCAAGCCCAAGTTGTTGCTTATAACTTGAGAAACCATGATAAGTTTTATTTGCACATATGGTAATGTAATGCCAATAGTAGGTAACCATACATTGTAGGAAATACATTTATTTGGATTTTGGCGGAGATACAATCTCTACCAATTTGAACCCCTGTTTCCCATCATTTGGGTAGACTTTAAAGTTTCTTTGACAGTAGTTTTTGAACGGATTTGTTGTGAAAAAATTAGTGCCTAAGAGAAGAGTATGATAATCATATAAATTTTCAATCCATATGGTTTGCAAACTATTAGACGGTCATATAAACCTGATATATACATAGTATGTGAATTGTTTGATATTTTTTCCTGAGAACGATTTTAGTTACAACCTCAAATTCTCATGTAAATTTCTCACACAAATTGTTTGTAAATGATTTAACAAAATGCTTTTTTTAACTTACTATTCAAAGACTTCAAAAGTTAGTTTTTAACCCCATAAATTGTGATTTTGTTGTTATATATAATTGTTATTGTCTATTTTTTTTTATTAAGGGCAAATAGTTTTGAAGGGACTATACCCTGTGTACAAAAGGGATCAAAAGCCAGATAATAAACATGAGAAAAGAAGCCCAGAGAAGGGCAAAATAGTCAACTAAGAAAGGCTCAGCAGCCAGATATTACAATAAAGGTGAAGAGTGGATCAAAACATACAGAGATCTAGAGCAAAGGAGACAAGTTCAAAAAGAAACCAAAAGAGAAACTAGAATACAGAGCTCCGTCAAAAAACAGCTCTAGAACCGCCCAATGTCAGCCAGATCACAACCAAAAAACAGCAGCACATCAGCCCGTTACATTGTTATTGTCTATTATGATCCTTAGAATTTTGAATTTTTTGTGTAATTTATATTTATTTTGTTAAATGATAAAAATCTATTTTAATTATTATAAAACAATCCCACCACAACATAAATGTAAGAAACACCTTAAATCTTCTTATGTGATAAACAAAGAATGTTCATGACTAAAACAAAGTGTGATCTCCTTAATACATCTCAACTTGATCGTAGATCTTTGTAGAGAACCTATATTTTTATGTCGGCTAATAAGAAGAATGGTTATTGCGTGCCAAAAATGTTACGGTAGTTGTTAAATTAGGAGGTGGATTTGTTGGCCTCCCCATCAGTGTGTCTCATAGACTTTCCATCCCTCTTACTACATCTCTCCTAGTGGGTTGATCTTAGGGAAATTCCTTGGCACAAAGCAAGCCAATATGTATGAAGGAAACTAGGCATCTGTTTTGTTCCAAGTTCATCTATAAAATTCCTGGACATCTCCCATAAATGTTTTTGACATGTATGTTTCTCTCCTAAGAAACTTTGGCTGGAATTTAAAGTAATTACAAACTCCCTTAGCTATCAATATCTAATAACAACCAATATCTATCATAAGATTGGATATGATCTTCCTTGTTAAAGTCAGTCTATTCCCAACTTAAATCTAATTCTGAACATTCCACAGTATGTATGGCATCAACATTGTACATGTCAAGGGAAAATATTGAAGATTTGGTCTCTGTGGGGATCTCAACAATTGCACCAACTTATAGGAAAGTGTTTCCCATACAAGATCTGATATCTGTGAAATCATTGTTATCTCCAGGATTTAGCTTTTCAATTTCTTTATCATTTTCGACAAAATCTATACCCTGATCATTCAAATCTGAATCCTTTGCTTCATTAATATAAAATTTAATAGCTGTAAAAGCATCACTTATTTTTGGTGAAAACATATCTTGAATCCTCGGTCTATTATATCAAATTCAGAACAACTTTTATGTTCTTGTAAAACTCTGAATTGACCTTCAATTTGCTCCATTTATGTCTCGATATTTAGTTACCCTGTATTATGACTAGAAAGTGAAGATTTGTAATCTTTGGGACTTTCAACCATTGCACCATCCTCTAGGAAAGTGTCACAATTATTACCCATATAATCTCTCATATGTATGAAATCCATGTTGTCTCTAGGATTCAACTTTTCAATTTCTGCATGATTTTCAAAAAATTCTATACCCTGATCCTCCAAATTTGAATGCTTGGATCTCTGATCTTGTACAACTCTGAATTGGCCTTCAATTTTATCAAAACATCTACATCAAGGAAAATGTGTCCTCTCTTTATGGAGTGTATAAGGGTAATCGTCTCTCTACTCTTGTTCTTCAACTAACTTTTAGGGCCTAATTTCTAGACCCTTCTTCAAGGTAAATTTTAAAAAAAGGTTTTCTGGTTTTTTTTTTGAGAAATTTTAACTGCCAAAAATGGGGTTGATTATTTTTGTTTGACTAATTTATTTACTGAGATATTAGTTCATATTCATGGTTTTCACTCTTTGCAGCTTGCAAGCGGGATAGGAAAGGGAAATGGTTCTCCAGTGTATAACCAAAAAGGTATACTTTTAACATTCAGTTTAATTATGTTGCTTTTTTCAATCTTCTAATCATGTTTTATTTTTATTTTTTAGTTGTATGGTTTTGAATTTGTTTCTAATGTTTAGGTGGGGATCCGAGAGAAGAAGATGTTGACATTGGGGAGAATGATCTTCTTGCTGCAAACTATCCTCCCATGGAGATTGAAAAGGTCACAGTAGGGTGAAAAAACAATATCCCAATTAGATTCTATGTCATGTATGCATGGAATTTACAATAAGTTTCTTATCAATTTTACAATGTTGGGCATGTCACATGTTTGCCCCAACCTCATTATGGATCTTGACCAACATTAAGATCAAGTAAATCCCAAGAATAATGTTGGAGGCTAGTGACCATAATATTAAGCAAAGGAAAAATCCTCATCGAAGGAGGAAGACATGCATGCTTGTTATTTTGGAGCATCAGAACACAATTCCTCATGTTAAATTTGAATGATTTCAATCTTCCTATAATTATATTATTTATTTTTTACATAAATCAGACTTTAGTTTTTAATTTGAAATAAAACAAGAAAGTATTGTAATTGTTTCTCTGACCACAATCCATAAGTGTTAGAATGCAATAAAATAAGTCTGCTAAGAATGCTTTCATAATATTTCCTTCATAAAAAAAAATAATACCATGAAGGTGATGACAAAAGTCGTAGGGATTATAGCAACCAGAAATATGAGAAAGTTGAGGTCATCTTCATTGGCAACCAGGTATATCTAAGTGATTATTGCCCCACTTAGACCCACAAATCCCTTGAGCAGCCCACTTCCACTGTGGAATTTCTTTACACAAGTCACAATCACACCAATATTTATGAAAGTCATAGAACTTCCTGTTAGTGCAAATTCACAGCACCCCCAAATCAACCCTCATATCTGCTGTAGCCAAATGGCCAATTTGGTGTGAATGCACAACATGGAGTTTTCCCTAAGTGTGGGACCTTGCAAATTGGAAAAACTCTCCGGATTGAGGCTGGTTCCTACTCCTCTGTTTATGTGTATGCATGCAATTTTTGTAGAGGTTCTGATTCAAAATTCCTACTTTAAAACTACCAAGGGGACAGGGTTAAGGAGAAGCATGGAAATGGGGAAAAAAATAAGCTAAAACAGTGATACACCAAAGGAGTGATGAACTTCTATTTTGCAAATAAACACAGATCATAAAAATGTAACACAAAACATGCACAAATTGCCAAGATATAATGAAGGATTAGAAGACAATAATAACACGTGAAAAGATTGAAAAATCATTCACAGAGCATGCATTATCATTCCCAATTTTTAATACGATGCATTACAATGGCAAGGAGGCAAAAATATGTGCTACAACCTGTATGAGAGGTCTAAAACTCCACGAATCCACTTGCTAAGGAGAAAAGGGGAGCCTGCAAGTGAAAACGTCCAACAAAACAAAGGATCGAATTCTTTCCATTAATAAATGAAGCAAAGAGAGAGAAAACAGAAGAGGGAGAAAATCAGATCATTTAACTCAACCATCCACCATTAATCCCTTTCAAATCAGCCTGCAAACCCGTCAAATCGATTCCTCTGTTTCTGTTTTGTGTTGGAAGAAAAATGATGAATTTTAGCAAAACACAGCTCTCAAAGCAATCTAATCTTGGTTTAATGGTATGAGAAGACATTTTAGGGTTTTTCCCCATCAAATCGAGTTGTTTCTTCATCCTTGGCATGTGGGAGAAGGTAACGATGGTGGATTGAGCAAAAAATGACTCATTTGAAGCAATCTGGTTCACATTAAAGGCATGAAAGACATTTCTAGATTTTTCTTCCTCAAAACCTAAAAAATATGATTTTTTATGCCTCCAATTCATAGAGGAGATCAAGATCTTTCCAATGAGTCTGATTTTTCCCAAATCTGATATCTAGATCAAAAGATATGCCCATCTGAAGATTTAGGGAAAAATAATGGCATAAATTTGGGCACAAATTTCAAGGCATGAATTAGGTCGAAAAATGGTGGCAAATCAGATTTGAAAATGGGTCCATGGGCCCAAATTTTACTTTTTTCACTTTTGCAAAAATTTCCCAAAACACTCTGCATCTTCGCACTTCTGCTGGTTACGTGGCACCTATTGGGGTTGGCGGAGGTAGGGCTCCTTTTTTTATTTTTCCACTTTTGGATAAAAGGAAAATTTTTGATTTTACCTCTGAATCCCCGCATGTCTGTTACAGCATTTATATGCCACCTCATCACTTAATTCCTTGGGGCCAGGGGTCACTTCTTGTTTTTAAGCCTTTTGACAAAAATGGAAAATTTTCACTTTTACCTCCGAGTCCCCGTAGGTCCACTCCTGGTTTAGGTCTGTCACGTGTCGATTTTGGGTTCCTCTGAGATGCATTCAAATCTTGCACTTAGAAAATTTTTGGCAAAAATTTCAATGTCCCCATAATCCTCGACCAACCCGCCTTAGCGCCATTACACGAAATGATGCCACGTGTCCCTTTCAAGACTTAGGCATTTTCCACTCTTGTTCCCTTTGGCATGCTTGCGGGAGCATGAATGCATTTTGCACTTTTAACCCAATAAGTTCTAAGTGCTCAAATTCTTCCCCCACTCTGCCGGCCGGAGATTCCTAGGCAAAAATCTCTCCCAAGCTCCGCAGGTCCGCTTTGGGCAAATTTTCATTGTAAACTCCGCCGAGCCATAACTCAAAAAATAGGAGTTAGGAGGACTTCTTTACCTTTATGGAAAGGGGAAGAAAAATACTATCTGATGAAGCCATCTCCAGGAACTTTTGAGTGCTTTAAAGTTGTAAACATCTTCCTGCATCAAAAGGAAGGAAGAATGAAGGCAAGTTAACCAAAACAAGCATGGGCTTATTTTGGATAACACTTCCTCTGATTAATTGATATAAATACATTTGCAACTTTTATGGTCTAGTTATTCTTCCTGTAACAGACAACCAAATCATTATATACCCTCCCAAGTTCATGATTGAACCCAGGACTGCAACCTTTTGAGAAAAATGCAGGTATAATAATCTAAGGCAAACAAATCAAATACCTTCATAAGCATCTAATGATTATATCTTGACAAGTACAAAGAGTTGTCTTATTGAGAGAACAAATAAATTTTCTACACTAAAAATGGGAAAAGGTCATTGTAATAGCTTTCCAAGTAGACACAATAGAGGATGTAAAAAAAGGAAAAAAAATCATAGCCATTATAAACTCATACAAAAATATAACTAAATGTGAAACCAAACCTAGTGCTATGTCGAATATGAGTGTGTGAATTCTTGAAATTAGTGTAACATTTATCAAGTTGAAAGGTATATTCATTTAGGAGAAAAACAAAAGTATACTTCAAATCATCCAACTACAAAATTTTGGCCATATTTGGGTGCTTTTATAAACGATCGTGAGGAAAGATCTTCGTAGACCTGTAGTGCCCACTTCCAATCATGACCAAAATTATGACCAGAATTTTCTAAACTACTATTAGGAATAGAATCCCCAAACATATTGTCTTGGGAAAGAATAATGCCTTCATGCTTCTCAATAAAATTTGCATCTGTCTTTGATTGACTCCCACTTCCAATCATGACCAAAATTATGACTAGAATTTTATAAACTACTATTAGGAATATAATCCCCAAACATATTATCTTGGGAAAGAATAATGCCTTCATGCTTCTTAATAAAATTTGCATTTGTCTTTGATTGAATCCCCATTATTGAATTCAACATCAAATCAATTTCAAATTTCAAACTATAAAAAGGTATAGCCTCCAGTCTGTGCTTTGGTCAACTTTTGCCAAGTAATTATAAATGCGGAAAAGCAGTTATTTCACTTGATGTGATGAAACTACAACATATTACTCAATATTAGCAACTATAGGTCAAATAATATTGTGTCTCAATCAAAATATTAAGAAACAATACTATGCAATAAGATTTTATAATTCTAAAAGTAATGACAATCTCCTCACATTGAAATTCTCAATTATCTCCTAGAATATAATTTCATAAAAATAAACAATGAATAAAAATAAAACAACATAACATCTAAATTTTACCACAAGCACTTCTTACAAGTAAGAATCAGAGAGTCCTACTAAAATTTAGAAAAAAAAATCTTCCTTTCTTTGAGCATTCATTTCATATATCTGGATGAAAATGAAAAAATTATGTCGATCTTAAGCATTTATAAAGGGTACAAATATATGATTGCAATATACACAGACAATGATGTGGAATTTGGATAAAGGACAAAGAGAGATGTTAAATTAAAATTTATGAATGATGTGGCCCACATAATCCATGCTCTAAGATCAAATTTGTTAAATTGTCAATATCGTCATGCATACAAAGCATATAGTTTTCTATCTCACAATTATTATGCACTAAATGATGAAGATTGTTGCTTGTATATGTTATAATTTATATTTAAGTTCATATTACTATTAAATTTGGTCTACATCTCTATTTCCTTGAGTTTTTTGAGGTCAATTGATTACCAAACACATTTAGTTTTATTAACTTCTTCGTTCGCTTTTTTGTAGGTTATTTGTGATTCTCTTTCTCTGGTGGTAAAGAAAAGAGTGTTGTCTCTAAATGAACTTCAGGTGGGTTTCAATATTGATTGAAGTATTTATTCATTTTTTGTGTTTATTGCATGTTATGGACTAATATTATTGTAGAGTTCTTTCATGTTTTTTTTTATTGTTTCATCTATATTTATAGTTGGCTTTAATCCTTTTTTCAAAGTGACATGTGGGGGCATGTGCCTTTGTCAATGACAAGATTCATTATATGTTGAGGGGATCATTCCCTATTGAGGTCATTTCGAAGTGTCTCAAGTTATACGTTAAACTAATTAATGACAAGGCTTTTTAAGTTTCCCATCATACCTAAGAACATCTTATTGGACTAACATACTTCTTTCCCTCTCCAGTTTAATATGATGCAGACTAGAAACACAATTCCCCTCCCTACAACACGATTGACATTAACTATACCTCTCTGGAAGAGGGATAAAGAATTTAAGCGTCTTTAATGTGTTGTTAATGTTTTGCATTGTAGGAAACCAAAACCACCTAAAATAGTGATAGCTGAAATGATCAGAGATCGCCTCCACCTGATGCCAACATCCCCAATTTTTCTCTCCGAATTCTTAAAAATTGGAGATCATTCACAAGGCTTCTCCTTGATTTAGTATTCTAACAAATATGTGCTAAAATATGAACCACCCCACAAATTGAGGAGAATGGTAATACCAATCGAGGCATCTGCAAATGGACAAAAATACAAGAAATGTACAAAGAAAATTACACAAGCAAAAAACAAGAAATTTGATTTTAAAAAATAGCTTGTAGTGGTTAGTTTATAAGTGTTTTTGAAAGAAATTGTAACTCGTTCCAAATAATTCCATGTATGTATTGTGGAAGTATATATTAGACAAAGAATCAAACTTTTTAAACACATGTTCAGTTTTTGTAATCCAACAACTATGCATTTCAAATTTCTTTATCATTGTATCTCCATACAAATACCTATAGTTTTCTTACTTCAAGTGTACATTTTTTTGTTATTGTTTTCCATTCTATTTGCTTAACATAATAATTTGTAATTTGTTTCAAATAAATGCATGAATATATTGTTGTAGAACATATGGAACACAAAATCTAACTTTTCAACATTCGTGTTCAATTTTTCCTTTATACAATTTCTTGCTTCTTTATGTAAACCAATAACAACACATTTTTAATGTGTTCTTCATTATATCTTCACAAAAATAGATATAGTTTTAAAGTGCCGAGAAAGAACCATGCAATTTTTAGTTGTTTTCATCGAAATCTTTGTACATTATATCACTTTTTCCATATTGAATTGTTAAAGGATTAGAATTCATGTTTGCACTTTTTAGAAAATATAAATGAATAAGGAAGCAAAC
This sequence comes from Taxus chinensis, assembly GCA_019776745.2. NCBI lineage: Eukaryota > Viridiplantae > Streptophyta > Pinopsida > Cupressales > Taxaceae > Taxus > Taxus chinensis. Next base: position 727,082,102 of record CM034152.1, on the reverse strand, counting down.
TTTAAAGGTTCTCATTGTTTACAAATTTATGTTTTCCTTAACACATCCTTCATTTCATGTTTGAATGCACTACAAGTTTACATTTTCCACCATATATTTGTAGAACTCCCACTATCTTGAGCATATTTTAGTTTCCATGGAAATAAATTTGACACACGAAGGCATTTCTCAATGGATTGAGGGTGGTTCCAATGTTGACCCCACATTTTGGATATTGCACTTTTCCTCCCTAAGGTCTATTCTCAACATGGGTACCCAACATCGTGTTGACCTTTTAGATATGATACATTTTTAGACAACACTTCTACCCTCCAAATTTACAAGCCGTGTAACCGAAAAATCAATACAAGAAGGCTCCATTGTGTACTTACACAAATACCATGTTAGAATGATCAAAAGTGACACCCTCTGAATGCTTCATAAATGAACATTAGGACTCTGGCATAACCAATGGGATGATATCAACAATGTGTGACATGCAAACTAATTATCAACCTCCAAAGAAGGTTGGTTCCTTCTATTCAAGTCCGCCATAACTAACGTAAAAATTCAAAATGTAACTAAACTAATTTTCTAAATTACACATTGCATAGACTGTCCTTATGGTTGAGATAAAGAGAAAAGGTATTCTCAAAACTTAAATAAGGTGATCGGTACTCAAACTCAAATGGAGTCTAAATATTGCATCCCCAAGACATAGTCAAAACTATCATGAACAAGGAGCTCAAGTGAAAACATAGATCTATATAAGAATATTTTGATAATAACACCTGCAAAGAGATATAATGGATTAGAGGTTCATCTATCAACATGAAACCCATATGAAGGAAAAGGGCCACAATTGCATTTCATTAAAATTACTTACTTGCATTTACATCACAATGCAGAGGTTTGAGAAAAACTTGCAAGATTGTAGTTACAGATTTTTTGGTTCAAGAAGGCATGGAAAATGTGAAATCACCTATTTCAGATGAGTGCTCCAGAAGCATTCTATGTAGTAGATAGAACCCATTTTATGTGCAAAGGCTACTATACAATTTCCAATGAGAAAATTGGGAACAAGATTGAAAGAGGGAAAGCTGAGGGGGAGAATTTGAATTCTGAAACTCAATTTTTTGTATATTTTCTAGCAACTGAATTCGTTAACCATAAATCCATTGTCATCATTAAATTCATGCATACAAGAAATCATTCTCCTCTGCATTTTCACGCCATCATAATTCGTAGGAAAGTCCCTGCAAGCTCCATTTGATCATTAAATCTATGGCTGAGTTGGTGTAGCATTGGATACTTTACTGGCTGGAACTACATTCTTCACCATATAAACTCGTGTTTTTATTTTTGTCCCTCTATAATAACGAAAAAATATGAATTTCGTGATGTCAATATAAAGTGACATGTAAGAATACAGTTTCAAACTATCACCAATTTTATGCGATTTGGACACCACGTCGTAGAAAGATATAAGCTAAAGAACTTGAAGACTTACTTTCTATTCGTACCTCGTCCGGTCCTTGCCTTGAAAGATAATCGAATGTCTCCAGTTTTAATTGAGAAATCCAGTTTAGGCACTAACTATTGTGCACCCAATGTTACGTCTGGGCCCTCAAATTATTGGAAACTAATTTGGGTACCAAAAAGATGAGTGCACACTTAGGAGTACCCTCTATCACAAGTGAAGGGTGCGTAGGGAGAAGCATGCAAGAAAAATTTAGGTCTGTAAGAAGGGTTTCAGGAGAGACCTACAGGCGCATGCGGGGAGACAATGACACAAGATCTAATGGACTTAGCCATATTTGGTGTTTTGGAGGCACTTGAGGAATATCAACGTGGACAACATTTTTTACTAGGCACGTCGAGTGGATAAAGGTGCCAGCCATTGAAGCAATTGATGGTCAGAGAGAAAGGAAATGGTCCATGTTTTTGAATGAGTTCCTAGGACAGACATCAGTTACAAAACTAGTGGATTAGCTCGGATACATGCACTCAAGAATTCAATCGATAAAGGACCCAACATGAGAAACTTGGCATGTCAATCTCCACTCCTGAAGAGATAACTGAGTCAATGTCGGTGGGTGATTAGTGACCTATATGAAGCAGATTTCATTAGGTAGAAGAAGAGACTACTTCAAGACTATATCCCTGGATAAAGACATATAACATGCGGAAAAAGGGGACAGCTTTGTAGAAATGTATTATGAGGCCCTAGGGTTGGGAGTTTTCCTTAGGGAGTTATAAGTAGGATAACATTGCATACTCCTAAGGGACCTGGGTTTAAGAAAATATTTCTAAGGGGGGCATAGCTTCAGGAACTCTTACACCTTCACCCATCCCAGTTAGATATCTGTTTCAACTAACATTGCTATGTTGCTGGATCCCTGGAAATCTACTATATTCGACTTGGCATGGCCTCTTTGAAAAGTAAATTGTGGTATATCTTTATACACTGACATACTATTTTTTTTTTATTAATGGAAAATAGTTTTGAAGGGACTATACTCTGTATACAAAAGGGCTCAAAAGCTAGATAGCAAATATGAGAGAAGCAGCCCAGAAGAAGGGTAGAAACAGCCAACCAAGGAAGGCTCAACAGCCAAATATTACAATATTAGGTGAAAAAAGGATCTAAATGTACATTGATCCAGAAAAAAGAAGTGAAAGATCAAAAAGGAACCAAAAGAGAAACAACATAAGGAGCCTCGCCACAAAACAACTCCAGAACTACTCGATGATAGCCGCATCGCAGCCAAAAAACAACATCTCAATAGCCCTTTACTTGATGGCTCTGTCAATTTTGGTCTTGATAGCCTGCAGTGACATGAAGAAGGCAATGGCAGTGGCCTGAGAGGAGTCTTGTAAATCAACTTGGGAAATTCCAATGTCCCTTTTCTCTTTAGGGCCCCATATGTCCTCATTGATCCCACTTAAACTACAAACACTGTAGACATGTTGCTCAATGAAATTATAGATGCTTTTGAGGGCAGACAATATGTAGTCATTTCGGCTTTTAGCATTCCCCAATCTGCCATCTAGGGACTGTAGTTTCTTGAATACTTCACCAATAACCTCCTCTTCCTCCTCACTTTGAAGGATCCTTTTACCCTTCGCTCTTTCCATGTTTTTTATAGCCCCTTTGAGCTCTTGTAGCTCCTTTTCTAATCTGACCACCCTATCCAGTAATTCCTCCTCTTTGGGCTCCTCCATCGGCCTGCTGCTATGCAGGAGGTTTTCAGCTAGTTTTTAAGTCCTTGTGGCTCCTTAGGACTAGTTGGGAAGCAGGGATTTTGGCTTTGAGGCTCTTGCTTTTCTTGCTGGAGACTGCACATCTTCATTCTTTCTTTTTAGTAGGGGGGTAGTGGGGGCAGTGTGGGCAGGTGGAGGTATGGAAGAGGGAGGTGGGATAGGATTCATGGGAGGGCAGCTGGAGAAATGTCGGTGAATCAAGAGGATAAGGCCCTGGTGCAAAGGGACAGCCCTAGAGTGGCTTTGAACTTCCCTTATAGATTTCTCCAGATAGTTAATCAGATAATGAGGAAAGCTGATAATGTTATTTCTACGAAAATGATTTAGAAAAATCAGATGTTTTTGAGGTATAGTAACATATCTTCCTTCAAGGGTAATATATCTTACCACCATTTTGGCTAGTTCAACAAACGGTTCAAGGATCGACTCCACCTTGAGGCCAGCAGTCACGAACTCAAGATTCTCTCCCTCTTCCAGAAATTTCTTGGTTTCCACCTCCCTGTCTACCTTCTTATTGAAGAATTTTGTGCCTTCCAGGCTGAGGCCCGTGATCTGAGCTATGAGCTCTTCCGTGATTTCCATTTTCATGTTACTGTATTTAACTATTTTGTTCTTCCAACCCTGGGCGAATTTGATAGAGATGTCTTGGTCGAAGCCTTGGATCCTTTCGATGAAATTAGATAGGCCCCCGATTTGCAGGTATTCCCACAGCTTCGTGTTCTCTTTCCACTCGGGATTGTGGGTCGGTTCGGTTTTGCATGGCGGCCCCCCCATGTTTCCTCTGCACCTTTTCCTATTCTCAACGGTAAAATTGCTATCAATGTGCGGAATAGGCCGAACTTTGAACTTGGGATTTAAATCATTCCTTCCCGTGAAAGCCGATTTAATTATTATGCTACACTGACATACTATTGCCTCCTACTACTATGTGGATTATAAGTACTTTTAAGAAAATAAATGAAAATTGCTTGCACTTTTATTTTGTACATATTTGCATCCTTGTATACTATGTGAAGGTAGTGTATTTTTCCATATAAATAGTACTATTTTCCTTTAGCAATAAATGTATTTTTTCTATTCTCAAATTATTATTTCTTACGCGTATTTCCCATTGGAAATCCACATGCATTACAGTTGTATATAGTTTTATATTTTGACTTATTTTTGCATTTGTATGTCATCAAACAATGCATCATTCCCTGCTGACCCACATGGGTTTTTTCAACACGTGGTACTCCAATGTCTATGACTTCGCAATCATGTTGACTCCTGCGAAACGAGCCCAATGAAGAGGGAACTACGCAAAAAATAAAGTTCACATAACTGTTGAGCAACAACATCATAAATTAGAGCGTAGAATAATGGCAATCTCTAATATTTGTTAACTTACACCGACCAACAACCTACCATTCCCTGACATTCCAATCTTTCCATCAAATACAAATACTGAAGGATTGGCAACCAAAATGGTGCAAGTAATGATGAGGCCACATATTGGCATGTTTTGGCCTCATCTAAATCCTTTTTGAAGCCTCTTACACATACAGTTTGTAGACTTTGATCTCCTCTTGATGGTTGATATGAGATAAAGTTATAATTTACATATATTTAGTTTTATATGTTCATTAAGATTTAATATACTTATTTACTGTGGTAAATCTTGTCTCTTGTGCAAACTAATGTTTCTGATGTCCCCATGAACAAAATTACAAGATTCCATAAGCTTTTGAAGTAGTAGGCCCCAGCCTGCAGCAACTCTGGCAGTGCTCCTGTAGCAAGCCGTAGCCACTGGTTGTGCTCCTACAGCAGCTTCTAGCCACTGGCTGGGAAATGATAAAAGGGAATTATCGCATTCAACAAATAATGAGGCATCATGAAGAATATGGAGCTGAGCATATGAAGCTGGAGAATGAGTTGACCAAGTGGCAACATTGATTGGACAAGTCTAAAAAGTCTTCGGGTGATTTATCTCACCCATAGCAAGCTCCAGTCATTCACGTAGCATCTTCCAGAACTACCTGCAGCAACAAAGCAGTATGCACCTCCAGCTACCCGTAGCCAAAGAGAACTTGTCCAACTCACACTGCGGCATAAGAGAAAAAGTGTCAGCTATCCTAATGCATCATATGTAACATTATGGTTATTTTGTTAAGTAGTTTTGTAATTAGTTCCTATCATGTAAATAAGACAGGAATTAGCTGTCTTCACTTAATAAATATGAAACCGAACAACCATAATCTATTTGAGTGGTTTTTGATCATATTCCTAGTATAGAATAAGTTAGTGATATATATATATATATATATATATATAGACAAAGGAAAAAGTACATATAGATTTGAGTAATGAAGTGATGGCTGTGTGAGAAAGACAAAATTGTGAATGTGTGAAGATAGAATATATTTAATGTGAGTTGTGCTCTTGAATCCATTTGAATCCATTGTAATCTCTCTTTTTTGTAGCAATATTTAATTGCTACATATCAATAGATGAATTGTTTATCTTCTTGAGCAGTTCTATGAGTTTTTAGGGTAGGATCAGAACTCACATCTTCACGAGGAAGGGCCCCCTCAGAAGGAATTGTAGGGAAGATCCTATTCCTCTATTTCCTATTTATGTTGTGTGGATTGATTATTAGTTATTCATTTTATTTCTCAAAGTTCATGAGTGCACGGTGTGTTGAGTTTTAGATCTGCAAATCAGCAACTTCTATAGTTTACTTTCCAATTTGCATAAGCATTACTTTCTACTCTTTGATGAATTTCTAGCCTACAAAGAATTCACTCCAAAGTATTGTAGCATATATTTTGCAGGCCTTTTGAAAATCTTATGCCCCTGGGTTGAAATTTAATGAACAGCAAGGTCTGAGACCTAATATCATTGGGTGATTATTCTGCACATCAAGTAACTTCCATGGAAAAAATTTTGCACGACCAAACCATTCCGTAAAAACTCATGTATTTTCTAACTACTGCCACGTTTCCCCATTTATTTGGGATGCCACATGAAATTGTCTCAAGTACCAACCTTTCTTTGGTTCCTTGCACATGTACAACTAATTTCTCCTCTCCTTCTAATTGCTTTTGACCTTACAATCTAGAATCGAATAAAATAGAAAACCCCACACCTTCCCATACACAGATATTTCCCATATTTCCACCCTCGTCATAGACTATTGAAGCCCAATTTTGGTTTTGCAAAAGAATAATTTTTTTGGTGAACATCCAAACTTGCTCAATTTGTTTGGAAAATTACCCTGGAATTAAAACAATTTCCTTTGGAGGATTTCTCTTCTATAACAGATGAAAATATGAAAAACGCGGCCACCAGTTCTCTTCATGGAACAACATGGACCCTGAAAAGTAACCTACCATTCTTTCTTCTTTAACCCAAATCGAGGAGATGATTATTGCTTGAGTCAATCCATTCTTGCAAGTCGCCAAAATATGTGGTAGACAATACAAATACTCAGGACACACCATAAGTTTCCCTCAAAACATTACTTCAATAGCAAAGTACCTACCCCACCATCTAGGAGATTTGGACATAGTTTTCATACAAAGGGAAGGATCTAATTTTAAAAAGTATGATTTCTACGTCAATATATCTCATGTTTGGGCAACCTTGCAATATAAAATCTAGCATGATCCCTATTACAAAGATGTCTTAATCATTGATGATGCCCTTTTCTATCTACCATCCAAGTCATCAAATGTTTCCTCCTCTCTTAACACACCCACAGTGGAACTGCCCCAAATGCAAAGTGCCTCTACAACTCATGGTATTGATGTTCCCACTTACTCTGATGAAACGTATGAACACTCATCATATTTCCTACCAACACCTCACAATACATGAACAAAAGAAGAGGAAATTGAACAGTTCTTGCTTAACCAAGATGGTAACATTCCCTTTACAATGTCATGGCCAGAGCTTGGCCTCTTACTAATAAATGAATACAATATAGAGGGTCTTTTCTCAATGGCTTTCCTAACATTTTTTCTGGAAGGAAAAGCAATGTGGAAATAAACCCCACATAAAATAATTTCCAATGCATGAATACGCTCTTCATTTGATGTGCTACCATGATGGGCATTTCGGTTCCCACCCAATATTTCTCTACTTCCTTCTAAACCTCATAATGTAGTATAGGAGCCAATCTACAACAGATTTTTTTTTGAAACAGAACCTCAAATCTGGAATCCCTCCAACAATTAGAGATCTGTGAAGACAACTACTAGAATTCCCCAAAGAAAACATGTTGGATAGTTTAATGTGTTTGGGATCGAGCCTTTGAGGGACACATTATTTCTAGGCAAAAAGCAAAAGTGAACTTTCAAATATGGTAGAAAAGTTGGGTACACCAACTTTATTCTTCACTCTAAGTGCTATAGATGTTCAAGGGCCAGATCTCCACATTATTATGTCTAGTGAATTCCCAGATGATCCGTGAGTTGCACAACATTGGAGAACACTTAACATTGTCTCAAACCCTCATCAAGTATCAACATACCTGAATCACATATTAAAAATATTTTGTGAAGAAATATTACAGAAGGAACTTGGAGCAATAGAGTTTTGGTACAGGTGATCAAATCTACTTATTTTAAAGTTTTTTCCAAGCTAAATAGCTAATATTTATGTTCCCTCGTCTCTCAGGTATGAATGACAACATAGAGGCTCTGCACATGTCTACATTTTATTGTGGCTTGAGAATGTGCCTAAAGTTGACGTAATGGGCTAGGAGGATACACTAATTATTGAGGTGACAAAAAAATAATTTGATAAGTTTGTGTCTTCCTGGAACCCCCACCCGGCTAGCAACCACTTTGATTTTGTTCATAGGTGACTCCTAGACGACCCTTGTTTGCTAAATACAACAAAAATTCTATCCTCCTCCCTGCATGTAGACCTTGAAGAACTACTTGCTCGTGTTCAATGCACACTAAATATTCAGAGAAAACATGCCTACATAGAAAGTAGTCATAATTGTAGTGCAGGTACAATGCCCCCTGGGACACGCAACCTACTTCATCCTTGCTCATTGAAAGTGATGGGAGAATTAAGTACCTCACTTCCAGAAATGATGGCAGATTGAACATCCACGATCAAACTCTGATATACATATGGAGAGAAAATGTTCATTTCCAACCGGTACTTTCTCGCCATGCAGTTCTTAAGTATATTGCAAAATATGCTTCAAAAGAATAGCAACGTTCAGAAACGTATCACCAAATGCTATCAATATTTTCAAGAGATTCTAATGTAAATTCTCCAGCACATATTACAATCCATAAAATGCTCACAGAAAGCGTTGTTAAACATGACATAAGCACACAAGAAACATACCACATGCTACAAAAATAGTCACTTGTTATGTGCATTCATTCATTTATATCATTAAATGTTGGAAAACAAATTTTGAGATGTGTCGTTGAAAGTGATTTTGATGCACAAAAAACAACCGCTTTCTTGGATGCATATAAAGTTCATCCTACAACCATGGAACACCTACCACTTATTCAGGTTTCTCAAGATTGGAGCTACAACAAGAACCGTAAAGGTGATAAATGGAAAATTCGACCAACTCAAGTAATTGTTAGGGTCCACCCGAGATTTTTGGATGTCCTAACTCAAGATTCAAGGTCATATGACCTTTTCTGTTGGTCAGAAATCCTTTTATACAAGCCTTTCAGAAAAATTGCCTCCAAATTTGGCTCAACCCCACATGACATCAACGACACTTGGGACATGTTCAATAATAACTATAGACTGTGGCATGTTTTACACACTACCACAAACACATGACATGCTACAGATGTTAGTTTTGACTCTGAGGAAAAATGTAATATTTAACACAAACCATTGCAAGAATGGAAGGTCTTCGCACAAATTCGTCCAGGAAATAACACGAGTCCTGACAGTATTGAAATGTTGGGGAAACAAGATTCTGACATACACAATAATTGAAGCATGCATGATGTTCCGCTAGATTTACAGATAACTGGTTCATCATTCATCAAGAGAGAAAAGGCATACATAAATAACACCAACATGCATGCCACACCACCATCTTCCACATTTCCTTTGTCTTCAGAACAACAACTAGCTCTTGATACCATACTACACCATTCAACAAACAAAACCCTTCTACAGGGATAATTTTAGTGGCGAACATTCGTAATATGGCGAAAATTTCATTTTAGGAAAATTTGAAAAGGTGAATTATTCGGAGTGGGTCAGTGTCCTGTTCGCCTAAAATATATAGTATATTTTTTTTGGTGGGTCGGCTTCACCTTCATTTGAAAACATCAGACCTATAAAAACCTAGGTGATTCGCCGGGTAGTATACCTCAAGTAGCTTACCAAATTACCAATACTGTGAAATTTGAACTCGCATACCCTTAAGCACCAGAGATTCAGATTACTGTTAGCCTGTGATTGTTCGTTGTGGAAACGCGACAGGGACAGTGTTGACGTGCGAAAAAAGTAGTGTTGATGCGTGACAAGAGCAGTTTTGACGTGCGACAAAGGCAGTGTTGACGCGTGACTTGGGCTTAGCAGTTGACGCGCGACAAGGGAAGTGTTGACGTGCAACAGTATATTCAGACAGTGGACGCACGGAATTGAATAGGTTGTTGACGCGTGACAAGTGCAGAGTTGACCCATGACAAAGACCTTAGATAGGGGATGCGCGACAGAGACCTCAGAGTCCAGACATTGGACAAAGTCGCTACTTGGTTCTTTTGTTGACGCAGGACTCTCTTCAGAATAATGGAAGGTGCCAGCTCAAAGAATGTGAATAACCTAAAAGCAAGTAAGAAATCTCAGAAATCACTCTTCAAGTATTTTGGAAACTCTGCGGATACAGATATTGAAAAAACCAATCATATATCAGGCATCACAAAGAATCAGAATATTGACTGTGTGGAAGGTATTATTGAGGTGGACATGCATTCTGCACAGTATCAAAGTCAAACAAATGAAACCTACAATAATATGCCAGATCTTGAAGATATTGTTCCTGTTGGAGTGCAACCAGAAGTGCATCTAGATATCACAGATACAAACACTCAGTAAAATGGAAGACAGAAATCAAAATCAAACTCCAGTCCAAGAAAGAGGAAACCAGGTGATTGTGATATTGCTCAAAATTCTACTCAAAAAAGTAAAGCATTGAAAACGAACAAGAATATGTGGACCATTGGCAGGACATACAAGTTTGATTGGGTAGCTAAATTTCCGTTTATTGAACCTATACAATCATCTAATTCTGAAGAGATCCCATCTAAATGTACATGTACAATATGTACGTGGAAATTGGGAAAGCAACAAAAAATGCAACTGAAGCTGGACACTATAGAAAAACATTGTGGAAAACAATATTTGACTGTAACGGGGGCGGATGGCCAGAAAATAAAAACACATAGGTGGAAAAATGAAAAATAATGCATGCATGTTAGATACGCAGCGGAATATGAGGCAGAGCAGAAAAAATACAGACATCTGTTGGAAAAGGGAGGAACGATCACATCGCATATTGGTAAGATGAAAGAAAAAAATCTACATGCAAAATTCATACAATTCTCTACTCTTTTTCAAATACTAAAAAAAGGAAGAGCGATTTCGGATTTCCTCAATTTCAAAGTTTTGTATCAATTTAACGAAATGCTGAATGTGCCTCAGTCTCATTGGTCTGAAAGTAGTGGATGGGAAATGGCAAAATGCCTCTCGATGATAGAGAAGGAAGATTTGAAAGAGAATGTAAAAAAAGCAAACTTTATCTCTCTTTCAATTGATGAAGTGACAGCAGTCGATAACATCGCATGGGTATGTATCCACGTCTATACTTTAGAAAATCATATAAGGACACCTCATTTGTTGGGTGTTATGAAAATGGTTGAAAACTGCAATGCCAAAAACCTACATAAAATAGTTGTTTCTTATTTGAAAGATGTTGCTAGAATGACTGATTATGAAATTGCTACGAAGTTGGTATGCATTGAAGAAGATGGTGCATCTGTCATGCAAGGTCACAGAACAGGGCTATGTGTTAGATTATAAACAACAGTGGCCCCATATATGCTACCAATTCACTGTATGGCTCACAGAATGAATTTAGCGTATAAAATGGTAAGAAACCACGAAAATGTTGCTAAATTAGAAGACCTTATACGAGAACTTCATGCCTATATGTCAAGCAGCCCAAAGCAATTTATTGAGTTCCAAAAATTTGCAATTGGAATTACAGATGGCAAAAAACTTCTCAAGGATGTGGAGACTAGATGGATCTCTTTGTATGAACCTGCATGCAGAGTTCGTGAGGATTATCCTTCATTGGTTGGTTTCATGCACAAATACCATCATGAAGTTGATAGGGCAAGGGACTTTTTGTTCCGTTTAACTGATTTGGAGACATTGCTTACATTGGTTGGTATTCTTCCAATGTTAAAGGAGATCAATACACTGATGAAGCATGCATAGGGCAGATTAATCTATATTGTGGATTTTATACGGATGAGAAAAATGGTATGCCAAAGTCTTGATATATTGTACTGTTCCCAAGATAGTTTTGATGCACCTATTTTTGAGAATTGGAAAGCTTTATTAGATCTTAAAAATCCTAACACCTTTTTGAGATTTAATATCCACGATCACCTCTGCATCACTGTTAATGGGAGGGAAATACCACTGCACATTTTGTAAAAATGTCAAGATATTACAGGATCGGAACGAGAAGATGTTCCCGTCACACGTAATTTGTTTGAGTCTGTTATAGTTGAAACAAGAATAAAGCTTAAAAAAATTTCAGAAACCTTGTCATCAGAAATTAGGGAACATTTCTACAAAGATAAAACTCTGGAATCCATGGGTGTGATGAATCCTAATTTTTGGAATACTGAAGGTGGCCGTACAAACTTTGTTAGAAAGCATTTCCATAAATCAATGGGTACAATAATGGAACAATTTACAAAGACTTCAGAGCTCAAGGGTATGGAAATCAAAGGTATACCGAATGCCGATTTATTAAAGTTTCAGTCAACAAATTTTGCAACAACAATGAGGAACCAATATAAGAATTTAGATCAACCTTCTGAAAGTGGTGTTATTACAATGTTGTGGCGAGGAATCTATCAAAGTTCTATCTTACAAGAAGATATCAGTGAATATTTCAGATTATATGAGTTATGCCAAACAATGATTTTGGGGTCTGTGGAGGATGAAAGGGTTTTTAGTGCATTTTCATTTATAAAATCAAAACAGAGAAACATGTTGGATAAAAATCTGGAAAGTTGCATGAGGTGTTATGTTTCTCGATACTCCATCGAAACCTTTCCGTTTGACAGAGAAATTGTGCATTGGAATTCCCTTTTGCGAAAGAAGAGGTGTGAATAATATAGCTACAAGTACAAATATTCCCAACCTTGAGAGTGTAATTGGCTCATCGTCACATTCTACAGAAGACAACATCGAGTTTGATGAAGCTATTGATAATGGATTGTTTCAACTTTAAATAGGTATCTTCTTTATCTTTATCTTTATCATTAAAGATGTTACAGGTCTATATATTTAAATTTATTTAACTACAATCTTTTTTATAGGTCCTTCTCGGGACTGAAAATGTCAGGAAATTCACCCATCTATCTACTAATCCATTTCTCGTGTTGGGTTTTCTTAAATTTAAAACACAGGTCTAGCTCATTACCAGTGGCAGTGATGATTTCAACTTTAAGGAGGTATCTTTTTCCCCTTAATCTTATTGTTTGTTACTATTCATTTTTTCAGCTCTGGTTATCATTGAAGATGTTACAGGTCTATGTATTTACATTTAGTTACATACAATCTTTTTATTTTTTGAAAACGTGGGTTGACATCCATCCGAGGAAGCTGTTACTTCTCAGGACTGACAATGTCAGGCAACTCACCCATCTATCTACTAATCCATTTTTTGTGTTGAATTTTTTTAAGACAAAGATCTAGCACATTACCGGTGATGATTTCAATTTTGAATAGGTATCTTCTTGAACATAATCTTATTGTTTGTTACTTTACATTTTTTCAGCTCTTGTTATCATTAAAGATGTTACAGGTCTAATTCTATATATTTACATTTATTTAAAGATGTTGTTAGTCTATATATTTAAGGATGTTGCTGGCACTTCTCATGACTGACAATGTCAAGCAACTCACCCCTCTATCTACAATGTCAGGCAAAACAAAGATCTAGCACGTTACCGTTGATGATTTCATAGCAATCTATTATGCAAGAGGTAAGCTAAACCCTATCATATTTGCAATTATGATTAATTTCTTACCAGTGATGATTCTTTCTTAATTTCTTAAAATTATATTTAATTTATTTTTTATATGTGCAGAATCATTTGATATATTTTTTTCACTGTGGGATAAACAATACATTATACAATTTTAAATTTAAGTCCACATAAAATTCCTCATCATCCATATATATCATATCATCACCATATCATTATCATAATCCTGAGTCCTGACACTACAATTATTATTAACACAATTATTTATCTAATTTAAATTTATTAAAACAATTCCATTTTCTAAAAACAATTCATAATCATATCATTACAATTATATTCGTTCTAATCTCATATATATCCATTCTAATCATAAATGTCATCTATATCCATTATAACACATTAAATTGATCATCATCCATATATATCATATCATTATCGTCATTCATCATCTTTCATCATCATCTATCATTAATTATCAATTATCATCATTCATCATCTACGTCCACATACAATTCATGACAATGCAAGTAAATAAGAAACATACATATAATTCACGATAATCACCATCTAATGCAATCAAAATTAAAGATTGTATATAATTAAATTCAAATGCCATACTCAATATTAGAAGTTTTCAAACTCAATATTTAAAGTTTCCCCAATAATAAAAGTTTCTAGTTTTCAACCCTCTTTTTCTTTATCCAATTGTACTCCTTTGCTCCCTTCCCCAACGGCTTCTTCCACTGTGGTTGTACCCCTTTCCCCAACAGTAGAAATAACCCCTAAACTTATAAGATCTTCCGTAGCACTGTCCAGATTTTTTAAAATTCTTTCTTCTTGATTTGTCGCATCTCCATGCGACAGCAAATTTGGATCAGCTGCTGCTTTAGCATTGAATAATATGTCAGGGTCGAAACTGTGCTCTTTAATTATCCGCTTTAGTGTATTGTTTTGTTTGTTAACCAAAACAATATTTTGCTTCCATTTTTTTTTGCGGATAAACTGTTGTTTGCTGTTTCCAAGTGAACTTGCAATACCTTCGCCTGACTCTTCAAATTTTCATATTTCAACTGCACAAAAACAGTAATGTCAATTCAAAATATTACTAAAAAATTAAAATTTCAAATTAACAAGAATGATTGTTTTGAAGTAATAGTACTTACAACCGCTCTATCTCTTTGGGCATTTGCAATTGCTACCAAATCCTTGTCCTTGGACCATTTGTTAAAATATGCCTAGGCCTTGGCACTAATATTTTCCAAATTTTTTAATGACTTATCTAAAATTTCGTCTTTATAGTTGTTGTTATACGTGACATTCCCACTTCTTACTTGGGTAAGTAAGGAATCCATCTTCGCAGGTTGATTCTGGACTGCAGCGTATAAACTATCCTGTTGCCAATAATTTTCATAACGACTAATAATCTCATTGATAAGAACTTTAGCCCTTCTCTCCCATTCTATAACCTGATTGATATGAGGAAGAATAAACTCACTGACATGGGATTGACAATCATAACCAATTAAGTTCTCCAAAGGAAAAGGTAGCAACTGTTCACTATCTGAATCTGATGAAGATGATCTTGCTGGAGAAGTATGGGGGCTTTCAGCAAGATCAACTGCTACTTGTTTCTGCCTTTGGGTGGGCTGATCCTGTTTGTGAAAAAATTAATCAAGATTTTGATATATAAATTTAAATCGAAATGTAATTCAAAATTGTAAAGCATATTTAAATTGAAATTTGAAGTATACCTGCTAGCCTTGAATCATCTCGCGGGTATTGAAAAAACCAGTTGGGTCATTGCTATCAATGCCCAAATAATCTTCATCTAAATTTATATTGTTCAAAACAGATATGCCCGTTGCATTGGGAAAGCCACCAAGTGAGAGAGTTGGAATTTGAAAGGAGCAGGCAATGTTTAGTGTCCCACTAGGGGCTAAAGCAAGTGGCATGCGTTTACCAATGTTCTTTTTCACTGTTCCTCTGGTTGGCATTTTAAAAATTATTGGTTGAGTGGGTGTCAGTGCCGCGGTTTGATCAGGACTGACATGTGCTAAAAAGTACCAAAAAAAATGAAAAATAGGAAAACAATTCATAAAGTCAAAAACTACGAAATTAAACGTACTATTGAAAAGTTGTACCTTGTTGTCGAGGGGTTGTTTTTCTTGGTGCTAAGGGTGGCCTTATAGGAGTTGTACTTAGTGTTTGTTCAGAAGATACAAATGCATGCGACTGTATGGAGTGAGTTAGGGAAGAAGGTTGAGTTTGTGAAACAAGTGTATGTTCCAAAGTCCCTGTAATTCATCAATATTAAATGTTGTCAATTCATTTGGTTAAAATTTAAATTGAAAAATACATATGCAACTTTGGAATTTGTAAATAATATATGAGAAGGTATTACTTCTCTGGCATTTAACGAGTTCAAACTATTGAGGGTTTGGAGAGGAGTGAGCTTCCATTTCAGATTGGGAGTCCCCCGAAGCCTTAGCGTGTTGTTGGCCTCTTCCTCTCGATAACGCCTTTTTTCGAGGAAGGGCTTCAATAAATCTTCTCTACAAAACATTAAAATTTAAGTGTTAATAACTGTGCACTGTAATGTCGAAAATTGAAATACAATTTACAAACTAAATAGTTTATACCTATTGTTCTTCAAATGGAATTGACAACTTCATCAACTCCTCATCAGTGCAAGTAGGAATTTTTTTATCTTTTAAATTTAAAAGTGCCTCATAATAAAGGCCGAGGAGATAGTTTGTTGAATAAATGACAGGTTTTTCTGAAAGTTTTGAATTTGTTAGGTTAGTTCTTATTTTTTTGGATAGATATGTGCACCAATCGAATTTTTGTTTTGAGATAGTGGCAACAATGTATGCAATGGCCCAATTTGGTATATCTTTTTGGCGACCCTGCAAAACAATTCTGGATTGAAAAAATGAAATAACTGCAGCAAGAAAGTGGTGTGCAATTGACTGCGTATCCACACCTGCCTGGATTTATTGACATGGGCTACAAATGTGAAAAAGTCAAAATTACTATAAATTTATAACAACAAATTGTATCAAAATAAAAAACAGAATAAAAACTATGAATTAAAACGAATTATACTTACAATCAACATGGAAACCGAACATTGATTCGAGAAATTTCTTGTCTTCTTCCAAGAGTGTTGCCTTGTTTGTAACAATTAGTAAATTTCTGAACAGAAGGCCCGTAAACCAATGGATGTCATTTTATTCGATACTGAATTGGAACATTCGGCCATCATTCAGAGTCACATAAAAAAGGTCGTCCTCTGAATTTTAGGACGACAGAAGGTAATTCAAAATATCCGGATCTGTTTTGAAATGGGGCATATTAACGAGCCCTGTAAATTCACACGCATCCATCAAATCTTTATATTCTGAAGACATCTTTAAAACAGTATGGATGTGAGGGCATAAGGGATTCCTTTAGATGATCTTGGCCATCGATTGAATTGGATTCTCTTCTTGATTTTTTTCCTGAACTTGCAGTTGGGAAGCATGTGAAGTTGACATTATAGTTGTACTTGCATCTTTGACAACGATTGAGACCTGCAAAAATTCTAGAGCGGGAAGGTGAAAACGAGAAAATGATTGGTTGAAGGGTATTTATAGGCTAAATTGGGTGTCAATGGCTTCAATTGATACGCGTCAATGGTCTTAGCTGACGCGCGTCAATTGTCCTAGCTGCCACGCGTCAACAAGCACTCTTGATGCGCGTCAATAGGATTTATTGACACACGTCAACTGATACTGTTGACACACGTCAATTGGATCCATTGACGCGCGTCAATAAATCCTATTGACATGCATCAAGAGTGCTTGTTGACACGCGACAGCTGGATGCATTGACACGCGTCAAGAGTGCTTGTTGACGCGTGACAACTAGGACAATTAACGCGCGTCAGCTAAGACCATTGACGTGCATCAATAGGATTTATTGACGAACATCAACAGTATCAGTTGATGTGCGTCAATAGAGCTTATTGACACGTGACAACTGGAGCAAGTGAAGTGCGTCAGCCAAGACCATTGACGCGCGTCAGGAGTGATTGTTGACATCTTGTTGTCGCTCGTCAATGATGTAGCCATGAAAAACCAGGTGAAATTTTGGTTTTGGAATACTGTCAAATTCTCCTTTCATTGAAACTGGTTCTACCTACAATTTGAACCCTGCCCTTCTACCTCCACTAAGATTGATAATTTAAGGAGCGAATGGCACAGGAAAATCATTTTTGATAAATAAAATATGGAATTCATTCACAGCAACATCAACCACATCTCCTTCACCTCTACTTGTGCTCGCCTCTACCAGTGTTTCAACATTCAACATCTTTACACCCACAATCCACGTAGCCCTTCGTATTCTAATCAAAGAACTGAAACCCCTTGAAGGCAGTGCATTATCGTCTTTTCAAGAGTTTTTGAAACATATAGATTATGTTCTTATTATTGAAATGAGTTTCATTGGCCCAAAGTTGCTAAGAAAATTGGCAGTAGGCTATGCGAAGCTTTCCCACACTCAAAAACATCTTATTTTGGGAATAGATCAGTTATCCTCCTTAGCGACCTCGGCCAATTACCACCGGTTTTGGACAGTCCTCTTTATGCAAGTAATACCTATTGAGCTAGCCTTTGGAAGGGATTCAATTCTTCCATAACATTGCAAACAATATTTTGGCAACAAGGAACAACCAATGCACAAGTTTCATTCTGGAATTTACTACTCCATATGTGAGATTCAACCACTCTTATTGAGGAATGGGAACTCCTAATGTCTCACACATACACACACTTAGCTTAACAAGAGCTCAACATTTTTAAGGATGCACCACATTTGTTTGCAAAAAAATGATCTTGTGGACTCCCACAACCTTTAGATGTTAAAGGCATTGAACATTCCAATTGCCCAATCCATTGCTCAAGGTAATAGGTGGGCTAGACCAGGACATTTTGATGATGATCAGTTGGAACACAAAGTTATATTGTGTAAACAACAAAAAATCTTTCTTATTTCAAATTTATGGGTTGATGCAGGTCTCGTAAATGGTGCTACAGGAATAATCACCGACATTTTTTACGATGCATCAATATCACCACCAACATTACATTTATTTGTTGTTGTCAAATTTGATAGATACAACGTCCCATGTTGGGATCCCTCCAACCCATTACATATTCCCATACCCCCTATTTCAAGAGGGAATCGAAAACAATTGTCGATTAAAATGGCCTGGGGATTAACTATCCACAAGTGTCAGGGACTTACTTTGTATAGAGAAACTATTGACATTGGAACCACTGAAAGATAGGGCATGACATTCACAACTTTCTCTAGAGTTCCCTCGCTTGCAAATCTACACATTTCACCTACTTTTTCATTCGAAAGGTACACAAATATGACACACGTACCCAGGGCTGAATTAAGGTTTCCGAGCGCCCTAGGCAGTACTCGAAATGTGCGCCCCCCCAAACCTGGGACCAACGACCAAAACAAGAGCTTAGATTGGGTGTGGTACACCAAAGTAGCATGGAAATGGAGATTTTTCAGAAGTTGTAGTTGCAAATGCTATGATGAGAGATTAAAAAGATGTGGACGCATATGCTTGGTAGGTGATCTATTCAACAAAATGCTAAAATAAAATTTGGTCTTTTGGAAAACAATGATTATTATAGGCACACAAAATGGGTTTGTTGATTAGATTTTAGATTCATTCAAAGCAAAGGCAATTAACATGCATAAATTCAAACTCCACAACATTTGTGTGCATACTCCCTTCCGGTGCCAAACTAGAAGTATTGATTAGGCACATGAACTGTTTGAAAAAAATCATTTAAGGAATGCGGCCTCACATGCCAGCAATGATTGTTGGATGCGCCTAATTTGGGTTAATTGCAAATATTTTAGAGTGACCACGAACCATTTTAAAGCTTCCAAGGACCCCTTTTTAAAACAAAAACCAAATTGTGCAAAAATAGAAACCAACACAGTCCAGGGTGCAGGCAAAGGCCGCAGCTGCAAGAGATTCAGAGAACAAAAATCGAATCTGAAACTGTACAATGTAGTCTCACCGTCTGTGTGACTTTCTGTGAATTTGTAATTTGTAAACAATTGTCAGCGCTGACTCCTGAGCGATTGAGATTTGCAATTCCATGGAATTTGAAACTGTAGTGGGGACTCCGCACTGGGTACGGTTTAATATCAATTGTTTTTTTGTAAAAATTTAAACAAACCTTAGCCGACTCACTGTGGACTGTCTAGCCGACCTGGAATTTTTTTTTTAAATGTGGCGCCCTCCCTTTTGTGTGCCCTAGACAACTGCCTAGGTTGCCTACGGTAAGACACGCCCCTGCCAACACTTAGAGCAAGAAGAAAGGAGGATTCAAGACTACTATCCCTCAACCTATTGTAAATGCAACCCTCTACTTTTATAGCACATCAACTACTACTTTAGTCAACACTTCTTGTATCCAAAGCGGCACTGTCGTTCAAGGGGTATCAAATGTAATCATGTTTACTGAAAAATAAACTTTCCCACAAAAGGATATCATTCATGATATAAATGCTACAAATCTATACATGTCTCATATGTGTATGGAGGTCTTCATGTATCTGATGTTGTGATATATGATTTGCAACTTTAAATGTATGAATCTGTAACCATATTAAATGTACACGTACAACCTTTCAATGTAATGTTTCATCTATATTCCTACACTACCACTATCAATCACATGCCTTATCGAGTGTACAATAAAGGTTTTTTCAACAAAAGATCAACCAATGCAACACTAACACAATTAACCCAAAATAAATACAAACCACATCAACTATAAAAGTAATTAACTATCGAAAATAGTATCAAATGTATTCATGTTTAAAGCGAAAAAAATGGCCACAAACAACTCCCACTCATGATATAAAATCTACACATGCACGAAAGCCTTCATGTATTCATGTTAAGATTAAATAAAATAGTTCACAAAACGCTATCACTCATGATATAAGATTTGAAATTGTATATGTACGAATTTGTAAAAAGTTTGAAATGAAGAGATGATACCTTTAAAAGAAGTGGTTCATTTATATTTCTACACTTACAAAATAACACTTTTCAACGTACATGTTCAATTTTCCTTTTTACTATTGTTTGCTTCTTTATTTAAACCAAAAACAATGCATTTTTAATGTCTTCTTCATTATATCTGCATACAAATACCTATAGTTTTCAAATGCTGAGAAAGAACCATGCAATGAATAGTTGTTTCCATCCAAAGCTTTATATATTATATCACTTTTTGACATATTGAATTGTTTTAAATGTTAGATCTCATGTTTGCATTTTTTAAATGAAGCGGCTCATCTATATTTCTACACACCCAAAATCAATCACACCCCTTATCAACATCAACTAAAAAAAGTAATAACTATCCCCCTAAAACAAATAAATTATATCATTCGACATTCACATTGAATTGTATACATGCAATTGCTAATTATAATCCTATTAACATAACATAACCACTCATTGTAAGGAATTCCATTCATATGCATCTTTTAAATATTTGATTCTTTGTATTATGTGAACAAACCCTAAACATTCGTCAATTGTCAAATGAGATTAAATATTCATTCAATATAAGAAAAATTTTCATTTATCATTTTGATTGTCTTTATAAGTAGGGGAGAGGAGCCAGTCATCGTGACAAAAACTGTTAATTTAATAGTCAATAATAGAATATTCAAATCCCCTAAACTCACATGAAAGTTCCAATAAATAGAAATAAAATGGCACTTTTTTGGTAATTAAAATACTAGACAATAAAAAGTGTAAATTTTATTATATTAAAAAAAACATGATATTAAAAAGACAGTAAATGATGCAAGTATTAATACATTTGTGTATTCAACATGTCTAGGCATATAAAAATTCAATCTATATTTTAAAATGAGTAGTGAAGATAACTCTCATTATTACAAACATTTATTTAAGTTTGAATATATTTTTAAACTTAAAAAGGCCATGTCATTTATAATCATACACACTTTCATTCAAAAAATTGAAAGACTTCATTGTCACAATAAGACACAACTCCAATCAAATACCACATTAAATTAAACTTTTTCAAATAATAAATGTCAAGTCATATCCATACTGCCGCTTCTTTCCATCCCATCTACAAGCATTAATGGTAAACCTACAAAAAAACACAAATTGTAAGGCTCAAGAAACACTATGCATATATTGAAGGGGTGGAATTCAAACAAATATATCTCATCTAAGAATTCACCGTAGCCATTAGATTTATCATCTCATCACTCTCAATCCAAACTCACCAATTTCAACAAATCACAAACAAGCACATGGATCAAGCACCCAATAACACTTCAACAACTTCTATAAATACATTCCATTGTTCAACAATCAAATTTCATAATTTTTCCCAGCAAACTTGAAGCATCAACCCAATATTATTTGCGGTTCTTGATTTTTGTAAGAATTTAAAATCTTCCAATATTGAAACAAAATTATTTGCATTCTCGGCTCAAGTCTTTTTCCATTTGTAGGAAATTATCTTTGAATATATATAGATATTCTAGTTTAGTTATTCTACATAGAAACCCTACAAATAATATATATATGAAACATGCATAAAATAGTTTTTTTTTATTTTCATTTAATAGTTCAGTTTATTATACTGGCAGAAAACCTACAAATAATATTCCTAAATTCCCAAGAAGCTTGGAAAATTAAATTACTTGCAACTTAAAAAAAGGTAAATATAATATAAACAACTACCAGCAACATGATATTCATTAGCTAGTTCTGTATTATATAAAAGTATAAAATAAGAAGATGATATATATATATATATATATATATATATATATATATATATATATATACACACACACACACTCATTAATGGTGTGTATATAAAACTCAATTGAGTTAATCTTTTTTTGGCATAACTTATTTGCAGTATTTTGTGTGTCTGGAAGCTTGAACTAGACCCATTTTATGCATGTTTCATATATATATATATATATATATATATATATATATATATATATCTTATTTACAGGTTTAATGTTCCTGAACTAGAATATCTATATTTATACTAAGTCATTTTCCTATACACAACAGATATATGTATACACATATGCATACTACAGTTTCCAATACACACAAAAAACTTGCACATAAGAAGGTAGTGAATTTATAAATCTATATAATTTGAGCTTCATATACACACTACAATTGACAATAGTAGTATTTACAACTGTATATAAAACTGGAGTAGATAATGAATATAGTGTTACTGGTAATTATTCATATTATATTTAATTTCTTTTTAGTTTCTGGTGCCACACACATTTTTAATTTGGTATTCAATTTAAATGTTATTACATTTAATAGAAAAACTAATTATATACATACATACATACATACATACATACATACATACATACATACATACATACATACATACATACATACATACATATATATATATATATATATAACATCTTGCATTCAAAATCACTAACCTTGCTTTATTGGTAAGTGGTTAACAAATTCTCTAAAAATATACATTGGCAGATGGATTGCATTTACACTACTGTGATGAAGCCACAACCAGCTGTTATGGAAGTGACAAGTGTTGGTTGTTCATATTATTTCAAAATGCACTGATAATATTCTTTTCTTGTATTTTTTAGGTGTTATTTGCTAACATGAGGAGAAAACAATCACTCAAAAGAGTCCGCCCTACTTACGCCAAAACAAGAGGAGTCATATTTCCACCAACGGAACCAGACAAAGATGAGGTTGGCAACAATGGACCACAACTACAGGCTATAACTATCCAAGTCACTGGAGGGGTAGCAACAAAAAAAAATTAGAATATGTGGAGATTGAGATGAGACTAACATGAATAATGCCATTAAAGAAGTCAAAGAATATGGCTCCTCAACACATGGTGCTGCAAGAAAGTGGGGCATACCTCCAAGCACACTTACTTCATGGTTGTTGGGGATAACCATTAAGAAAACAAAGGGACCACCCAAAATTCTTACTATAGAAGAAGAGCTTGAGTTGGTGCAATTATGTCATGAAATGGCTGATATGGGAAATGGGTTAGAAATCACACAACCTTAAAGCATATGTGGCACAAATATGTGAATCTAGATCCATCCCATTCACAGATGGTATCCCTGGAAACTCATGATGGGCAGGTTTTAAAAGAAGGCACCCAAATTTAATTTTGAGGACAGTAGAAGGCCTTGATAGAGATAGGGCAGTAAGTCTAAGACCATCTATTGTTAGTTCTTTCTATCTAAATTTGTCCTCTGTTTATAAAGCTAACCTATATGAGCCAAGAAAAATATGGAATTGTGATGAAACTAGATTACAAGTAGGAAGAAATTGTGGTATGAGAGTGCTTGCTAGAAGAGGAAGTAGAAGTGTCCCATACATAATCCCAAAAAGTAGAGAATGGATAACCATATTATGTTACATGTCAATGCTGCTGGACAAAGCATCCCTGGTTTCTATCTTTTCAAAGGGAAGAAACAATTATAGAATTACATAGCAGGTTGTGAGCTTGGTGCTTGCATGGCAGCACAATCTCATGCATTGATGACAAAGGAGTTATTTATGAAATGGTTGCATCATTTTGCAGCATGTGTTCCTGGTGGTGTGTCTCCAACTAACAAGCATTTACTGATTTGTGATGGTCACGGTTCTCATGTGGCTCTAGGAACAATTCAAGAGGCGTGGAGTTTGGGGATAGATTTACTTACTTTACCAGCACACACTTGTCACAAATTACAACCACAAGATGTCAGTGTTTTTGCTCCATTCAAAAGTTACTTCAAAGAGGAGAGGCATAAATGGCTATTTGAGAAACATGGGATAGATGTCAATAGGGCAGAATTAGCTACATTGGGGAGTAGGGCTTTCCAAAAGGCTCTTTCCCCTAAAAATATTAAATCAAGTTTCAAGAGGACAGGTATATGGCCTCTTAATCCACATGCCTTGGATGAGGACATGGCACCTAGTAGAACATTTGACACAACTAGTCGAGATGAATCACATGCAGTAGAAAATATATTAAGGCTAGCTAGAGATAATTTAAGGTGTCAAACAGTGAGCTGTGTAGTGAAGATGTTGAGATTGTGCTCAACACACAAAAAAGTAAAGAATGTGATGTTAAACATATTGAACAAAATACAAATGAATCTGTTCAACAACAAGCTTCAACTCAGACTAGAGGGAGTCAATTCAGTGATTCGCTAGCACTACCTACCCAAGTTAGTTGTCCTGATTAGATGAAAGAAGCTGATCTTAATCTTGGTGTCAATTTGAACAACATTGAAGAAGACACCTTATGTACTCCCTCACAACCATCAATACTTCATGAGTCAGATGTGGTCCACTACTTTGTCAACACTCTAGATGAGGAACAAATTGATGCAGCAGAGTCAGAGGAAGCATATATTAGAATAGCAAATTGTGACAAAACTTTTGAGGAAAACAGAGGACAAAGTTCCATTTCTAAATTTTTGAAAATTCCAATGGAAAGGGTGAAGGTTTCATCAAGGTCAAATTGCAATGATGGAATACGATTAAGTAGAGAATCCCAACTCATCACTACTGATCAATATATGGAGCTGCTCAAGGAAAAAGAGAAGCGAAAGAAAGAAATCGAAGAGTTGAAGCAAAGAAAAAGGGTACATATGCAAGAGAAGAAGGGAGAGAGAATTGCTAGAAGGGAACGAAAGGAACAAGAGAAGATCAGAAAGGAAATTAGAAGGCAAGAAAAAGAACATTAGAAATCGATGTAGAGGCAAGAAAAAGAGATGAAGAAAGAGCAAGAAAGGATCCAAAGAGACCAAGAAAGGAAGGAGAAAGAGTTTGAGAAGGAAAGAAGGGAGTTGGGAAGGAAAAGGAGACTTAGTACTCCACAAAATCCTTTTCCTGAAGAACACCCATTATTGAGGGAATTAATTTCCATGCATTTTCCCCAATTGATGTCAGTACATAATATTCAACCTGGGGTAAGTGGTTCCTATCCATCCTCAACACTACCTTTGTAGAAAACCAACATTGGAACTCAACCACTAACATGCAACACATCAACTTCAAGCATGGTCATAGATTCACCACCACTATTTCCTGGTTTTTGGAAGCAGGTGCCATAGATAGTATAAAAAAAATTTGGAGGCTTGTTAGGGCCATTCGAATAGTATATAAAAGATATATTTTGATAATTTCATGGGCCAAATATATTTCTAATTGTTTGTTGCTTTGAAAATCTATCAGTTAGACAGGTCATGGGGAAACAAGCCAACAGTATGCATGGCATAGCCCCTCTTTGAGACAACAAAGTGAAACTGGTTTATTGTTATTCTATCAAGCAGGAATATGTGCAAATCTACACTATTCTAACTTCAGGGGTTTGGGATCTCATCCCAGTAGAGGTAGTTCCAACTGCGAACAGAAATGGTAAGAGGGAAGGAACGAAGGAAGGTAGATCTGAAGGGAGAAAAGAAATGAATTCCAAGATAGAAAGGTCGGAGGGTTTATGCTTTGGGCTGGTAGTAAACAGAGCCAAACTTACTTGCATAAACAAACAAAGCAATACTGATGAACATATGACGATAATAAGAATGAATCCAATGGAATAGAAACATAGATCTAACTTAAGAGAGATCTGATGTAGATAACACATATATTGAGCACAAAGTCTTAACATATATATTAATATCTCTTCTGTTACAAGAAGGCACAAAGTCTTTCTCTCTTCACTTCCTTTTTAATACAAAAAAAATGTCCACCTGGAATACAACAAGTATTCCAGTATTTATAGAAGGAGAAGGAGAAAGAAGACAAAAAGAAACCAACCACTATTTACAAAATATCTTACAAGATATTTACAAAATATCTAAAAAGTCAAAAGTTGACTTTGGGCAAGTTTTTGGATGGCAACATCCCATGGTGCAACATGGATGATGTCATCGTAAATGCCAACATACTTTTTAAATATTTTTACAAAAAGATCGAAGCGTACACAAGAAGAGAAACTACTCATCGTCATCTCTTTGCTTGAATGGAAGTGTCTTGCTTCTGATCAGGAGAGGCGATGTGACACTAAGCTCGGTATTCCATAAACTTGCTAATCATGGTCTGAAGTTGATTATGATCAGGACCCTTGAAATGGTCATCAATAACTTCGCAAGTTTCTTTTTCAGTCTTGAGCTTGTCAGGTAGCCTGGCGTACTCTTCGCATGCCTCAATCAAGTATCCAATGAAATCGTGGCAAGCCAGAAGGTTATTGATAGACTCTCGGTCAAAAGTGACCTCTAGCGCCAAACCTTGGGTCGCGATAGCCTTGAAGAGATTGATTGTATCATCTGCCTCCCTCAAGGTGAACGCTTCACTGAGCATCTCTGGAGCCATCTTTGTAACCGTCTGCTCCATGTTGTACTTTGCATCCAGGGCTTCATCCTTGATTTTATCTATCCTCTCCAGGATATACTCCATTTGATCAACCCGATAATCTAAAGCTACGAGAGCTTTGTTATGTGCTCGCAGGGTGATCAATGACACCGACCTTTAATAGGTCATCAACGGAGTAGTTGACCATTGCTTGAAATGTTTCATGTTACAATCTGGCATTGTCCAACTCCTCAGAGAGGGATCCTGCTACTGCTTGTAGCTCCTTATTGGCCTGACCTATGTCCTGGTAGAGCACAGTGAATTTCTTGATCATTTCCTCACTATCTCTGAGGATTCGCTCTATCCAGGAGGACACTGCCGCTCCTTGTTTCACCAATCTTGGCACGTATTCATTTATCTTGTCCTGACTGAGAACTTCAGTAGGCTCGGCGGCAGTCATAGGAGGAGCGTTTCCCATTCTCTATAAAGCTTGGAGGAGATGTTTGTTTTGTTCCTTTAGTATCCTCTTCTCCTCCTTTGCTTCTTGAAGTTTCTTACAGAGGGCATCTACTGCAGACAAGGCCTCTCCTTGCAGGCTCTCAGATGAGGTTCCCATTGTGACTTGAGTCACTGTAAAGTCTGTAGGAGACAATCTTTCTTCTCTTTGGTGGGATCAAGATATGCAATCTCCATGACTCTCTCTCCTGAAACGCTCTTAGAGAAAGTGAGTTATAATTTTTGCTTCTTTGGTCCCTTCTTCGGAATGACAGAGAAGTCCATGGGTGCTATGGGAACCTTTCTCTTGAGTTGACCCAGATGGTCAGAGATCCAGCTTGGACTTATGGGAGAAGGAGTAGAGGAAATGGAAGAAGAAACGGGAGTGAAAGGGGAAGCAACTGAAGAGGCCGCAGGGAAAGAACGTTGAGACACTTGGTGGTGGCATTGACAAGGAGTCTAACGCACTATTGCTTGTAGGGCCTGGAGTTACTACAGGAGAAGAAAAGGAGATGGAGGTGGAAGGGATCTGTAATGGGATGGAGGGAACACTAGGTGACAGATCCGTGAGAGAGGAGAAGATGGAAGAGGTGGGAGATGGAAGGGAGGAAGGGAGAGAAGAAGAAACATCCATTGGGATAGATGCTTCAACGACAGGGGGAGGAGAAGGAGCGGAAGAAGGAATGGTGGGTACCTCAGTGGTTGTAGCTGTGACCACATCCTGAGTGGATGTGTCCGTTGAAACTTCAGTGGTCTCTTCTTCTTTACCTGGAGACACCAGGTCGACCACTTGCTTCTCAGGAGCAGTAGGAGGGCTTTGAGGAGCTTCTTCTTGTTTGCTTGGTCCTTCCTCCTCTTTATCTTTTCCTTTTCCTTTCAGCACTTGGGCCGGCCTTGGAGGTGCTCTTCCTGAAGGAGAAGCAGTGAAATCTACCCCAAGGTAGATGAGACCATTCTATTTGCACCAATGTTCGGTGCGCTGCAACGTGTGCTTGACCCTTTCCTGAATGGTCTTTGGTGCCTTGGCTCTGTCAATCTCTGCGAACGGCAATCGTCCCCATCCGTGTCAAGGTAAACTTGATCAATTTCTTGATCAGGCTCTTGGAATCCTTTTGGAATGATGGCCACGCCATAGTGTTTGATCTCTTCTAGAGCCAGCCTGGAGTGATCCTTTTGCCTGAGATCTATTTCATGTGTCAGGTCGATGTAGATGTCCTCAATCTCAGGAACATGGATAGGATCAATTTTTACCTTTGGGAGGCAACCACGGCAATCGAAGGTAGGCCTGGCTGGGAAGTTGTGCTTTAGATTCAGCAATTCAAGCTCGGCATACATTTCCCGTGCTTTGGCCAGTGTGGTGCAGGTGTATCGGCCCACTGTAAGGGGGAATGGAGTTCCTCCCTTCTTTCTCTTCATGCATCTCTCATGGTATGTGATTAGTTGCCTTGACAACTCTAAGAGAATCAGCTTGGGCCCCGCATACCTTGGTAGCTTGGTCGGTTCACCCTCAAAATTCACCGCCTGAGATATGTGAATGTGGGAAACTGAGTGAACAATGCTCCCCACTTCTTTGTGACAGTGACCACACTGGGGCTAGTTCGACCATGTCTCATATTCGGCCTCAATAGGCAGATCACCTCATAGAAGAAGGCGTCGTTGATTTTTGAGAATTGGGGGATGTTGTTCTCGAGCCTTAGCTCTGGGTAGTATTCATATATTTTGACCTGGGGCCATACCCCATTTCGATGTCAGGCCTGCGAAATCTCTCGCTGATGCTGCAGCGTATACAACGTAGGAATTCATATAGAACTTCCCAGTTGTCATGACCTGTTGAAGTTGCTGAGAGATGGTGTCGCTGATGATTTCTCCCCAGCCAAAACATTGCTCAGGCACATTCTTGCTCATGGTCTCTAAATACCTCAGCATCCATTTATGGAAGTGATGGGCATCAGGAAGCCCAAATACTCTGCTCAGGAAGGTGATTGTATCACTCAGTTCCTCATTGAAGTCACTGCGGTGGATGGTCTGTGGCCATCTGCTCACCGGCTTCTTGTTTTTCAGATATATCTCATTCATCATTTGCATGCACTTGTCCTCATTGTCATCCCATGCCTTCTTGCAGTCTTCTAGGCTTATGGCGACGTATTGCCTGTGATGAGGAATGCCCAGGGTTATTTCAAAATGACGAGCTGTGAGGTCGATGACCGTCTTTCCCTCTTTATCTTTGACACATCTTGTGTCCTTGTTATAGCATCGAGCCACCAACATGATGAACTCGTTATTAACAACACTTACTGGCAGCCCAGCTGCAAAGTGCAATCCACTACCCACCAGTTTGTTCATCCAGGGGCCACTAGTTTCCTGGTTGGTTCTCGCCCAGAAGTCCTCCATATCAATGTGCCCAAGTTCGGAGTCTCTGATATCGAGATCACTCTCTGCGTATGAGTCAGGCATCCTGACTTTTTGATATTTATACTTCATCTCTTGCTCTGTCAACTTTGCTTTTCCTTTAGACTTGGTTGGATTTTTGCTTGATGAAGACATGTGTGAGCTCGAGGATAGCTGTTGTTGTTCTGCAAGGAGAATCAAGGAGGTCCAACACAGAAGAGCCATGTCAACCATCATGTTATCCATAATAAAAGCTTGCAGAAAGAAGAATGAGCAATTATAAGGCTTAGGGCGCAAGGCACAAGTTCACAACATGCTGCAGAGGCTTAAAAAGGTTGGGCGCACTTTTGGGGATGTCAACATGTAAAAAGGTGTGCCTGTGTTGATAGGAGAAAAGCTGCGCCAAAGGGTTATAAAGGGCGCACTTTTGGAGAGTGTTGCACAAAAGGTTTTAGCGCCAAGGAGAAAGGCGCGGGGCATGATTTTGCAACACACAACATGGCATGTTGATGTCAAGGATCATGCGCCTGTGCCTTTAGAAATTCACTTTAGCTGGGCACTGAAAAGGATGGTGTTGCATGGACTTTTAAGTGTGCCCAAGGGTAATATGTTGAAAGATGTTGCAAAAGGAAAACTACTTGCTTGGAACACACAACATCTAATGTTGATGTTGGATTGCACCTAAGCAAAGGATCTGCTAAGTGTTTATACTAGGTGCATGGGGCAGTGCGCCAAGGCAGGACTGTGGGGTTTGCAACATGAAAGGACAGTGCGCCAAGGCCAAAGGAAAAGATGATTTTTGCACTTTCTTTGATTTCTTTTCACTTTACATGACCTTTTCTCTCTCTTTGGTTTTGCAAAATGGTAGGGAGGAGAGGGACTTTTGCAAGGAAGTAGGTAGATATATAAAGGATGGCTTCTTCTGAGGCAGAGCCTTCTCAGATTTGCAGATCTGGAAGGAGGGATAAGGCGGTTTCTAGATGGTTATGGATTGGTAGTTTATTCATTTTAGATTTAACCTTTTAGATTTACAACAACCCAAAACCTAACAATAACCAAGAAACAAAAACCACAAACAATAACAAGAGTGATAAAATCCACTTACCTAGTTTTATAAAGGATGAAGGACGACTTTGGGGTCCACAAACTTGAAAAATGGAACGCGGGCGTGACAAGGATAGCTGACAGGCACAGAGAAATACTTTTCACAATTTTCAATTCATGAAAATGACAGGTGTTAAGCGCCTATATATAGAAAATTTGGCATTAATTACCCCACCAACTTTCTTTGGCGCGGTTTTCCGAGTGTCGACACAGGTTTAAATGCGCCTTGGCGCAAGTTGGTTAGCGTTGACATAAAATTTTCAGCGCCTTAAGCGCATATTCCATGATGTCAACATGATGATTTCAGTGCCAAAGGATATAAAGGGGCGCAATTTTCATGATGTCAACATGATATCTCTAGCCTAAGGGAATTTACTTAGCGCACATTTTGATGTGTTGACATGCCGATTCTCGCGCCTTAAGCACACATTTTAGGCGCAGGTTTGATGATGTTGACATGTTGTTTTCTGTGCCAAAGGATTTTCTAAGGGGCACACATTTTGATGTGTCGACACAACATTTCTTGCGCCTAGTTCAAAAAAGGTGAAAATGGCTAAGTTATTAAAACTTGATTTCCGGAAGGGGGTTTTAGGCCATTTTGAACGTTGTCAGATCTCTTCAGGGGACCAAAACGAAATTTTGGTATGGTTATCTGCAAAATTCCCCTTGTCAATTTTACAGGATAACATCGTTGTAAGGCCATGGCTGTTTTTTATTGTTGTACTCGTAGCCACATATGATATCATAAGTAATAGATGACCAATATATGTTTTTATATGTACACTTGCTTGAAATATGTAATGAAAAACAACATAGTTTCATATTTTCTCTAAAACAACTCTGTTCCATAAAAGAGAATCAAATTGTGTTTCATATATTTCTCTAAAACAAAATCGTAACATCTTTTCTATTTTCAACAAATTAGATGCAATACAATTGATAATATTTGATCCAAATTACACACAACAATCATGCTCTGTTCCTATCATTGCCTTAGTGAGGGCAGTATCCTCACCAAATTTCCCAGTATCAATGAGGGCAGTACCAGTAAGGATGTTCATTCATCTGATTCCCTGCCAAAAAAAAAAAAGGATGCAAAAGAACAATTCATGATCAAATGGTTAGAAATATAGTTCTTCTTAAAATTTGTATTTAGATTGTAACCAGGTAACAAAATATTTCCCATGGTATTTTTTGTGTTCAAAAACACAATTCGGTCTACAAGTTGAGGGCGATTTCAAGGCATGAGCAAACTGTGGCTTTCTAGATTTCTGCGTTTCCACAGCTGGCCATTTGGAGTGACCAAAAGTAGTTCCTATTGCATCGCCAAAAACGTGTCAGTATCTCTCTCTCTCTCTTTTCAATTGATAAGCCAAAGTTACAGGGGATACTTTATTTTTTTCTATTCTACAGGACCACAGTCGAAAAGTAGTACAAGATTAGAAAACTTGCCCTTGTAAGCTTGCAAATGAGAGGATTTTTCCTTGCAGAATTTTTCATAAGCCAGCTAAAACGTCCATGAATATGTTTTCAGAGCTTTATTACACTGCAAATTACAATAGCAAACAGTTGTTACTTCTACTGCCAGCGGATTTCAAACTACATAGAAAACAAGGGATTTTAATGTATACGTACCTCCTTACAAATATTCGTTGCATCTTTGATGAAGTTTTTCCTGTACAGTGTATGTCAGCAATTATAAAATAAGTATTTGAAAGCATTGACAGAGAAATGATGAAAAAGGGTATTGTGGGGTTTCCTTTCTTTGACATATTTGAGCTTCGCCCCTTCTAGAATGGCCTTCTCTTCAGATGAAACGCTGAAA
Organism: Taxus chinensis; assembly: GCA_019776745.2. NCBI lineage: Eukaryota > Viridiplantae > Streptophyta > Pinopsida > Cupressales > Taxaceae > Taxus > Taxus chinensis. The sequence continues at coordinate 727,049,308 of CM034152.1, read as the reverse complement.
CCAAACATTCAATAGCTTAAACCAAACAATGAATAGCTTAAACCAAACAATGAAATGCAAGAGCTACCCAATCCCTCTGTGTGAACAACAACCCAATCCCTTTGCGTGAACTAGCAACACGAACAACTACCCAATCCAATGTCGCAGATCTTGAGCTCGGAAAAGGAAATGAAAACGAGCATCATAATTCCTATTGATTCGGAAACAAATCCATAAACGAGAAGCATTACCTAGATGAGGCTCCTGACCTCCATAGCGACCAACGCGAAGCAAGGAAAATAGCTTCTAGATTTGGAAAATGGAGATCTGTACATAGTCGACAGGAGAATGGAGGGAAATTAATGACAAGCAGTAGGAGTAAATACTGTAATGAATGGCGTAGGCTACATCATCTGACGAGTGGCACTCCCTTAACAACTGGCGATGGTGTTCATAATTAATGGTTAAATGTAGTCCATCTCCCATAATACGTTGCCAAAAAATCAATAATCACTTAACAATAAAAAAATGTTTGGTAATTTTTAATACACCTCGTTATATTTAAAACTAGTTTTTATATTAAATTTAATACCATTAAAATTGAATAGTATTACCTTTTTGTTTTGTTCCATTATTGGATGATGAAACTTCAATGAATAGTGTATGGTTTTTTAACATGTAATTTTAATACCTTACAAAAATTGCTTTAGAAAATACATGTGGGATGATCACTTTAATACGTAATGCAAATTTGCAAGTGGAAAATATGTTAAAATATAAAAGGATGTTTTTAAAAAAGTACAATTTAAAATATATGTGTGTGAAAAATTCACGATGACTTGGTCCTCTCCCCTAAACCCCAAAGCATTAGTCAATTATTCAAACCCATCGAATATTCATTCAATATAAGTGCTCTTTTTTGGTCATACGTGGAAAATATATATTATAATGAATTTTAAAATATTGTATTCCCATCCATGTTTTCTACCATCGTGGTCTTCTGTTCTCGAACGTGACTCAGTTTTCTTTAATCTTACGTATCTTTGAATGAACTCCTCAACGTGTTTTGCAATTCTTATCGCACCTAATAATTAGGGCATCAAATCACACCTAGCTCATTCACTATATACGTGAAAAATATTTTTTAACATGAAATCCTGACGATCTATTTTATTTTAAAAAGAAATATCTTAGAAAAATCTATTGGAACAGCATTCCACATTGTAGTTAGAAATGTTGATGAATTAAAAAATTTGTATTATACGTTGTAATTTAAAATATTATGGATTAAAAACAAAATTACAATTTTTTAATTTTTTTTTATAAACTATCAAAAATTCAAATTTATTATTTATTATTTTATTCTCCATTTTTTATTATTATTTTTGTTTTGATTAATTTGTTTCAATTTTAAGGTATATATATTAGAGTCTTTCAAAAAAATTGAAGAAAAATAATTAAAAATAAATTTGGGTTAAAAGCTTTTTGAATGTGGTTTTTTATTTTTATTAAGATTCATTAAATTATATAGAATGTTTGGATGGTTTTGGTATAAAAAATTCTTAGATTTAGTTGTTAAAGATTGAGGGGTATCTAATTTTCTCAAGGGATAATTGTGGCACAATCCCTTATTTATTGGTATCTCTTAAGATTTCTATCTTAATAGATGGTTAGGCAATACATTTTCCACCATCATACATATCACTAAACTACAACTAATTTGATTGGATTACAATACTGAGGAAGTGTAAGATGTACTCTTTCGGCTAAACATTACGATTAAGGGTAGATTTCAATCAGTCAAAGTCACCCAAGCATCGATCCTGACATATTTTCATGCTTTAAATATTTTAATTATATAGTATTGAATATATGTATATGTAAATCAGCAATCTCCTTGAGCTAAACAACCATAACTACATAATCTAATCTATCAAAATACCCAAGCACTCACCGTGGTCATGGTCTATTCGACTCCCCATATTAAATATCTAAAACAATTTATACCTAAACGAATAGATAAATATAAATATACATCATCCTCATCACCTTTTGATAAAAAAACACTTTTAAATATAACTAACTAGAATTTCATTACTATTAAAATAATAATAATAATTTTCAAATATTTTTAAACTAATAAACATAGCATTAAATTGGATATTTATTTGTGAATTTTAAAAAAATCAGTGAAACATAATTAAAAATCCTCGTTTGAAACGTGACCTATGACTTTGTTTTGGTTGGACTATGTTATCGGTGGGGCATTCTTTCTAAGTGAATCAAAAATTCTGACTGACTTTCTGTGTGCATCTCGTAATCTTGGTTTGTCAAGAATTACATTCGTTCCTTCTTACCTCTCACGAGTCGTCACGACTTTCTGTCTGCATCTTCTGGGCTGACATTATGGTTGATAATAAAAGAATCCCATGATCTTTAGGACATCTATGTTTTTCGGGCAGTGTGTTGACCGACTGCAGGTCAAAAGACTGTCTAAAATGTATCTAAAATCACACGCATTTTCTTGTTTGTTGTGCTTCCTATTACTCCACTTTTAACTGCAAACATATCCATTTTCTTGTTTGTTGTTACTTATATAGGTAACAACGTAATACGTTGTTTCTTTTTCCGTCAAATCTTCGTTTGAAGTTTTTTAAAAGGAACCGGCGTCATATGATTTCATAGGTGAGTGCGCAACAGGATGGTGGGACACGAGAAATAGGACGCGGGGGTCCCCGGATTCAAGGCCAACTGAACACAAGGATAGCATCGGTCAAAGTTTTGTGCAAGTTCACGTTGATTGCGAACCTGCGTAATGGATAGGCTCATCGTCCATGTACTGCCGAAAACCAGAAACGTACGCAATATATAAGAAGTTTCCCCAGTTTCACTGCCGTGTAGAATGTTGCCTTCCCTTTCATTTTATTTATAAATATCCCCTTCCTTCGTTAATCAATCACCCAACTTATCTGCAATTCTAGTCTTGTTGGTAAATTAAAGTGAGAGCAATATTAATGGAAGCGTGCAGCAGAAACCTGTCACCCACTTGTGGAGACATGACAACCATTCTCAGTATTGACGGGGGAGGCGTTCGTGGGATAATTCCCGCAACTATTCTTCAATTTCTCGAGGAAAAGCTTCAAGTATATATATATTATGCTGCCATTCCCTGGATTAACTGTTTTTGTGTTTTGTTTAGGCATTAATGAGATCCATTCCCGGACAGTGCATTAATTTGAATTTGGTGTTATAACTTGCAGGAATTGGACGGTCCAGATGTGAGATTAGCTGATTATTTCGATGTGATAGCCGGGACAAGCACAGGAGGACTGGTTACTGGAATGCTAACTGCTCCCAACGCAGAGAACAGACCATTATTTGCAGCCAAAGATATTACACACTTCTATTTGGAGCACTGTCCTTCAATTTTTCCAGCTAAGAAGTTAGTAAATAGATTACAATTCTTACATTCATTTTCATTTGGTATATAAGAGAAATGGGCAACTAATTAAGTGAGGTTGAATATTGAATTGTTAACAGAGGGTTTTTAGGATGGCTGCGATCATTGTATGCTTTTATTCGAGGGCCCAAATACTTTGGGGATTATCTGCACAGTCTCGTTCATAAAATGGTGGGTAACATTCGACTGCATCAACTGCTGACTAACGTGGTAATTCCCACATATGATATCCATTTAGAGCAGCCCGTAATATTCTCCACTTTTGAGGTAATTTCAACTTTTCTTGAAAGACTTTTTTTTTTGAGCTGTGCTTAAATATCGCGTAGGTTAGGTTGTTAATAATTAAGCTAATTTAAAAATTAAAAAAAAAATCAAAAATATATAAGGCAGTGGTAGCCCCCTTGCCCCAGAAATGGATATGATGATAATTGGGTTTGTCATGTATTATTACCCTTATAATATTATGATAATTGGGTAGGAAATTATAAGATATATTAAAAATTAATTTTATTTTTAAGGTCGAAAATATTTTAATCATTTTGGTTGTATTTTATGTAAACATACTTGATATTGAAGTTTTATTTTAGAAAATAAATTTTCCAAATGTTCTGATTTAATTGGTGTGTATTACAAATAAAATGTAATAAAGTTGTTTAATTCACTGTGGAGGACAAATGAATTTTTCCATAAATTATCCCATAACCACAAAAGATACGAAAAAGAACATACATGACAATCAAATAGGTTCGACCCATAGTACTGATATATGGTGTGAATACAAGATTGATTTATATTTCCTTTTATTTTTTCAAACAATCTCTAATGTTATGATCAAGGGAACTTTGATTTCTTTTTATGATGGTCAAATCATTTTAAGATAATTACAAATCATTTCAAGATTGTAAGCTAATTATATTTATGATGATGTAAAAGGTGTTGCTTAGTCGTTCACCATGGTAAAATACCATAGTAATAAATAAGGAACGAGGAAGAAATTGTACCCCAGACAAAATTAGTGAAATTAGATACCCCCAATGATTTGTGTCAATAACCAACTTTATTGTCTAGATCGAAGCTTACATGTTCAATAAGCCCATACATATTTTTCCAATCTAATTTTTTCATGGACATTACTACATTTCTTCCTATCTTTTTCTTTCTAACTAGATAATCCACATTTTCTACATGTTATATGCAGGCTCAACAAAATATATTAAAAGATGCATATTTATCTGATATATGCATTGCCACTTCAGCAGCTCCAACATATCTTCCTGCTTATTATTTCAAAACAAAAGATTCATTAGGAAACACCAGAGAATTCAACCTCATAGATGGAGGAGTAGCTGCTAACAATCCAGTAAGTGGTTAATTGTTCAACTCTAGTTCAACTCCAAAGGAATTATAAAGTTCTAATCTAGTACTTTTTAAAATTGTACTTTCAAATCATTTTACAGACCTTACTTGCTATAAATGAAGTGGCAAAAGAGTCTCTCAAGCCGGACCAACAATGGGTATGCCCATCCAAAGCAAAGGTGAATTAATTACTGAAAATATTCATTCAATTGTGTATTTACATGGACCATGTAGTGTATGTAACAAGTATTAAGGGGACATGGAAATTTTTAACAGGACCATAGCAAGTTTTTGGTGTTGTCTATTGGAACTGGATATAAAACAACACGCTACAGGGCCATTGATGCTGCAAAATGGGGACTATTGTCATGGTTATCAAAAAATGGGAGGACGCCTATATTGGACACTTTTATGCAATCAAGTTCAGACATGGTGGATATTCATGCTTCTGTCATCTTCCAGGCTCATAACTCCGAACAAAACTATCTTAGAATTCAGGTATATTAATTGGTTATTATTTATTGTGGAATTTGACCTCCATAATTGAATTTCGTAGAAACTTTTTATTTCAATGATATTTATATGAAAAATTATTGTTTTGATTATATTTTATTCTTTTTATTTGGAATAATAATTATAATATAAAGAAATCCTAATAATAGAGAGAATAAACAATCATTAATAAATGGAAGGGTACTAATATTATACTCCATTTAAATGAGCTTCCCACATTCTAATTCTCTCATCTTGTAGTAATTGAAGATTGTTATAGTCATATTTTGCATGATGCATTTGTAGTAATAACTATAAATAAAGTGACATATTTAAGTTACATAAGCACTTAAATATTTATCGACATCATGAGTTGTAAATGTTTATTAATTTAGACTTCTCGTCCTAATATAAATAGAATATTAGATTCAGTTTAAAAAATATAATAAACATTAATGTTGAAATTCGGGTAGTTGTATTCATATTAAAACCATATAATAATTTTCAATAAACATAATCTTTTCACATTATGAAATAAATGATATCTACGAAGTGACATGTGAAATCCATATATAGTTGTAAGAAAAGTAATTATAATATTGAATTGATATTATTACTTTAACTATATAGAAAAGTTTAAACAACTAATTATATACCAAATAAATATTTTTTTATAAATAAATGTATTAAATGTTTTTTCTTTGAATTATATTTAAAAAGATATAAAATTGAACTATTTGATTATAATTGATAGAGAAGAACGATTTTTTTATAAAAAAGATTGTTATAATAATTTAATACTCTTTAACATAAACCACGATAATAAATAAATAAATAAAAAGGAGTATTGAAATTGTGCAACTACGTGTTTTGAACTTTATTTACCATGTGATCTAATGTTTTTTTATATATTTAGGAAAACGGATTAACAGGGGATGCATCTTCTGTTGACATCTCCACCAAAGACAATCTTGAGAACCTTGTGAAAATAGGAAATAATCTCTTGGATAAGTTTGTATCCAGAGTCAATTTAGAGACTGGCGAGTTTGAAGAAGTTATGAAAGAGGGTACCAACAAGAATGCCTTGATCAGGTAAAAATCAATAGATTCCTTTCACAAAAAAAAAAATACTTAATTGTTTTAGTCGTAGTCAAAAGGGAAAAAAAAAAAAAAACAATGGTATTATCCAATAATGTTATGAAAGTAATGTTTATAATCAAATGATATTATTAGTGTTAATAATGGTTTATTGAACTGGTTGTAGATTTGCAAAGAAACTCTCAGAAGAGAAGAAGTCACGACTCTCCTCATCCACACCATCGGGGGATATGGCTACAAATCATGTCCATAATTTCTAAAGTATTGAAATTTGTTTTTGCATAGTTTAATATACTATAACAATAACAAGGTTTATTTGGAGCATTAAGTAGTGCCACATGCAAGGATTAAGTAAAAATTAAATTTTTTACTTTTATGTAATTCTTCATTAAAAGTTTTGAATGGTATATTTTTATGCAATTCTTCATAAGTGTATTGAATTAGAGAAGGTCACAAAGAGTAATTAGTTCACGTGAATGTGAAAGAAGTGAAATAAATTTTGTATTTCAAAATATTATATATTTTATAATTATGTTTGCATTAATTAATTTAGTTTGAATTTTAATTTTAAAAAATATTACATAATGAATTTTAATTTTAATTTTAAAAAAATCTTAACAAATATTTATGTTTTTATATAAATTTAATATTAAAATTAAATTTGGGATAATTTTGAATTATTTGATTTTATATGATTTATATGAGTATCTAATTTAAATATCTTAGTGGTATGATATATTTAGTGATTTGTAATCAAAAATAATTTACAAACACACCTTTAAAAATTGCTCAAAATTTGATTTTTTCGATTTTAATTCAATTTTACAATTTTCCCGTGATTGATAATTGATTAAAAATGTGAGATAAGACTGTGGAAAATAGAAAACCAAGGAAATATAGATAATTTTGACACAAGTAATTGATAATGGAGTTCGAAACGAAGCTTATATCTTCAAGTCCATAATTATGAGATCGATCTATTAAAAATGTACCTCAAACAACTTACAATTTTTTGTACATGGTAAATGACGATCTTTTCCAATCGCCATAACTCAGTGTTCTTCCTACAAGAATAACCCTTCTCTTTACAAAATTTACCACCAAATGCTTCTATCTCAAATACCCCTTTAGGCTTACACAGTCTTCTAACTATCTTTCAATAAAATCCAACTCGTCTATATATAGATTTGAGTCCATGACTTGGTCTAATGGTTGGAACTTATTTTGGCACATGATAGGTTAAGGGGTCGATCCCTCCAACCTCCATCGACAACTTTTTTTGCAAACTTGGGGTATTAATCCCACATTTTGCGTATGGAGTTAGGCGATGTAGTATAAAAATAGTGTTGGTAGTTTTTTACATTGGCTTCGTGCCACTTTTGTTTGGCCACATTGAGGTGGTTAACATATCATTGGTTGGTGGGCTCGGTTTGGCGAGTTAGGTAGGATATGTAGAGATCAATTGAATGGTTTATGTGTGAGTGAGTTGGTAGGTAGGAGAGCTGAGCAAGATACAATTATGAGTTGGGGAGTTGAGGGTTGTTGAGTTGGCGGCTGAGTTAGTTAAGATGACTCGGTGAGTTGAAACCTATACTTGGCATGTCAGAGCATGGTAAAAATGCATAGAATAGTTTTAAATTACAATGAACTTGATCCCACATGTATGGTGTGAAGAAGCACAGAGGTATTTATATGCAAAATATTGACAAAGGTAATATGAAGATACGGAGGTAAAGGTACCCCTCCATAAAAAAAAGTGTGTCAACCCTAGCTAAGGACCCCCAACCAACAAATAGTGGGGCACACCTATCCGATAACGAGTGTCGAAGAACAAAGGTGGAAAATATCCTTTTGTCCAAAACTGCATTGCCACTTATCAAATTTCAATTGGTCCACATGGTGAGTGTGCACGTTTCCATATCATCTCAAATATGTGCGCAAACCCATATTTTTCCATATTGACCTAAATTTCAGTGTGCGATAACATCTGTATACATCATCTATTTTCATAGTTCAACATACCGTTGGAAAGCTCTCGACTATCTCTATGAAGTGAAATTGAATGCAATAGATTTAGGAAAGATTGTAAACTGGTGTTTCTTTATAAGTATCCTCTAGATCACATGTAGTATTTTTTTCCACTCAATTGCCTAGGCGCATTCGCACTTCATCCATATAGATCTGAATGTTCACTCGAAGCACGTGAAGCTACCAGGTCCCTTCTTTATGAAGTCTTGTCAAGATGTTAGCATGCATGTTCATAGTTACCATTACTAGTTCATATACTCAAGGTAAAATCATAACATTCACCATTGCACAGACCAGGTGTAAATCATAATAAATCAGATAAGAATTAAGATCAGATTCACCATACAAGTACCATGATCAAAGACATCAATTACTAGAATCCTATTGGCGATGGGTCTATGCAGAACATTTGCAACTATAGAATATCAAATCCAAAACATGCAAATACGGATCTAACAATCCTCAAAAAATCTACAGGAGTGGAAGTATAAACAAAAATAATTCAAATCACACAAAAAGTACACACACATAATACAACATGTATTATGGTTCACCCAATGTGGGCTACATCCACTAAAGATAGAGATCTCATATATATAATATAACAAGAGATTACAAACCAACTCTTATGCATAAGAGTACATGTATCTCACAAGAGTATCTCTTCCTCCCAGATCTCCAACTGGATCTGCTTGAGTACACTAAACCTGTGCCTCCATACCACCACATGTGTCTCCTCTACGTATCTAACTAGATCTACCTGAGTACACTACAACTGTGCATCTGAAACACCACCAAATATCACATACCTGAAGCTACCTTGCATCTGTCACTATGCAACCAAGCTCTCACAGTACAGTGAATATGTAAATAATACCTCTATAAGGGTCTACCAATTTGCAATCGTAACCATGCATCAAGAAGTAAGTATCTCCTCCAGAAATGTATCAACCTGTGCAAACATGGAGACAACTTCCTCTACAATACTAGATTCCTATGGATCAAAAATACATCATGATCTCACGGATATGTAATACAATATCTCATAACATGCAGATCTACAAGAATGAGCAAATAACAAGATCTCACAATAACCTGTGGATCTAATAAGAAGGAACCCTAAGTGAATTGCATACTATGCAAGCCATTACATGAGACTAGACAATACAAAGGAAATATAGTAGAAGATAATACCATCTTCTCACCAAGAATGTACTTACACTTTCCTTTTGTTCAACTTCTCTCTATGTAAGCTCTTGTCTTCACGCAATCTACTTTTTCTTCTTCTTCATCATCCTTTCAACTAAGGATAGCTCAATTGTTCTATTTCCATATTCCAACCTATCTAACCCTAGTTTTCAAGATTATATAGTCATACACAAACTTAGGGTACAATAGCCATGCAATTATATTCTTTAAATCATATTTAAAACAAAAGCTAGATTAAATCCCGTGGGTTAAATAAAACATTCCACGCATAGGTAACTGATGTCGGTTACTTCCTAACCAATTTCAGTCACTTCCTGGCCCATGCTGGTTGATAACTGACTGATGTCGATCACTTCCTGACTGATGCCAGTAACTAACTAACTAATTTCAGTCACTTACTGGCCGATTTCGGTCACTGTGTAACCCAGCCACTTTGTAATGCATGCTCAAGTGAAGCTATTTAGCTTCACAACCTAACAATCTTCCTCTTGGAGATAAATTATTGAACCTTTGTACTTGTGCCTATACCTGTACCTGTACATCACCGTCCTCTACACGCCGTGAAAACCATCTATCCATCAAACAATTCTCTCATCAATAAAACCAGGAAGATCAAACCATCTTCTCAAACCAATAAGATAAAATCATGACTCACCAAACCTGCACAAAGATACAATTGATCCGTGATACCAAGCCTAAAGATCCACTGAATCATAACACCATACCAATTTTTTGATATCAGGGAATCAAGCCAACCAAGCTCCTCATGTAATAAGCCATCATGACTAACACACCTGCAAGAGCTCCCACTCAAACTGAAGTACTAAGCCTCAATCACATTTGTAGCCATACATGTAAAACTAACCATGTTCTCCATCCATCTATCTATGTCTCCATGCAACCACCAATGCAACTGACCAAGACAAGTCAAACTGGGATATGTGAAAGCAAAACAATATCCTGGATAAAGAAAACCCAAATGAGTTCTACCTACAATAGTGGGTGATCAATCCACAAACCTGCATAACTCAAAGAATCCAAACACTGCAATTTTCAAATCCAGCCCTACATAAATAACTAACATGTCCAATATAATCATCTATATATAACATCTCCCATAGAGTAACATAGTAATCAAGAGGAAATACAAACATACCCTACTCATGCTCAAGGCATCCATGTGTAAATCTAACATTTGCATCATCATAGACTCACAAAACTGAATCTATCCATATGTACAAACTCACCATGTACATCCATCCATATCACCAGGCTCTCTAGAAGCTCCAAGTCTATCCAACTAACTCCATGCTCACTAACTCCAAAGCCACATATGCTAAACTTGTGCTCATCTAATACCAAGTAACAAACATCCATGCAACCATGGTGTCATCAACATCACTGCACAGATCAACCAAGATGAAACCAAAACAAGGGCACCATCTAAAAATGGTAAATAAACACTTATTGTCAAACCTGTGACCAAACCGACCCCGGACACTGGTCACTATCTGACTAACCATGGTTACTAGATGACCGACCACGATTAACCCTAACCGACACCAGTCTCTATAACTAGTCAGATTTTCTCTTTTACACCCTTCAAACTCTAAAAAGTTTCTCTATCATCTAAAACCCAGCTGAATCTAACCATCAAATGCAATCCCATAGGAATATCCAGGCACCACAAAATAAACCAGAAGTGACATCACAAAGCAATAAACTCAAACTACCTGCAAATCCGTGACTTCCCTCCAAAACCAACTTGTGCCTCCTGCCACTCTGAATAGTAGCAATCTCCTTCTCACTCTGCATGTGCATCATTATCCAACCTACAATGCCAACAACCATGGCTTGCTCCTTATGAACATGAAATCCCCTGCACTGCCTCTGATACACCAAGCTCAAAAGCTAATATGTCAGTGAGAAATAAAACCAAATGAAAGAACTATAAAATTGATTCCCTTTCTTCTCTAAGAATACTTCTACATCACAGAAGTTAGGACTTCTTGTGAAGTAGGTGAATCACCTTCTTTTCCATGTGTACTCAACATCTCTCATTACCTGCAACTGTGTCTAATCATGACTTTTCATTGAGGATCTCATCCTTAGACTAGAAACCCTTTTCCTCAAGATTCCCCACAACCGGGAAATAAAAGTCAAACAACACAAAAACCCATGGTGTAAATCTGTGCACACTATCCAAACATAATATCAATTTCTCCAAAGAAAATAAATAAAACATGAATCATATAGAGATACCTGACTCAAAGTCTCAATGGACTAACCAAGCCAACTTCGTCCTCTTTTTGATCTAAACTATGAAGTGATCTACACTGTCTCTTCCATGTACAATCTGTGCAAGAAACTTGATCCTCCAAACCAGGACAAAAAACCATCTGCCCTCTCCTGATGCAAAAACCATGTACAGATAAGTTGTCACAGAGACAGACCATGGTCATCTCCTAACCGACCATGGTTAGGTGATTGATACCGGTTCCTCTGTGACCGACCTTGGTTCTCAGACTGATCGTTGAATGCTGACTGGAACGAACTCAATGCCACACAATTTTGGCATAGATACACCACACCAGGTGCCTACTTCGACCAAAGCTGATAGTTGAGTTGAGCCATTCATTTCAAGAAGCATCCAAATCTCATACAAAAAACAATACAAAAACAATAAATGCAATAAATTTACATCAAGATGAAATACATCACCTTACCAGCACCAAGATACTCAACCGCATCTTCAACTGAAGTAACATGCTTCTCTGATGGAAACCCCATCTTCACGTTCTAATGTATACAACATATCTCTAATGAAGCCCATGCATCTAACTACACCAAGGATGCATACCTGCTCCTTTTCTCTCATTCTCAGATCTAGATCTATAATCCCAAATCATGCATGTGCAACAAAAATAATATTAGCAGTTGCAATACCAAGATAAAACCACACCTCAAAAACCAGATCTGTAATCTGACCATACCATGCCTGTGCCTCCAAGAACCATGGGATGCCTCAGAAAACAAGATACATTCCACACATCTCTCAATTTCTTTAGATCTATGATTTTCTTTTTAAAACTAGGATTCACAGGAACCAACCACGGTCACCCTGTAACTGACCACAGTCACTCTACCGATGTCAATTGCCACTTAACCGACACCAGTTGGTCACTATAATTTCCAGAAACCTTACTCTTTCATCTCCCCCTTGAGATTCAATATATTCTTGCACTTTTCACATTAGGAAAAACAAACCTTGCACTCATACATATTAGTAATAATCACTAACAAAACCATGAAGCAAACCCTTGCTCTGAAATAACCAAGCTCTAATACTAGTTGTTTGGGATGGGGCTATGCAGAAACATTTACAACTATCGAATATCAAATCCAAAACATACAAATACGGATCTAACAATTCCCATAAAATCTACAGCAGTGGAAGTATAAACAAGATTAATCCAAATCACAAAGACTTACACACACATAACACAACATGTACCATGGTTCACCTAATGTGGGCTACGTCCACTACAGATAGAGATCGCATATATATATAATATAACAAGAGATTACAAACCAACTCTTTAGCACAAGAGTACATGTATCTCTACAAGAGTATCTCATCCTCCCAGATCTCCAACCAGATCTACCTGAGTACACTAAATTGCTCCTTCATACCACCACCTGTGTCTCTTCTAGAACTCTAACCAGATCTACCTGAGTACACTACAACCGTGCCTCTAAAACACCACCAAATCTCACATACCTGAAGATACCCTACATCTTCCAATGTGCAACCAAGCTCTCACTGTATTGTGAATTTGCAAACAAGACCTCTAGAAGGGTTTACCAATTTGCAACTGTAACCATGCACCAAGAAGTAAGTCTCTCCTCCATCACTGCATCAACATGTATAAACATGGAGACAACTTCCTCTACAATACTAGAATCCTATGGATCAACAATACATCATGATCTCATAGATCTGTAATACAAGATCTCACAACATGTGTATCTACAAGAATGAGCAATAACAAGATCTCACAACAACATGTGGATCTAACAAGAAGGAACCCTAAGTGTTTTGCATACTATGCAAGCCATTACATGAGACTAAACAATATAAAATAAATATAGTAGAAGATAATACCCTCTTCTCACTAGTAGTGTACCTACACTTTCCTTTTGTTCAACTTCTCTCTATGAAAGCTCATGTTTGCATGCAATCTACTTCTTCTTCTTCATCCTTTCAGCGAAGGATAGGTCAATTATTCTCTTTCCTTACTCCAACATATCTAACCCTAGTTTTCAAGCTTATATAGAGATATACAAACTTAGGGTACAATAGCCATGCAATTACATCCTTTAAATCAAATTTAAAATAAAAGCTAGATTAAATCCCGTGGGTTAAATAAAACATTCCACATACAAGTAACCAATGTTAGTTACTGCTTGACCGATTTCGGTCACTTCTTGACCGATGTCAATCACTATGTAACCTAGACACTTTGTAATGCATGCTCCAGTGAAGCTATTTAGCTCCACAACCTAACAAAATCAACCATAATTATCCATTGCATTAAGTCATCAAATAACAAAATTTTAATACATTACAGTCACCAACACATAGCCATGCACACTAGTAACTCAGGGCAACATAACTCTATTACATCACATGGTGTCCAAAACTATGCAGATTAACTAATATATATAAGGGTGGGGGATTTCCCTTCACCTCCCATGCATCTCAAAATAGACTGCATGCTCAAAATAGTCATGCCCTAACAACTACATGCTTTTACAAAAGGACTAATAATAGATTAATCTATAAATAAAATTTACTTTAATCCTATTATTAGTGTGATCCATGCATGACCCATTATCTTCATATTGCATGTGTTTTATCTCAAAAATATCTCTTTCTTAGCCATGAATTCTTCTTTCTTTTATCTTTACTTGGGCCACACTCCAACTGTTTTTCCTATTTTTTCTCGCGGCATGCAAAATTAACTAAGTATTGGAACTGATCTTCCTAGGTGCGTGCCACTTCAACTGACACTTTCACGTGCCTACACATAACCTTTTCACGCCCTCTCAATACTTAGGAAAATTGGAAAACCAATATTACCCCACACTAATTACATTGTCATCCTCAGCAATTAGGTTACATAACTTATCTCTCCAAAGAATAGAATAGTAAAGAATAAGTTATTCTAGAAAGAATGAATCAATCAAATGAAAGAATAAATAGTTTGCCTCAATCCTCACCTAGGAGCAGGAGTTCTAGATACTCCTTATTTATGTCAAACTCCAACTCGTTTGAACAATCACCTGAGGTGCACAAAGCTACCGGGTCCCTCTTTTGTATTGTCTTGTCAAGATGTTAACATTCATGTTTATATAACCCATTATCAAAGCATACATTCCAACATAAACATAAAATCCATGAGCTCAAATGAAAATACAGATAATAAAGAAGCACACAGATCAAACTATTACCAGAATTAGATTCACCATACAAATATCATGATCAGATACATCAATTACCATAATTCATCCACAGTGTTCCATTAATAATCGGAAAGGTTACATATTAGAAGTTGAACACATAATAATAATGTCATGGATTCATGCACGCAAGTACATCTAGGTAGGATAACTATGATACAACTTGGATCCTCAAAAAAATGGTAATCAACTAACATATATAGGGGTGGGGACTTTCCCTTCACTACCCATGCATCTAAAAATAGATTGCATGCTCAAAATAGCAAAGTGGATAACAATGCAACTCCTCTGTAACCTTCTTTATGAAAATACTTCTAATGTATTTGCCCCTTCAAAATTTACACCATCACCCATCCCATTCTATACTTTGAACTATCACTGCTATGTTGCTTATTTCATATCTATGTTTTACCCTTTTCCCCTGCTTAAAAAGAAAACTTTTGTAGTTCCTTATAAACTGACATACTATTGTCACCTACTACTATGTGGATTGTAAGTAATTTTAAGAAAATAAATGCATTTAACTTGCACTTTTATTATGTATGTATTTTCATCCTTGTATAGTATTAGAACGTATTGTATCTTTCCATATAACAACAATTATTTTCCTTAGGCAACACATAAAAAATTTTATCCTCAAATTGTTACCTCTTATGATTAGTTTTCATTAGAACTCCACATGCATTTCAAATGTATATAGTTTATTGATTCTGACATACTATTGCCTCCTACTACTATTTGGATTGACACGGATTCACCAACACACATTGCAATCTTCAAAATGCTCACAGATAGCATTTTTGAACATGACATAAGTGCACAAGAAACATGCCACATGCTGAAAAAATTTCCACTTGTTATGTGCAGTCATTCGTTTGTATCATTAAATGTTGGCAAAAAAATCTTGAGACATGTCATTGAAAGTGAAGTAGATGTACAAGAAACAACCACTTTCTTGGATGCATATAGAGTTTTCCCTGCAACCATGGAACACCTACCATTTATTTAGGTTGCCCGAGATTGGAGATACAACAGGAACCGTAAAGGAGATAAATGGAAACTGCGGTTGACTAAAGCAATTGTTCATGTCCACCTGAGATTTGTGGAGGTCCCAACTCAGGATTCAACGTCATATGACCTTTTCTGTTGGTCACAACTCCTTTTATACAAGCCTTTTAGAAATATTGCTTCTGAATTTGGCTCAAGCCCACATGACGTCAACGGAACTCAATCTACTTTGACAATAACACTTCACATTCACAACATTCTTGAGAGTGACTATTAGCAAAATTACATGCCTCACTTACATTTGAATTCAATTATTACACAACTAACTATTATCTAACATCCCTTCCATTGTATTTTACAACATTTTTTCTAGCTTTAATAGAAAAATAGTATTGTCAATCACACCCCTTATCAACATCAACTATAATAGTAATAATTGTGTTTCTAAATCGAATAACAAATACCGTTCGGTGTTCACATTGCATTGTACACATGTGATTGCTAGTTACATCGAAAGCATTTCTCCTATGGGAAAGGCCCTTCTGGTCGTTTTGGCCATTATGCTAAATTCGATGGCCGTTTTGATGGTTACAATAGCCTATTTGACGTTTTTGCTTTTCCAGGCTATTTTTAACACTTTGGATTTTTTGTTTTTACATGCTTGTTTTTTTTTTTAGTTTAGCATGCACTGGGTATATTTAGCAATAATACAAGTTAGATATTTGTTCTCCCTCTTTGAAGTTCCGTGTTCTTGTTTGCGGGAAGCCTTTGGATTTTCTCCTTAATTTCACATGGTAAGATTGATTCTACAACTGCTTCAAGTTTTTTTGGAAAATATAAAAAAAATCCAATACTAGTTGCTTCAGTCACCTGTTTTGTTCTTATTTCAGCTCTATTTTTCACTACATGTAGATATTATTTTTTGTTTTTTTTTTCTACGAAAGCAAGAGCCGTGATTCATCTTGGTTGGGTAAAGATCTTCGCTTGGAAAATCTAAAACTTATTGCTTAACTAGTGGGTTTTTAATTTTTCAAGAGAGGGTTTGACCGAATGGACAAAAGGATGAATGGTTTTGACAAAATTTACATATAAATCTGCCATAGGAATGCTTGCAAATTGTTTGACACAATTTTCATATAAATATGTTACATATATGGTACTATAACTGCAATTCGATTCGCTCTGTAGAGGATTTTAGCTGCAAATTTTGGAAATCCGCTCTACATGAACTTTGGAAAAATCCTCAAATAAACCTGTCATCTGATTATCCACAAATTGTTTGACCAAATTTAATATTTTTATGAAAATGTTTGCAAGTGTGAGCAATTTTATTTTCCCATATGGTCATATAATGTCAATAGTAGGTTACCATACATTGTAGGCAATGACATGTATTTGGATTCAATCTCTACCAATTTTAACCCCTTTGCCTCCTCATTGTTTCCAATCCTCTGGATTTAGTGTTCTTGATCCAAGCCCAAGTCATTGCTTATAACTTGAGAAACCATGATAAGTTTTATTTGCACATATGGTAATGTAATGCCAATAGTAGGTAACCATACATTGTAGGAAATACATTTATTTGGATTTTGGTGGAGATACAATCTCTGCCAATTTTAACCCTTGTTTCCCATCATCTGGGTAGACTTTAAAGTTTCTTTGACAATAGTTTTTGAATGGATTTGTTGTGGAAAAATTAGTGCTTAAGAGAAGAGTATGATAATCATATAAATTTTCAATCCATATGGTTTGCAAAATGCTAGACGTTCATATAAACCTGATATATACATAGTATGTGAACTGTTTGATATTTTTTCCTGAGAATGATTTTTGTTACAACCTCAAATTCTCATGTAAACTTATCACACAAATTGTCTGTAAATTATTTAACAAAATGCTTTTTTAAACTTACTATTCAAAGACCTCAAAAGTTAGTTTTTAAACCCCATAAATTGTGATTTTGTTGTTATTGTCTATTATGATCCTTAGAATTTTGAATTTTTTTTATAATTTTTATTTATTTTGTTAAATGATAAAAATCTATTTTAATTACTATAAAACAATCCCACCACAACATAAATGTAAGAAACACCTTAAATATTCCTATGTGATAAACAAAGAATGTTCATGACTAAAATAAAGTGTTCTCTCCTTAATACATATCAACTTGATCGTAGATCTTTGTAGAGAACCTATATTTTTATGCTGGCTAATAAGAAGAATGGTTATTGCGTACCAAAAATGTTACGGTAGTTGTTAAATTAGGAGGTGGATTTTTTGGCCTCCCCATCAGTGTGTCTCATAGACTTTCCAGCCCTTTTACTACATCTCTCCTAGTGGGTTGATCTTGGGGAAATTCCTTGGCACAAAGCAAGCCAATATGTATGAAGGAAACTAGGCATCTATTTTGTTCCAAGTTCATCTATAAAATTCCTGGACATCTCCCATAAATGTTTTGGACATGTATGTTTCTCTTCTAAGAAACTTTGGCTGGAATTTAAAGCACTTACAAACTCCCTTAGCTATCAATATCTAATAACAACCAATATCTATCATAAGATTGGATATGATCTTCCTCGTCAAATTCAGTCTATTCCCAACTTAAATATGATTTTGAACATTCCACAGTATGTATGGTATCAATATTGTCCATGTCAAGGGAAAATATTGAAGATTTGGTCTCTGTGGGGATCTCAACAATTGCACCAACTTATAGGAAATTGTTTCCCATACAAGATCTGATATCTGTGAAATCATTGTTATCTCCAGGATTTAGCTTTTCAATTTCTTTATCATTTTCGAAAAAAGCTATACCCTGATCATTCAAATCTGAATCCTTTGCTTCATCAATATTAAATTTTATAGTTGTAAAAGCATCACTTATTTTTGGTCAAAACATATCTTGAATCCTTGGTCTATTATATCAAATTCAGAACAACTTTTATGTTCTTGTAAAACTCTAAATTGACCTTCAATTTGCTCCATTTATGTCTCTATATTTAGTTACCCTATATTAAGACTAGAAAGTGAAGATTTTTAATCTATGGGACTTTCAACCATTACACCATCCTCTAGGAAAGTGTCACAATTATTACCCATATAAGCTCTCATATGTATGAAATCCATGTTGTCTCCAAGATTCAACTTTTCAATTTTTGCA
Source organism: Taxus chinensis (assembly GCA_019776745.2). Lineage (NCBI taxonomy): Eukaryota > Viridiplantae > Streptophyta > Pinopsida > Cupressales > Taxaceae > Taxus > Taxus chinensis. Next base: position 727,029,995 of record CM034152.1, on the reverse strand, counting down.
TGATTTTCAAAAAATTCTATACCCCGATCCTCCAAATTTGAATGCTTGGATCTCTAATCCTGTACAACTCTGAATTGGCCTTCAATTTTATCAAAACATCTACATCAAGGAAAATGTGTCCTCTCTTTATGGAGTGTACAAGGGTAATCGTCTCTCTACTCTTGTTCTTCAACTAACTTTTAGGGCCTAATTTCTAGACCCTTCTTTAGGGTAAATTAAAAAAAAAGGTTTTTTGGATTTTTTTGAGAAATTTTAACCGCCAAAAATGGGGTTGATTGTTTTTGTTTGACTAATTTATTTACTGAGATATTAGTTCAGATTCATGGTTTTCACTCTTTGCAGCTTGCAAGCAGGCTAGGAAATGGCAATGGTTCTCCAGTATATAACTAAAAAGGTATACTTTTAACATTCAGTTTAATTTTGTTGCTTTTTTCAATCTTCTAATCATGTTTTAATTTTATTTTTTTGTTATATCATTTTGAATCTGTTTCTGATGTTTAGGTGGCGATCCGAGAGAAGAAGATGTTGACATTGGGTAGAATGATCTTCTTGCTAGAAACTATCCTCCCATGGAGATTGAAAAGGACACAATAGGGCGAAAAAAAAAATCCCAATCAGATTCTATGTCATGTATGCATAAAATTTACAATAAGTTTCTTATCAACTTTACAATGTTGGACATGTCACATGTTTTCCCCAACGTCAACATGGATCTTGACCACCATTAAGATCAATTAAATCCCAAGAATAATGTTGGAGGCTAGTGACCATAATATTAAGCAAAGGAAAAATCCTCATCAAAGGAGGAAGACAAGCATGCTTGCTATTTTGGAGCATCAAAACACAATTCCTCATGTTAAATTTGAATGATTTCAATCTTCCTATAATTCTCTTATTTATTTTTTACATAAATCAGACTTTAGTTTTTAATTTGAAATAAAACAACAAAGTATTGTAATTGTTTCTCTGACCACAATCCATAAGTGTTAGAATGCAATAAAATAAGATTGCTAAGAATGCTTTCACAATATTTCCTTCATAAAAAAAAATAACATGAAGGTGATGAAAAAAGTAGTGGGGAGTATAGTAACCAGATATATGAGAAAGTTGAGGTCATCTTCATTGGCAGCTAGGTATATCTAAGTGATTATTGCCTCACTTAGACCCACAAAGCCCTTGAGTATCCCCCTTCCACTGTGGAAATTCTTTACACAAGTCACAATCACACCAATATTTATGAAAGTCATAGAAGTTCCTGTTAGTGCAAATTCACAGCACCCCCAAATCGACCCTCATATCTACTATAGACAGATGGCCAATTCGGTATGAATGCACAACATGGAGTTTTCCCTAAGTGTGGGACCTTTCAAATTGGGAAAAATCTCTGGATTGAGGTTGGTTCCTACTCCTCTGTTTAGGGGTATGCATGCAGTTTTTGCAGAGGTTCTGATTCAAAATTCCTACTCTAAAACTACCAAGGAGACAAAGTTAAGGAGAAGCATGGAAATGGGAAACAAACGAAGCTAAAACGGTGATACACCAAAGGAGTGATGAACTTTTTTTTTGCAAATAAACACAGATCATAAGAATGTAACACATAAATGCACAGATTTCCAAGATATAATGAAGGATCAAAAGACAATAATAACACATGAAAGGATTGAAAAATAATTCACAGAGCATGCATTATCATTCCCGGTTTTTAATACAATACATTACAATGGAAAGGAGGCAAAAATATGTGCTACGGCCTATATGAGAGGTCTAAAACTCTACAAATCCACTTGCTAAGGAGAAAAGGGGAGCCTGTGAGAGAAAACGTCCAACAAAACAAAGGATTGAATCCTTTCCATTTATAAATGAAGCAAAGAGAGAGAAAGCAAAAGAGGGAGAAAATCAGATCATTTAACTCAACCATCCGCCATTAATCCCTTTCAAATCAGTCTGCAAACCTGTCAAATTGATTCCTCTGTTTCTGTTTTGCATGTTGGAAGAAAAATGATGAATTTTAGCAAAACGCAGCTCTCAAAGCAATCTGATCTTGGTTTAATGGTATGACAAGACATTTTAGGGTTTTTCCCTATCAAATTGAGTTGATTCTTCATCCTTGGCATGTGGGAGAAGGCAACCATGGCGGATTGAGCAAAAAATGACTCATTCGAAGTAATTTGGTTCGCATTAAAGGCATGAAAGACGTTTCTAGATTTTTCTTCTCCAAAACCTATTTAAAAAATGATGTTTTTACACCTCCAATGCATAGAGGAGATCAAGATCTTTCCAATGAGTTTGATTTTTCCCAAATCTAATCTCTGGATTGAAAGATATGCCCATATGAAGATTTAGGGAAAAATCAGGGCACAAATTTCAAGGCACAAATTAGGTTGAAAAATGGCGGCAAATCAGATTTGAAAATGGGTCCATGGGCCCAAATTTTACTTTTTGCACTTTTGCAAAAATTTCCCAAAACACTCCGCATCTTTGCACTTCCGCTGGTTACATGGCACCTATTAGGGTCAGCGGAGGCATGGATCCTTTTTTTATTTTTCCACTTTTGGATAAAAGGAAAATTTTTGATTTCACCTCTGAATCCCCACATGTCTGCTACAACATTTATATGCCACCTCATCACTTAATTCCTCAGGGCCATGGGTCACTTCTTGTTTTTAAGCCTTTTGACAAAAATGGAAAAATTTCACTTTTACCTCCAAGTCCCCGCAGGTCTGCTCTTGGTTTAGGCCTGCCACGTGTCGATTCTGGGTTTCTACGGAGATGTGTTCAAATTTTGGACTTAGAAACTTTTTGGGAAAAATTTCAAAGTCCCCATAATACTCTACCAACACCTTAGCGCCATTACACGAAATGATGCCACGTGTCCCTTTCGGGACTTAGGCATTTTCCACTCTTTTTCCCTTTGGTGGGCTTGTGGGAGCACAAATGCATTTTACACTTTTAACCCAATAAGCGCTAAGTGCTCAGATTCTTCCCCCACTCCGTCGGCCCGAGATTCCTTGGCAAAAATCTCTCCCAAGCTCCGTAGGTCCGCCTTGGGCAAATTTTCACTGTAAACTCCACCGAGCCATAACCCAAAAATTACAAGGAGTTAGGAGGACTTCTTTACATTGTGGAAAGGGGAAGAAAAATCCTATCTGATGAAGCCATCTCCAAGAACTTTTGAGTGCTTTAAAGTTTCAAACATCTGCCTGCATCAAAAGGAAGGAAGAATGAAGGCAAGTTAACCAAAACAAGCATGGGCTTATTTTGGATAACACTTCCTCCAATTAACTGATATAAATACATTTGCCACTTTTTTGGTCTAGCTATTCTTCTTGTAACAGACAACCAAATCATTATATACCCTCCCAAGTTCATGATTGAACCCAGGACTGCAACCTTTTGAGGAAAATGCAGGTATAATAATCTAAGGCAAACAATTCAAATACCTCCATAAGCATCTAATGATTATATCTTGACAAGTACAAAGAGTTGTCTTATTGAGAGAATGCATAAATTTTTTACACTAAAAATGGGAAAAGGTCATTGTAATAGCTTTCCAAGTAGACACAATAGAGGATATAAAAAAAGGAAAAAAAATCATAGCCATTATAAACTCATACAAAAATATAACTAAATGTGAAACCAAACCTAGTGCTATGTCGAATATGAGTGTGTGAATTCTTGAAATTAGTGTAACATTTATCAAGTTGAAAGGTATATTCATTTGGGAGAAAAACAAAAGTATACTTCAAATCATCCAAATACAAAATTTTGGCCATATGTGGGTGTTTCTATAAACGATCGTGAGGAAAGATCTTCGTAGACTTGTACTACCCACTTCCAATCATGACCAAAATTATGACTAGAATTTTCTAAACTACTATTAGGAATAGAATCCCCAAACATATTGTCTTGGGAAAGAATAATGCCTTCATGCTTCTCAATGAAATTTGCATCTATCTTTGATCGACTCCCACTTCCAATCATGACCAAAATTATGACCAGAATTTTCTAAACTACTATTAGGAATAGAATCCCCAAACATATTGTCTTGGGAAAGAATAATGCCTTCATGCTTCTCAATGAAATTTGCATCTGTCTTTGATTGAATCCCCATTATTGAATTCAACATCAAATCAATTTCAAATTTCAAACTATAAAAAGGTATAGTCTCCAGTCTGTGCATTGGTCAACTTTTGCCAAGTAATTATAAATGTGGCAAAGCAGTTATTTCACTTGATGTGATGAAACTACAACATATTACTCAATATTAGCAACTATAGGTCAAATAATATCGTGTCCCATTCAAAATATTAAGAAACAATACTATGCAACAAGATTTTATAATTCCGAAAGTAATGACAATCTCCTCACATTGAAATTCTCAATTATCTCCTAGAATATAATTTCATAAAAATAAACAATGCATAAAAATAAAACAACATAACATCTAAATTTTACCACAAGTATTTTTACAAGTAAGAATCAGAGAGTCCTACTAAAATTTAGAAAAGAAAACTCTTCCTTTCTTTGGGTATTCATTTCATATATCTAGATGAAAATGAAAAAATTATGTCGATCTTAAGCATTTATAAAGGGTACAAATATATGATTGCAATATAAACAGACAATGATGTGGAATCTGGATAAAGGACAAAGAGAAATGTTGAAGTAAAATTTATGAATGATGTGGCCCACATAATCCATGCTCTAAGATCAAATTTGTTAAATGGTAAATATTGTCATGCATACAAAGCATATAGTTTTCTATCTCACAATTATTATGCACTAAATGATGAAGATTATTGCTTGTATATGTTATAATTTATATTTAAGTTCATTTTACTATTAAATTTGATCTACATCTCTATTTCCTTGAGTTTCTTGAGGTCAATTGATTACCAAACACATTTAGTTTTATTAACTTCTTCTTTCACTTTTTTGTAGGATATTTATGATTCTCTTTCTCTAGTGGTAAAGAAAAGAGTGTTGTCTCTAAACGAACTTCAGGTGGGTTTCAATATTGATTGAAGTATTTATTCATTTTTTGTTTTTATTGCATGTTATGTACTAATATTATTGTAGAGTGCTTTCATGTTATTTTTTGTTATTGTTTCATCTATATTTATAGTTGGCTGTAATCATTTTTTTGAAGTGACATGTGGGGGCATGTGCCTTTGTCAATGACAAGATTCATTATATGCTGAGGGGATCGTTCCCCATTGAGGTCATTTCGAAGCGTCTCAAGTTGGATGTTAAACTGATCAGCGACAAGGCTTTCTAAGTTGCCCATCATACCTAAGAACATCTTGTTGGACTAACATACTTCTTTTCCCTCTCTAGTTTAATATAATGCAGATTAGAAACACAATTCCCCTCCCTACAACAGGATTGACATTAACTATGCCTCTCTTGAAGAGGGATAAAGAGTTTAAGCATCTTCAATGTGTTGTTAATGTTTTGCATTGCAGCAAACCAAAACCACCTAAAATAGTGATAGCTGAAATAATAAGAGATTGCCTCCACCTGATGCCAACATCCCCAATTTTTCTCTCCAAATTCCAAAAAATTGGAGATCATTCATGAGGCTTCTCCTTGATTTAGGATTCTAATAAATATGTGCTAAAATATGAACCACCCCACAAATTGAGGAGAATGGGAATACCAATCAAGGCATCTGCAAATGGACAAAAATAGAAGAAACATACAAAGAAAATTACACAAGCAAAAAACAAGAAATTTGATTTTAAAAAATAGCTTGTAGTGGTTAGTTTATAAGTGTTTTTGAAACAAATTGTAACTCATTCCAAATAATTCCATGTATGTATTGTGGAAGTATATATTAGACAAAGAATCAAACTTTTTAAACACATGTTCAGTTTTTGTAATCCAACAACTATGCATTTCAAATTTCTTTATCATTATATCTCCATACAAATACCTATAGTTTTCTTACTTCAAGTGTACATTTTGTTGTTATTGTTTTCCATTCTATTTGCTTAACATAATAATTTGTAATTCGTTTCAACTAAATGAATGAATATATTGTTGCAGAACATATGGAACACAAAATCTAACTTTTCAACATACGTGTTCAATTTTTCCTTTATACAATTACTCGCTTCATTATGTAAACCAATAACAACACATTTTTAATGTGTTCTTCATTATATCTTCACAAAAATACATATAGTTTTAAAATGATGAGAAAGAACCATGCAATTTTTAGTTTTTTTCATCGAAATCTTTGTACATTATATCACTTTTTCCATATTGAATTGTTAAAGGATTAGAATTCATGTTTGCACTTTTTAGAAAATACAAATGAATAAGGAAGAAAACTTTAAAGGTTCTCATTGTTTACAATTTCATGTTTTCCTGAACACATCCTTCATTTCATGTTTGAATGCACTACAAGTTTACATTTTCCACCATATATTTGCAGAAATCCCACTATCTCGAGCATATTTTAGTTGCCGTGGAAATAACTTTGACACACAAAGGCATTTCTCAATTGATTGAGGGTGGTTCCAATGTTGACCCCACATTTTGGATATTGCACTTTTCCTCCCTAAGGTCTATTCTCAACACGGGTACCCAACATCGTGTTGACCTTTCAGATAGGATACATTTTCAGACAACACTTCTACTCTCCAAATTTATAAGCCGTGTAACCGAAAAAACAATACAAGAAGGCTCCATTGTGTACTTACACAAATACCACATTAGAATGATCAAAAGTGAACTGTAAGCTTCATCTCCCGCTCGATTACCAATGGATATAAACTCCCTATATATATTATAATCTCTTTCTATTTGTTTTTTCCATCCATTGCTCAATTCTAATTCTATCCCAATTTTCTTTTCCATCGCAAGACTGTTCTTATCATTGAAATGGATGTTGTTGTCAAAACACATTTGGTAATCAGTACTCCAACTCGACTACCAACAAATACTCCCCAAGACAATCAGTTGTCGTGAACAAATTCAAGTGCAAACCAGGTTAACAAATATTTTGCTAGAACACCCACTAAAATAAGTGGATTGAATTCATCTATGTGCATGTGGTCCATAGAGGGTAGTGCCCTGGCAAAAATAACCCTTCACGAATATCACAATGCAAGGGGGGATGGCTTTGTGTTTGAGTTCGATTTTGTGGATCAAGAAGGAGGGGAAATCCACATCACCTGTTTCAATGAGGCCACGGAAGCATTCTATGAGCAGATTGAAAATAGTAAGCTATATACAATTTCCAATGGGAGGATTGGGAGGATTGTTGATTCAAAGCTATGTTACAACCATTTGAACAATGTTTTGGAGATTTTCTCGCAACCTTCCTTAACCATAACTCCACTCATAGAAAATGAGGATACAATACCTTCTCTTCACTTTCACTTCACCAAAATCAAGGACATCCTTGCGAGCGTTGAAATTTCTACAGTTGATATTATTGGCATTGTTCTTACGATGTCACCATGCTCAACAATTCATCAGAATGACAAGTATAAAACAAAGAAGAACACTACAATTAAATGACATGTTAGGATTCAATTTAACTATCACATTGTGGGGACAACACTTAGATGAGATAAGCAAAGAACTTGAAGACTTGCTTTCTATACTACCTCTTCTAGTCCTTGCCTTGAAAGATACTCATGTCTCTAGTTTCAATTAGACCTTAGTTGACACGGTTTCGTGTACCAAATGTTACATCTGCCCTCTAATTTTAGAAACTAATAAACTGCATGGTTGGGTTGATTTTGATGACTACTCCCATCTGACACCCTCTATCACAAGAAAATTTCTAGGCCCTTCAAAAATATTGACCTCTGTAACAACAATTTCATAGGTCCTACAGATGGGGAACACTGAGAGAAATGAATGGGCCATGGTTACTACAGAAATCACAAATATCAACATGGACAACATTTTTTACAAGGCATGTCCGCTTCAAAAAGGTAAAAAACAATGCAGGAAAAACGTGAGAGAGAATGGTAATGGTTCATGATTTTGTTTGAGTTGTAACAGACAAGTTCAGAACTATGATTATATATATGCACTCAGGATCGATCTAAAGGACCCAACAAGAGAACTTCAATCAGTTTTCACTTTTGACGAGATAACCGAGTCAATCATGGGTGACTAGTGAAATTACAAGCAATTTCATCATAAACAAATACTACTTCACACTTTCCCTGAAAAAGAGACATACTACGGAAACAACATATTGAAATGTGTCATCATCAATTCAAAGAAAGTGGATAACAATGCAACTCCTTCGTAACCTTCTTTAAGTAAATATTTCTAACACACCCGTCCCTTCAAACTTTACACCTTCACCCATCCCATTCTATACTTTGAACTAACACCGCTAAGTTACTTATTTCATATCTATGTTTTGCTTTTTTTCCTCTTTCAAAAGAAAATTGTTGTATTTCTTTATACACTGACATACTATTGCCTCCTACTACTATGTGGATTATAAGTACTTTTAAGAAAATAAATTAAAATTGCTTGCACTTTTATTTTGTACGTATTTGCATCCTTGTATACTATGTGAAGGTAGTGTATTTTTCCATATAAATAATAATATTTTCCTTCAACAATAAATGTATTTTTTCTATTCTCAAATTATTACCTCTTATGCGTATTTCCCATTGGAACTCCACATGCATTAGAGTTGTATATATTTTTATAGTTTGACTTATTTTTGCATTTGAATGTCATCAAACAATACATCATTCCCTGCTGACCCACACGGGTTTTTTCAACATGTGGTACTCCATAGGTCTATGACTTCGCAATCATGTCAACTCCTGCAAAACGAGCCCAACGAAGAGAGAACTACACAAAAAATAAAGTTCACATAACTGTTGAGTACCAACATCATAAATTAGAGCATAGAATAATGGCAATCTCTAATATCTATCAACTTACACTGAACAACAACCTGCCATTCCCTAACATTCCAATCTTGCCATCAAATACAACTACTGAAGGATTGCTGACCAAAATTCCACAAGTAATGATGAGGCCACATATTGGCATGTTTTGGCCTCATCTAAATCCTTGTTGAAGCCTCTTACACATTCAGTTTTGAGACTTTGATATCCTCTTGATGGTTGATATGAGATAAAGTTATTATTTTGCATATATTTAGGTTTATATGTTCATTAAGATTTAATATACTTATTTATTATGGTAAATCTTGTCTCTTGTGCAAATTGATGTTTCTGATGTGCCCATGAACAAAATTACAAGATTCCATAAGCTTTTGAAGTAGTAGGCCCCAGCCTGTAGCAACTCTGGCAGTGCTCCTTCAGCAGCCCATAGCCACTGGTTGTGCTCCTACAGCAGTCCATAGCCACTAGCTGGGAAATGATAAGAGGGAATTGTGGCATTCAACAAACAATGAGGCATCATGAAGAATATGGAGCTGAGCATATGAAGCTGGAGAATGAGTTGACCAAGTGGCAACATTGATTGGATAAGTCTAAAAATTCTTTGGGTGATTTATCTCACCCATAGCAAGCTCCAAGCTTACCCGTAGCATCTCCCAGAACTACCTGTAGCAACAGAGCAGTATGCACCTCCAGCTACCCGTAGCCAAAGAGAACTTTTCCAGCTCACACAACGGCATAAGACAAAAAGTGCCAGCTATCCTAACACATCATATGTAACATTATGGTTATTTTGTTAAGTAGTTTTGTAATTAGTTCCTATCATGTAAATAAGACAGGAATTAGTTGTCTTCATTTAACAGATATGAAACCGAACAACCATAATATGTTTGAGCATTTTTTGATCATATTCCTAGTATAGAATAAGTTAGTGATCTATCAATGTCTATATATATATATCCAGAGACAAAGGACAAAGTACATATAGATTTGAGGAATGAAGTGATGGCTGTGTGAGAAAGACAAAATTGTGAATGTGTGAAGATATAATATATTTAATGTGAGTTATGCTCTTGAATCCATTTGAATCCATTGTAATCTCTCTTTGATGTGGCAATCTTTAATTTCTACAGCTCAATTAATGAATCATTTATCTTCTTGAGCAGTTCTGTGAGTTTCTAGGGTAGGATCGGAACTCACTTCTACACGAGGAAGGGCCCCCTCGGAAGGAATTGTAGGGAAGATCATATTCCTCCTTTTCCTATTTATGTTGTGTGGATTCATTATTAGTTATTCATTTTATTTCTCAAAGTTCATGAGTGCACAATGTGTTGAGTTTTAGATCTGCAGATCAGCGACTTCTATAGTTTACTGTCCAATTTGCATAAGCATTACTTTCTACTCTTTGATAAATTTCTAGGCTACAAATATTTCACTCTAAAGTACTGTAGCATATATTTTGCAGGCCCTTTGAAAAGCTTACGCACCTGGGTTGACATTTAATGAACAACAGGGTATGAGACCTAATATCATTGGGTGATTATCCTGCACATCAAGTAACTTCCATGGAAACAATTTTGCATGACCACACCATTCCATACAAACTCATGTATTTGCTAACTACTGCCACATTTCCCCATTTATTTGGGATGCCACATGAAATTGTCTCAAGTACCGACCTTTCTTTGGTTCCTTGCACATGTACAACCAGTTTCTCCTCTCCTTCTGATTGCTTTTAACCTTGCAATCCACAATCAACTCAAACAAAAAACCCCACACCTTCCCATACACAGAGATTTCCCATATTTCCACCCTCTTCATAGACTATTGAAGCCCAACTTTGGTTTCACAAAAGAATAATTTTTTGCTGAACATCCAAACTTGCTCAATTTGTTTGGAAAATTACCTTGGAATTAAAATAATTTCCTTTGGAGGATTTCTCTTCTGTAACAGATGCAAATATGGAAAACATGGCCACCACTTCTCTTCATGGAACAACATGAACCCTAAAAAGTAACCTACCATTCTTGCTTCTTTAACCCAAATCAAGGAGATGATTATTGTATGAGTCAATCCATTCTTGCAAGTCACCAAAATATGTGGCGGATAATACAAATACTTAGGACACACCATAAGTTTCCCTCAAAAAATTACGTCAATAGCAAAGTACCTACCCCACCACCTAGGAGATTCAGACATAGCTCTCATACAAAGGGAAGGATCTAATTTTAAAAAGTATGATTTCTATGTCAATAGATCTCATGTTTGGGCAATCTTGCAATATAAAATCTAGCATGATCCCTATTACAAATATTTCTTAATCGACGATGATGCCCTTTCCTATCTACCATCTAAGTCATCAAATGTTTCCTCCTCTCTTAACAAAGTCACAGTGGAACTACCCCAAATGCAAATTTCCTCTACAACTCATGGTATTGATGTTCCCACTTACTATGATGAAACGTATGAACACTCATCGTATTTCCTACCAACAACTCATAATACAAGAACAGAAGAAGAGGAAATTGAACAGTTCTTTCTCAACCAAGATGGTAACACTCCATTTACAATGTCATGGCCAGAGCTTGGCCTCTCACCAATAAATGAATACAATATAGAGGGACTTTTCTCAATGGCTTTCCTAACTTTTTTTCTGGAAGGAAAAGCAATGTGGAAACAACCTCGCATAAAAGAATTTCCAATGCATGAATACGCTCTTCATTTGATGTGCTAACATGATGGACATTTCGGTTCCCACCCAATATTTCGCTACTTCCTTCTAAACCTCATAATGCAGCATAGGAGCCAGTCTACAACAGATTTTTTATGAAACGAAACCTCGAATCTAGAATCCCTCCAACAATTAGAGATCTGTGAAGACAACTACTGGAATGCCCCAAAGAAAACATGTTGGATAGTTTAATGTGTTTGGAATCGAGCCTTTGAGGGACACAATATTTCTAGGCAAAAAGCAAAAGTCAGCTTTCAAATATGGTAGAAAATTTGGGTACACCAACTTTATTCTTCACTCTAAGTGCTATAGACGTTAAAGGGCCAGATCTCTACATTATTATGTCTAGTGAATTCCCAGATGATCCGCAAGTTGCACAACATTGGAGAACACTTAACATTGTCTCAAACCCTCATCGAGTATCAACATACCTGAATCACATATTAAAAATATTTTGTGAAGAAATATTACAGAAGGAACTTGGAGCAATAGAGTTTTGGTACATGTAATCAAATCTACTTATTTTTAAGTTTTTTCCAAGCTACATAGCTAATATTTATGTTCCCTCATCTCTCAGGTATGAATGACAACATAGAGGCTCTACACATGTCTGCATTTTATTGTGGCTTGAGAATGCACCTAAAGTTGACGTGATGGGCGAGGAGGATACACCAATTATTTTGGCGACAGAAAAATACTTTGATAAGTTCATGTCTTCCTGGAACCCCCACCCAGCTAGCAACCACTTGCATTTTGTTCGTAGGTCACTCCTAGACGACCCTTGTTTGCTAAATACAACCAAAATTCTATCCTCTTCCCCACATGTAGACCTTGAAGAACTACTTTCTCGTGTTTAGCGCCACACTAAATATTCAGAGCAAACATGCCTATGTAGAAAGTAGTCATAATTGTAGTGCAGGTACAACGCCCCCTGGGACATGCAACCTACTTCATCCTTGCTCATTGAAAGTGATGGGAGAATTAAGTACCTCACTTCCAGAAATGATGGCAGATTGAACATCCACGATCAAACTATGATATACATATGGAGAGCAAATGTTCATTTCCAACTAGTACTTTCTCTTTATGCAATTCTTAAGTATATTGCAAAATATGCTTCAAAAGCATAGCAACGTTAAAAAATGTATCACCAAATGCTATCAATATTTTCAAGAGATTCTAATGCAGATTCTCTAGCACATATTACAATCCACAAAATGCTCATATAAAGCATTGTTAAACATGACATAAGCGCACAAGAAACATGAAACATGCTGTAAAAATTGTCACTTGTTATGTGCATTCATTCATTTATATCATTAAATGTTGGAAAAAAAATTTTGAGACGTGTCATTGAAAGTGATGTTAATGCACAAAAAACAACCGCTTTCTTGGATGCATATAAAGTTCATCCTATAACCATGGAACACCTACTACTTATTCAGGTTTCTTGAGATTGGAGCTACAACAAGAACCGTAAAGGTGATAAAAGGAAAATTTGACCAACTCAAGCAATTGTTCGGGTCCACCCGAGATTTGTGGATGTCCCAACTTAGGATTCAATGTCATATGACCTTTTATGTTGGTCAGAAATCCTTTTAAACAAGCCTTTCAGAAAAATTACCTCCGAATTTGGCTCAACCCCACATGACATCAACGACACTTGGGACATGTTCAAGAATAACTATATACTGTGGCATGTTTTACACATTACCACAAACACATGACATGCTACAGATGTTAGTTTTGAATTTGAGGAAAAATGTAATATTTAACACAAACCATTGCAAGAATGGAAGGTCTTCGCATAACTTCATCAGGAAAATAACACAAGTCTTGACAGTCTTGAAATTTTGGGGAAACAAGATTTCGACATACACAATAATTGAAGCATGCATGATGTTCCACTAGATTTACAGATAACTGGTTCATCATTTATCGAGAGAGTAAAGGCATACACAAATAACACCAACATGCATGCCACACCACCATCTTCCACATTTCCTTTGTCTTCAGAACAACAACTAGCTCTTGACACCATACTACACCATTCAACAAACAAAACCCTTCTACCTCCACTAAGATTGATAATATAAGGAGCGAATGGCACAGGAAAATCATTTTTGATAAATAAAATCTAGAATTCATTCACAGTAGCATCAACCACATCTCCTTCACCTCTACTTGTGCTCGCCTCTACCAGTGTTTCAAAATTCAACATCTTTGCACCCACAATCCACGTAGCCCTCCATACTCTAATCAAAGAACTAAAACCCCTTGAAGGCAGTGCATTATCATATTTTCAAGAGTTGTTGAAACATATAGATTATGTTCTTATTATTGAAATGAGTTTCATCAGCCCAAAGTTGCTAAGAAAAATTGACAGTAGGCTACGCGAAGATTTCCCACACTCAAAAACATCTTAGTTTGGGAATAGATCAGTCATCCTCCTTGGCGACCTTGGCCAATTACCACTGGTTTTGGACAGTCCTCTTTATGCAAGTAATACCTATGGAGCCAGCCTTTGGAAGGGATTCAATTCTTCCATTACATTGCAAACAATATTTTGGCAACAAGGAACAACCAATGCACAAGTTTCATTCTGGAATTTACTACTCCACATGTGAGATTCAACCCCTCTTATTGAGGAATAGGAACTCCTAATGTCTCGCATAGACACACACATAACTTAGCAGGAGCTCAACATTTTTAAGGATGCACCACATTTGTTTGCAAAAAAATGATCTTGTGGACTCCCACAACTTTTAGATGTTGAAGGCTTTGAACATTCTGATCGTCCAATCCATTGCTCAAAGTAACAAGTGGGATGGACCAGGACATTCTAATGATGATCAGTTGGAACACAAAGTTATGTTGTGCAAACAACAAAAAATCATGCTTATTGCAAATTTATGGGTTGATGCAGGCCTCGTAAATGGTGCTACGGGAATAATCACTGACATTTTTTACAGCGCATCAATATCACCACCAACATTACATTTATTTGTTGTTCAAATTTGATAGATACAATGTCCCATGTAGGGATCCCTCCAACCCGTTACATATTCCCATACCCCCTATTTCAAGAGGGAATCGAAAGCAATTGTGGATTAAAATGGCCTGGGGATTAACTATCCACAAGTCCCAGGGACTTACTTTGCATAGAGAAACTATCGACATTGGAACCACTGAAAGATAGGGCATGACATTCACAACTTTCTCTAGAGTTCCCTTGCTTGCAAATCTGCGCATTTCACCTACTTTTTCATTCGAAAGGTACTAAAATATGGTGCACGTACCAACACTTGGAGAAAGAAGAAAGGAGGAGTCGAGGACTACTATCCCTCAACCTATCGTAAATGCAACCCTCTACTTTGATAGCACATCCACTACTACTTTACTCAACACTTCTTGTATCCAAAGCAGCATTGTCGTTCAGGGGTATCAAATGTAATCCTGTTTACTGAAAAATAAACTTTCCCACAAAAGGATATCATTCATGATATAAATGCTGCAATTGTATACATGTCTCGTTATGTGTATGAAGGTCTTCATGTATCTAATGTTGTGATATATGATTTGCAACTTTAAATGTACAAATATGTAACCATATTAAATGTACACATACAACCTTTCAATATAATGTTTCATCTATATTCCTACACTACCACTATCAATCACATGCCTTATTGAGTGTACAATAAAGGTTTTTACAACAGAAGACCAACTAATGCAACACTAACACAATTAACCCAAAATAAATACAAACCACATCAACTATAAAAGTAATTAACTATCGAAAATAGTATCAAATGTATTCATGTTTAAAGTGAAAAAATGGCCACAAACAACTCCCACTCATGATATAAAATCTACACATGCACGAAAGCCTTCATGTATTCATGTTAAGATTAAATAAAATAGTTCACAAAATGCTATCACTCATGATATAAGATTTGAAATTGTATATGTACAAATTTGTAAAAAAGTTTGAAATGAAGAGATGATACTTTTAAAAGAAGTGGTCAGGGCCGAATTAAGGTTTCTGAGCGCCCTAGGCAGTACTCAGAGCATGCGCCCCCCTCCCACCCAAGACCTACGACCCACCTGTATATAATTTATTTTAAAACAATTATAGACTTAGTATAACTCTTGACACATTTTATTAAATATATAAAGGTTTTTTTCTTTCCTTTGCCATAGCAAAATTTTAATGACATCATCATAATTTATTGTTGTAGCAATGTCACGTTCAATTGTCAAAATAGAAAGGCTATTCAATCTAGTTTCACCCATTGTTGACCTTAAATTGCTTTTTACTCTTGTTAGAGTTGAAAATGCTCTCTCAGAACTACAATTTCCAACAGGAATGCAAAGAAACATTCATATTGCAACATCTAAATTTGGGAACGTGGTGTCTAGTCCACTTTTTCTTAAATATTTTGACATTGATGATATACTTGTCAAGTTTTCACGTCTTGCTAATGCCTGGAAATGGATGCATTCAATGTCAAGGGAGGTTTCCAAGTCTGTGTTATATGTTTTTACTAAATAATTAGAGCATTTCGATATTGTCTCATTATCAAGATCTTTTAAATTGTTCAAAAATCCAAACCTATTATTTAACACACTATATGCTTCATTTCTTCTTGATAATTCCCTTATTAAGTTGTCTATAATAACATAGAATACCTCCACCCTCATACGATCCCTTCCTGTTTGTGGAATTTTGACATCTCTCGTTTCATCAAAGAGAACTTTTCTTTTTCTTTTTCTTTTATTATCATTTTCGTACTCTTCTTTTCCACTAATGATCTTAGCATGTTGCTCATATGTATCGAAATTCTCTCTAATATTTTGAATATAATCTATCAATGAATTATATTGAGTCACAACCATGGTTAAGTCAATGTCTACCTTTTGTAGATATTTTCTCGTTGCATCCATTCTTTCAAGAATACTATGCCAAATACAACACATCACACAAGTTTCTAACTTGTCTAGTTTTTTGTGAATACACTTTGCTTCATGTCGCGTGGTAGTTGTTTGATTTTTTTCTTGTGCTATATTTAGGAAAACATCTTGAATTTTACTATATCCCAAGAAAAGTGCTGTAACTGCATCAGCTCTAGCTGACCATCTTGTTTCAGAAAGAGATTTTACAACGGGACAAATTCCATCTAAAAAATTTAATAAAATTTCCCACCGATAAGTTGAGGAACTTAGGAAAGTGTAAATAAGTTGAAGTACTGAAAAAAATCTATAGTTGTTGTACAACATTCTGCAGCTAAAGATCCAATAAGATTTAAGGAATGCCCTGAACAAGGTACAAACTCAGCCATACAGTTGTGATTTTTAATCCTAGTTTGTAGACCTGTGTATTTTCCAGACATGTTACTTGCATTATCATATGCTTGCCCCCGACAATCTTTGATATTAATGTCATAGTCATCTAGTGTTGTAAGTACCGAAGCTTCTAAATCACATGATTTTTGTCCAACCGAAGGAATGTATTTTAAAAATCGCTCAACTGGAATTCCTTCTTGAGAAACATACCTTACCACAAATGCTAACTGGTCAGTGTGAGATACATCAAGTGTTGAGTCAACAAAAATTGAAAAAAAATTTGCGTTGTAGAGTTCTTCAACTATTTTGTTTATAACTTTTTGTGCCATAAGGTCAATAAATTCATTACATGTCGTAGATAAATAAGATGGAACTCCTTTTCCTCCATTTCCATATTGTGAAATGTGATTTACCAAAAATGGGTCAAACTCTGCAATAAGTTCTAAACACCCTAAAAAAATTCCATTTCTAGAAGATCCTAATAAATTGTCACCACCACGAAAGGAAATACCTCTAGTAGCAAGGAATTTCACAGTTGCAATAATATGCTTTAAAACATTCCTCCAATACTCTACTTCATTTTGGTATTGACTTGCAAGTGTAGAATCAACTCTTCCCAAAACATAACTTCGATTGATGAAATTAAGAATTGAAGTCCTGTGATCAGGGGAATCCTCATGCTCTCTTAAACTAACCGATGCATTTTTCCAATCATTAAATCCAATTTTGGAAAATGTGGTTGATTTTTCTTGAAAAAGGCGACAAGGAATGCAATAAACAACTCCTTTTGACTTTGAGTAACGCAACCATTCTCTTAATTTTCGTTCATTGTTTAAAATTTTCCGTTGAAACAAATCTTTAGAAACATATCTAAAACAATATGAGTATTGGCATTTTGAATTTGAAAAATCAACATTCATATCTTGTTTTGGCATATTTAAAATTATATATTCTATTGTATTGTTGTCTATTACCCATTTTGCAAGATCATGATCAACAATGAAATGTTCATTAACGATGGGGTTGAACAATAGTATTTTCATTGTTCTCCTCTTGTAGTTGTGTGTTCTCCTTCTCTTGTGTGTTTTCAGTTCCTGTTGACTTTGATTGTGTATTTTTGTCACTAACCAAACAATAATTCTCATTTTCATTAAAAACTACATTTGACTTTAAATTTTCGTTTGATGCACTTAAAAATATATTTATTTTAGGTATCTTTTTCAAAAGGTTTTTTTCCTCCTCAATTTTTTGTTTAGCTTTTTTTTCGAAATCAAGCACCACTTAATTTTTTAGTTTTATCCATTTGAACTAAACAATTATCAATTACAATAACTACCCGAATACTTGTTGTCATTGATAATGATGCTATAAATTATAATCAATACTATTCCAAAAATGAATAATATAAATACAATCAATTACATAATAAGAATAATTAAAAATTTAAATCAAAATGTAATGATATAATTAATGCAATTGAGAACCAAATTAATGCAACATCAAATGTAAGATGCTAGAGCAGTTAGGGTTTGATCACTTAGCTTTATGTTCTTCCCCCAAGACGAATGATGATCTACCAGATCCGGTGTTGAACTTGATTTAAAAGGAACTTTAGGCTTTGGAATTTGGAGAAAGATCTGATGCAAGCGCCTATTGAATTTTGCAATCTTCCTCCCACCGGCGAGTGGCGGCCAGGCAGTCCGAACCAACTGAATTCTGAAATTTTAATATGGTAATACCTGATAAATTTTAGTTCCTGAATCCCTTCAGGATTCACAGCTCGTGTGCTCAATGTTCACAGTTGAACGTCGCAGCGAAGCTCAATTTCCACAGTCCACTGTCCACAACTTACAACTTACAAGTAGATTAAGATATATAATTTTCCTTTCTGAATCCCAATACATAAAGGAAAAGCATACAATCACGATCAGTGCCTCGGCCCTCAGCTGTGTGCAGTGCATTTGATTCTTGAAAAGAAATAGATTCTCGAATCTCATTCAACTTTCAAGGTAATCGTAAGTTGTACTTGTAGTCTTGTAACAGTGGACTGTCTTAGACTCTTAAGACTTAGCCTTAGTCTGTGTAACTGTGTTGAGTGCTAGTGGGACTGTAGTCTCTGTCTAGACTCTACTATCTGTGGACAGACTACAGTGGCCCATGGACGGTGGGAGTCTCCCTCAGAGCCTCTGGAGATTAGATACAGCCACAGGCATACAGCCTACCGCCTGGGAGTGGCCCGTGGGACTCGGAAGATTAAGATATTGTATACAGAGTAACAGAAACTGTAGTATAGTCTGTGAATAGTGAATGATGATGAATCGTGATCACTATCACTGATAGACTGATAGTAATACAATTATACTGATACAGCCTGGGGCCGGGGCTGGGAGACTGAGTGGGAGTGGCCCGTGGGCCCTGGGGACCGGGGTCGGGGTTTGAGACTTGAGTGGCACTGGCCCGTGTGGTTGGGGAGATCTAAGAAGTTAAGAAAAGTGAACTCAAGTATTAACTGTTACAACTTACTCACTCAGCACTGACAGTTACAGTGTGACTCAGAAGTCTGAAGTAACAAGTTGCATTGCAATGTGGGTGTGAGTGGGCCGTGGCATGCCGCATGTATGATGTAGTCTTGTTTTGTAGATAGTAGCAGGCTGCAGTCACTGTGTCTGTAGTCTGTAGTTGAGTTCGTTGGAGCCTGCAGGAGACTGGAGAAGTCAGAAGTGAAGAAAAGTAGAACTACTAGACTGAAGTCTCATGTCTGAGGAGAGCCAGAGCCTCAGCCACGCCGCTACCCACATGGAGGAGTCCTGGAGACTGTCACTGAAGTCTGAGTCCCTATCCGACATTGTCCAAGGGCAAGCTGCAAGTCCCAAATGCAAGTTTTTATATTAATCGTTGTTTCAAATTACACTGTAGTCTGTACAGTCGCTAAAAGTTGAATTTGAAAGTATAAACAGCGATTGAAATTTGAGATTCCATCATTCCTCGGACCCCATTTACGGTTTAATAGCAATTGTTTTTGGTAAAATTTCAAAGCCGACTGCCTAGGCCCTTGAGTCACCAACCTGCCGGACCTCGAATTTAGAAATTTTTTTTGAAAATTTGGCGCCCTTTGTTTTGTCCGACCTAGGCAACTGCCTAGGTTGCCTAGGGCAATACACGCCCCTGGAAGTGGTTCATCTATATTTCTACACTTACAAAATAACATTTTTCAACATACATGTTCAATTTTTCCTTTTTACTATTGTTTGTTTCTTTATGTAAACCAAAAACAATGCATTTTTAATGTCTTCTTCATTATATCTGCATACAAATACCTATAGTTTTCAAATGCCGAGAAAAAACCATGCAATGAATAGTTGTTTCCATCCAAAGCTTTGTATATTATATCACTTTTTGACATATTGAATTGTTTTAAATGTTAGACCTCATGTTTACGTTTTTAAAATGAAGTGGCTTATCTATATTTCTACACAACCAAAATCAATCATACCCCTTATCAACATCAACTAAAAAAAGTAATAACTATCCCTCTAAAACAAATAAATTACATCATTCGACATTCACATTGAATTGTATACATGCGATTGCTAATTATAAGCCTATTAACATAACATAACCACTCGTTGTAAGGAATTCCATTCATATGCACCTTTTAAATATTTGATTCTTTTTATTATGTGAACAAACCCTAAACATTCGTCAATTGTCGAATGAGATTAAATATTCATTCACTATAAGAGAAATTTTCATTTATCATTTTGATTGTCTTGATAAGTAAACCCCAAAGCATTAGTCAATTATTCACACCCATCGAGTATTCATTCAATATAAGTGCTTTTTTTTTCTGTCATGCGTGGAAAATATATATTATAATGAATTTTAAAATATTATATTCCCATATTTTATACCATCGTGATCTTCTGTTCTCGAACGTGACTCAGCTTTCTTACGTACCTTAGAATGAACTGCTCAACGTGTTTTGCAATTCTTATCGCACCTAATAATTAGGGCATCAAATCACACCTAGCTCATTCACTATATATGGAATAATAATAATTTTCAAATATTTTTAAACTAATAAACATAGCATTAAATTGGATATTTATTTGTGAATTTAAAAAAAATCAGTGAAACATATTTATAAATCCTCGTTTGAAACGTGACCTATGACTTCGGAATTTTTGATTCACTGATAATTATTACCTCGTCTGGTTGATGATAAAAGAATCCCATGATCTTTTGGACATCTATGTTTTTCGGGCAATGTGTTGACCGACTGCAGGTCAAAAGACTGTCTAAAATGTATCTAAAATCACACGCATTTTCTTGTATGTTGTGCTGCCTATTACTCCACTTTTAACTGCAAACATATCCATATACTGCCCAAAACCAGAAACGTACGCAATAGATAAGAAGTTTCCCCAGTTTCACTGCCGTGTAGAATGTTGCCTTCCCTTTCATTTTATTTATAAATATCCCCTTCCTTCGTTAATCAATCACCCAGCTTATCTGCAATTCTAGTCTTGTTGGTAAATTAAAGTGAGAGCAATATTAATGGAAACATGCAGCAGAAACCTGTCACCCACATGTGGAGACATGACAACCATTCTCAGTATTGACGGGGGAGGCGTTCGTGGGATAATTCCCGCAACTATTCTTCAATTTCTCGAGGAAAAGCTTCAAGTATATATATATATTATGCTGTCATTCCCTGGATTAACTGTTTTTGTGTTTTGTTTAGGCAATAATGAGATCCATTCCCGGACAGTGCATTAATATGAATTTGGTGTTATAACTTGCAGGAATTGGACGGTCCAGCTGTGAGATTAGCTGATTATTTCGATGTGATAGCCGGGACAAGCACAGGAGGACTGGTTACTGGAATGCTAACTGCTCCCAACGCAGAGAACAGACCATTATTTGCAGCCAGAGATATTACACACTTCTATTTGGAGCACTGTCCTTCAATTTTTCCAGCTAAGAAGTTAGTTATAAATAGATTACAATTCGTACATTCATTTTGATTTGGTATATAAGAGAAATGGGCAACTAATTAAGTGAGGTTGAATATTGAATTGTTAACAGAGGGTTTTTAGGATGGCTGCGATCATTGTATGCTTTTATTCGAGGGCCCAAATATTTTGGGGATTATCTGCACAGTCTCGTTCATAAAATGGTGGGTAACATTCGACTGCATCAACTGCTGACTAACGTGGTTATTCCCACTTATGATATCCATTTAGAGCAGCCCGTTATATTCTCCACTTTTGAGGTAATTTCTTATTTTCTTGAAATACTTGTTTTTTCTTTTTCTTTTTTAGGTAGTAGGATAGAGCTGTGCTTAAATATCGCGTACGTTAGGTTGTTAATAATTAACCTAATTTAAAATTTTAAAAAAAAAATCAAAAATATATAAGGCAGTGGTAGCCCCCTTACCCCAGAAATGGATATGATGATAATTGGGTTTGTCATGTATTATTACCATTATAATATTATTTACTATGTAGGAAATTAGAAGATATATGAAAAGTTAATTTTATTCTTTAAGGTCGAAAATATTTTAATCATTTTGGTTGTACTTTATGTAAACATACTTGATATTTAAGTTTTATTTTAGAAAAGAATTTTTCCAAATGTTTTGATGTAATTGGTGTGTGTTACAAATAAAATGTAATAAAGTTGTTTAGTTCAATGTGAAGGACAAATAGATTTTCCCATAAATTATCCCATACCCACAAAAGATACCAAAAAGAAATTAAGCTACTTTCACGTTCCACATAATACACCTAACACCAATTGGTGATTGATAGACTCAACCCTCCAACCTTACCTTTTCAAATGACCCTACTTACCAAAGAGACTCTTTTTTAAAAGAGAACATACATGACAATCAAATAGGTTCTAGTACTGATATATGGTGTGAATACAAGATTGATTTGTATTTCCTTTTATTTTTTCAAAGGATCTCCAATGTTATGATCAAGGATTTTGAATTTTTGTTATGATGGTCAAATCATTTTAAGATAATTATATATCAAGTAGATTGTAATCTAATGATATTTATGATGATGTAAAAGGTGTTGCTTAATCGTTCACCATGGTAAAATACCATACTGATAAATAAGGGACGAGGACGAAATTATACCCTGGACAAAATTAGTGAAATTAGATACCCCCAATCCTTTGTGTCAATAACCAACTTTATTGTCCAAATCGAAGCTTACATGCTCAATAACCCCATCCATATTTTTCCAATCTAATTTTTTCATGGACATTATTACATTTTTTCCTAGTTTTTTCTTTCTACCTAGATAATCCACATTTTCTACATGTTATATGCAGGCTCAACAAAATATATTAAAAGATGCATATTTATCTGATATATGCATTGCCACTTCAGCAGCTCCAACATATCTTCCTGCTTATTATTTCAAAACTAAAGATTCATCAGGAAACACTAGAGAATTCAACCTCATAGATGGAGGAGTGGCTGCTAACAATCCAGAAAGTGGTTAATTGTTCAACTCTAGTTCAACTCCAAAGGAATTATAAAGTTCTAATCTAGTAATTTTTAAAATTGTACTTTCAAATCATTTTACAGACCTTACTTGCTATAAATGAAGTGGCAAAAGAGTCTCTCAAGCCGGACCAACAATGGGTATGCCCAACCAAAGCAAAGGTGAATTAATTACTGAAAATATTCATTCAATTGTGTATTTACATGGATCATGTAGTTTCTGTAACAAGTATTAAGGAGCCATGGAAATTTTAAACAGGACCATCGCAAGTTTTTGGTGTTGTCTATTGGAAATGGATATAAAACAACACGCTACAAGGCCATTGATGCTGCAAAATGGGGACGATTGTCATGGTTATCAAACAATGGGAGGACACCCATATTGGACACTTTTATGCAATCAAGTTCAGACATGGTGGATATTCATGCTTCTGTCATCTTCCAGGCTCATAACTCCCAACAAAACTATCTTAGAATTCAGGTATATTGATAGGTTATTATTTATTGTGCAATTTGACCTCCATAATTGAATTTCGTAGGAAGTTTTTATTTCAATGATATTTATATGAAAAATTATTGTTTTGATTATATTTTATCTTTTTTATTTGGAATAATAATTATAATATAAAGAAATCCTAATAACAAAGAGAATAAACAATCATTAATAAATAGAGGGATACTAATATTATACTCCATTTAAATGAGCTTCCCACATTCTAATTCTCTCATCTTGTAGTAATTGAAGATTGTTATAGTCATATTTTGCATGATGCATTTGTAGTAATAACCATAAATAAAGTGACATATGTAAGTTACATAAGCACTTAAATATTTATTGACATCATGAGTTGTAAATGTTTACTAATTTAGACTTCGCGTCCTAATATAAATAGAATATTAGTTTCAGTTTACAAAATATAATAAAAATTAATGTTGAAATTCGGAGTAGTTGTATTCATATTGAAATCATGTAATAATTTTCAATAAACATAATCTTTTCACATTATGAAATAAATGATATCTACTTGCGAAGGTGACATGTGAAATCCATATATATTTGTAAGAAAAGTAATTATAATATTGAATTGATCTTATTATTTTAACTATATAGAAAAGTTTAAACAACTAATTATATACCAAATAAATATTTTTTTTCATAAATAAATGTATTAAATGTTTTTTCTTTGAATTATATTTAAAAAGATATAAAATTGAACTATTTAATTATAATTGATAGAGAAGAACGATTTTTTTATAAAAAGTATTGTTATAATAATTTAATACTCTTTAACATAAACTAATATGAAAAAACTAAAAATTAAAATAAAAAGGAGTATTGAAATTGTGCAACTACGTGTTTTGAACTTTATTTACTATGTGATCTAATGTTTTTTTATATATTTAGGAAAACGGATTAACAGGGGATGCATCTTCTGTTGACATCTCCACCAAAGACAATCTTGAGAACCTTGTGAAAATAGGAAATAATCTCTTTGATAAGCTTGTATCCATAGTCAATTTAGAGACTGGCGAGTTTGAAGAAGTTATGAAAGAGGGTACCAACAAGGATGCCTTGATCAGGTAAAAATCAATGGATTCCTTTCAAAAAAAGATAAATACTTAAATATTTTAGTCATAGTCAAAAGAAAAGACAAAAAGCAATGCTATTAACCAATGATGTTATGAAAATAATGTTTATAATCAAATGATATTATTAGTGTTAATAATGGTTTATTGAACTGGTTGTAGATTTGCAAAGAAACTCTCAGAAGAGAAGAAGTCACGACTCTCCTCATCCACACCAACAGGGGATATGGCTACTAATCATGTCCAAAAATTTTAAAGTATTGAAATTTGTTTTGCATGGTTTAATATACTATTATAATAACAAGGTTTATTTGGAGCATTAAGTAATGCCACATACAAGGATTATTTCATGGTTTATTCTATTGTAATAATAATAATAAATTAAATGTTTTACTTTTATGTAATTCTTCATAAAAAGTTTTGAATGGTCTATTTGTATGCAATTCTTCATAAGTTTATTGAAATAGAGAAGGTCACAAAGGGATTAGTTCACGCGAACGTGAAAGAAGTGAAATAAATTTTGCATTTCAAAATATTATATATTTTATATACAATTAATTATGTTTGCACTAATTAATTTAGTTTGAATTTTAATTTTATAAAATATTACAAAGTGAATTTCAATTTTAACTTTAAACAAATCTCAACAATTAAATGTTTTTATATAAATTTCATATTAAAATTAAATTTGGGGTAATTTTGAATTATTTAATTTTATATGATTTATATAAGCATGTAATTGACATATCTTAGTGGTATGATATATTTAATGATCTATAATGAAAAAACAATTTACAAACACACCTTTACTCAAAACTCAATTTTTCGGATTTTAATTCAATTTTACGATTTTCCCGTAATTGATAATTGATTAAAAATGCGCGATAAGACTATGGAAAATAGAAAACAAAGAAAATATAGATAATTTTGACACAAGCAATTGATAATGGAGTTTAGAAAGAAGCTTATATCTTCGAGTCCATAATTATGAGATCGATCTATTAAAAATGTACCTCAAACAACTTACAATTTTTTGTACAAGTTAAATGTCAATCTTCTCGAATTGCCTCAGTGTTCTTCCTACAAAAAAAACCCTTGTCTCTTTACAAAATTTACCAACAACTGCTTATAACTATCAAAATACCCCTATAGGCTTACACAGTCTTCTAACTATCTTTCAATAAAATCCTACTCATGTATATATAGATTTGAGTCCATCACTTGGTCTAACAGTTAGAACTTATTTTGGCACACGACAGGTTAGGGGGTCGATCCCCCCAACCTCCATCGACTATTTTTTTGCAAACTTAGGATATTAATCCCACATTTTACGTGTGGATTTAGGCGATGTAGTATAAAAATAGTGTTGGCAGTTCGTTACATTGGCTCCATGCCACTTTTCCCTGGCTACATTCAGGTTGTTAACATGTCATTGGTTTGTGGGATCGGTTTGGCAAGTTAGGTAGGATACGTGGAGAGATGAATGGTTTATGTGCGGGTGAGTTGGTAGGCAGGAGAGTTGAGTAGGATACAATGATGAGTTGGGGAGTTGAGGGTTGTTGAGTTGGCAGCTGAGTTAGTTAAGATGACTCGATGAGTTGACACCTATAATTGGCATGTCAGAGCATGGTAAAAATGCAGAGAATAGTTTAAAATTACAATGAACTTGATCCCACATGTATGGTGTGGAGAAGCACAGAGGCATTTATATGCAAAATATTGACAAAGGTAAGATGAAGATATAGAGGTAAAGGTACCCCTCCGTGAAAAGAGTGTGTCAACCATGGCTGAGGAACCCTAGCCAACAAATATTAGGGTACACTTGTCTGATAACGAGTGTCAAAGACTGAAGGTGGAAAAAACCCTTTTGTCCTAAATTGCATTGCCACTTATCACATTTTGATTGGTCCACATGGTGACTGTGCACGTTTCCATGTCATCTCAAACCTATGCGCAAACCCATATTTTTTCATATTGACCAAAATTTCAACATGCAATAACATCTGCATACGTCCTCTTTTTTCATAGTTCATCATACCGTCGGAAAGCTCTTGACTATCTTTATACAGTGAAATTGAATGCAACAGATTTAGGAAAGATTATAATATAGTGTTTCTTTATAAGGATCCTCTGGATCACATGAGGTATTTTATTTCCAATCAATTGCCTAGGCATGTTTG
Source organism: Taxus chinensis (assembly GCA_019776745.2). Taxonomy (NCBI): domain Eukaryota; kingdom Viridiplantae; phylum Streptophyta; class Pinopsida; order Cupressales; family Taxaceae; genus Taxus; species Taxus chinensis. The sequence continues at coordinate 727,002,737 of CM034152.1, read as the reverse complement.
CACTTCATCCATACATATCTGAACATTCACCTGAAGCACGTGAAGCTACCAGGTCCCTCCTTTATGAAATCTTGTCAAGATGTTAGCATGCATGTTCATATTTACCATTAGAAGTTCATATACTCAAGTGAAAATCATAACATTCACCATTGCACAAACCAAAAATCATAATAAATCATATAATAATTAAGATCAGATTCGCCATATAAGTACCATGATCAAATACATCAATTACTAGAATCCCGTTGGGGATGGGTCTATGTAGAAACATTTGTAACTATAGAATATCAAATCCAAAACATGCAAATACGGATCTAACAATCCCCACAAAATCTACAAGCAGTGGAAGTATAAACAAGAATAATCCAAATCACACAAAAGTACACACACATAACACAACATGTACCATGGTTCACCCAATGTGGGCTACGTCCACCAAAGATATAGATCTCATATATATAATATAACAAGAGATTACAAACCAACTCTTCTGCACAAGAGTACATGTATCTCTACAAGAGTATCTCCTCCTCCAAATCTATAGCCAGATCTTCTTGAGTACACTAAACTGTGCCTCCATACCACCACATGTGTCTCCTCAATATCTCTAACTCGATCTACCTGAGTGCACTACAACCATGCCTCTGAAACACCACCAAATCTCACATACCAGAAGCTACCCTCACATCTTCCACTGTGCAACCAAGCTCTCATTGTACTTTGAATCTCCAAACAAAACCTCTAGAAGGGTCTACCAATGTGTAACCATAACTGTACACCAAGAAATAAGTCTCTCCATCATCACTGCATCAACCTATGCAAACATGAAGACAACTTCCTCTTCAATACTAGATTCCTATGGATCAACAATACATCATGATCTCTAGGATTTGTAATACAAGATCTCACAACATGTGGATCTACAAGAATGAGCAATAACAAGATCTCACAACAACATGTGGATCTAACAAGAAGAAACACTAAGTTTTTTTCATATTATGTAAGCCATTACATGAGACTAAATAATACAAAGGAAATACAATAGAAGATAATACCATCTTCTCACCAATAGTGTACCTGCACTTTCCTTCTATTCAACTTCTCTCTATGAAAGCTCATGTCTTCATGCAATCTTCTTGTTATTTTAATTCTTCTGCTTCTTCATCCTTTCAACCAAGGATAGCTCAATTCTTCTATTTCTTCATTCCTTATGTATCTAACCCTAGTTTTCTAGCTTATATAAGCCATAGAAAAACTTAGGGTACAATATCCATGCAATTACATCCTTTAAATCAGCTTTAAAACAAAAGATAGATTAAATCCCATGTGTTAAATAAAACATTCCACGTACAGGTAACTGAACACTCCGATGTCACACATAACTGATGTCGGTTACTTCCTGACCGATGTCACTCACTACCTGACTAATGTCGGTCACTTCCTCTCATGTTGATAACTGACCGATGTCATTATCTGACCGATGCTCAGTCACTTCTTGATCGATGCCCGGTCAGTGTGTAACCCAATCACTTTGTAATGCATGCTCTAGTGAAGCTATTTAGCTCCACAACCTAATAATTTCCCACTTGGAGATAAATTTTTGAAATTATGTACTTGTACCTGTACATCACCATCCTCTACACACTGTGAAGACCATTTATTCTTTCCATCAACAATTCTCTCATCAATAAAACCAGGAAGATCAAACCATCTTCTAAAACCAAGAAGATAAAACCATGACTTACCAAACCTGCATGAAGCTACAACTGATCCATGACACCAAGCCTAACATCAAGCTCCCACTGAATTGTAACACCATACCAATTTTTGGTATCAGGAAATCAAGCCAACCTAGCTCCTCATGGAACAAGCCATCATGACTAACACACTGTAAGAGCTCCCACTAAAACCGAAGTACTGAACCTCAATCACATTTATAGCCATATCTGTAAAACCAACCATGTTCTCCATCCATCTATCCATGTCTCCATGTAACCACCAATGCAAGTAATAACCAAGACAAATCAAATTGGAATATGTGAAAGCAAAACAAGATCTTAGGTAAAGACAACCCAAATGAGTTCTACATGCAACTAGTGGGTGATCAATCCACAAACACCTACATAACTCAAAGAATCCAAACACTAGCAATCTGTAAATCTAACCCTGCATAAAAAACTAGCATGTCCAAGACAACCATCTGTAGATAACATATCAATGGAGTAACATAGTAATCAAGAGGAAATACAAACATCCCCTACTCATGCTCAAGGCATCCATGTGCAAAATCAAACATATGCATCATCATAGACTCACAAAACTAAATCTATCCTCATGTACAAACTCACCATGTACATCCATCCATATCACCAGGCTCTCCAGAAGCTCCAAGTTTACCACCAACTAACTCCAAAGCCACATATGAATCATGTGCTCATCAATGTCAATAACAAACATCCATGCTAAACCATGCAACTAATACCAAGTGCAAATACTAGCATACATGTCATCAACATACTCTGCACAAACCAACCAAGATGAAACCAAAACAAGGGCACCATCTAAAAATGGTAAATAAACATTGTTGTCAAACATGTGACCAAACTGACCATGGTTTCCTAACTGAACCGGTCATTTGTTGACCGACCACGGTTACTAGATGACCGACCAAGGTTAACATTAACTGAACACTGGTCTCTGTAACTAATCATATTTTCTTTTCTAACCCTTCATAACTCTGAAAAAAACTATCTATCATCTAAAATAATAAACCCCCAACTACAAAATAAACCATAAGTGACATCACAAAGAAATAAACTCAAAATACCTGCAAAGTCATGACTTCCCTCCAAAACCAACTTGTGCCTCCTGCCACTCTGAATAGTAGAAATCTCTCTCTCACTCTACATGTGCATCATGTATCCAATCCTGCAATGCCAACAACCATGGCTTTCTCCCACTAAATATGAAATCCCTTGCACTTCCTCTAACACCAAGCTCAAAAGCTAATATGTTAGTGAGAAATAAAACCCTAGATGAAAGAACTATAAAATTGATTCCCTTTCTTCTCTGAGAATACTTCTACATCACAGAAGTTTGGACTTCTTGTGAAGTAGGTGAATCACCTTCTTTCCATCAACATCTCTCATTACCTGCAACTGTTTCTAATCATGAATTTTCATTGAGGATCTCATCCTTAGACTACAAACCCTTGTCCTCAAGATTCCACACAATCGGGAAAATAAAATTCAAACAACACCAAAAACCATGGTGTAAATCTGTACACACTATCCAAACATAATATCAGTTGCTCCAAATTAAATAAATAAAACATGAATCATATAGAGATACCTGACTCAAAGTCTCAATGGACTAACCGAGCCAACTCCATCCTCTTTCTGATCTAAACCATGAAGTGATCTACACCATCTCTTACCATGTACACTCTATGTAAGAAACTCGATCCTCCAAACCAGGACAAAAAACCATCTACCCTCTCATGCTACAAAAAACCCTATACAGATAAGTTTCCATAGAGACTGACCACGGTCATCTCCTAACTGACCATGGTTAGCTGACCGATACCGGTTCCTCTATGACTGACCTCAGGTTCTCAGACTGATGTCGATGTTTCTAGAACAAACCCAATGCCACCCAATTTGGCATAGAACACCACACTAGGTGCCTACTTTGACCAAAGCTGATAGTTGAGTTGAGCCAATCATTTCAAGAAGCATCCAAATCATACAAAACCACTACAACAATAAACCATGCAATAAATTGCATCAAGATGAAATACATCACTTACTAGTACCAAGATACTTAACCACATCTTCAACTGAATTACATGCCTCTCTGATGGAATTCCTCGTCTTCGTTTTTGTGCTACAACCTCTCTACCAAAGCCCATGCATCTAATTGCACCAAGGATGCATACTTGCTCCTTTTCTCTATCTAGATCTTCAATCAAAACCATGCATGTGCAATTAAACCATACGCTGCAAAACAATAATAAAACGATACCTAAATAACTGGATCTGTAATCTGACTACCATGTTTGTGCCTCTAAGAACAAGGGACACCTCAGAAAACAAGATACATTCCATGCATCTCTCAATTTCTTCAAATCTGTGATTTTCTATTTAAAACTAGGCTGCCCAGTAACTAGCCACGGTCACCTTGTAACCAACCACAGTCACCTTGTTGACGCTGATTGCCACTTAACTAATGTCAGTCACTGTAGTTTCCAGCAACCTTACTCTTCCAGCTCGCACTTGAGATTCAATCTCTTCCTGTGATTTTCACATCAGGAAAAACAAACCCTGCTCTCATACACCTATTAGTAATAACCACTAACAAAACCATGAAGAAAACCCTTTCTCTGAAATAACCAAGCTTTGATACCACTTTTTGGTATCAGATAAGATAACAAACCAGGCTCTGATACCAGTTGTTGGGTATGGGTCTATGTGGAAACATTTGCAACTATATAATATCAAATCCAAAACATGCAAATACGAATCTAATAATCCCCACAAAATCTACAACAGTGGAAATATAAACAAAAATAATCCAAATCACATAAAATTACACACACATAACACAACATATACCATGGTTCACTCAATTTGGGCTACATCCACCAAATAGAGATCTCATATATATAATATAACAAGAGATTACAAACCAACTCTTCTGCATAAGAGTACATGTATCTCTACAAGAGTATCTATTCCTCCTCCAGATCTACAACCAGATCTACCTAAGTACACTAAACCATGCCTCCATACCACCACATGTGTCTCCTCCAGATATCTAACTAGATCTATATGAGTGCACTACAACCGTGCCTCTAAAACACCACCATATCTCACATACCTGAAGCTACCCTGCATCTACCACTGTGCAACCAAGCTCTCACTATATTGTGAATCTATAAACAAGACCTCTAGAAGGGTCTACCAATGTGCAACCGTAACCATGCACCAAGAAGTAAGTATCTCCTCCATCATTGCTACATAAACCTGTGTAAACATGAAGACAAATTCCTCTACAATACTAGATTCCTATGGATCAACAATACATCATGATCTCATGGATCGGTAATACAAGATCTCACAACATGTGGATCATACAAGAATGAGCAATAACAATATCTCACAACAATCATGTGGATCTAACAAGAAGGAACCCTAAGTGCTTTGCATCATATGCAAGCCATTACATGAGACTAAACAATACAAAGTAAATATAGTAGAAGATAATACCATCTTCTCACCAATAGTGTACCTACACTTTCCTTCTATGTTAGCTTCTCTCTATGAAAAAGCTCATGTCTTCATGCAATCTATTTTTTTCTTCTTCTTCTACTTCATCCTTTCAACCAAGGATAGCTCAATTCTTCTCTTTCCTTATTCCAACCTATCCGAGCCTAGTTTTCTAGCTTATATAGCCATAGAAAAACTTAGGGTACAATAGCCATCCAATTACATCCTTTAAATCAGCTTTAAAACAAATCTAGATTAAATCCCACAGGTTAAATAAAACATTCTACGCACAAGTAACCAGTGTCGGTTAGTGCCTGACCAATGATGGTCACTGCCTAACCGATGTTGGTCACTTCCTGACCCATGTTGGTTGATAACTAACTAATTTCGGTCACTGTCTGACTGATGTTAGTCACTGTGTAACCCATTCACTTTGTAATGCATGCTCCAGTGAAGCTATTTAGCTCCACAACCTAACAAATCCAACCATAATTGTCCATTGCATTAAGTCATCAAATAACAGAAGTTTAATACATTATAGTCACCAACACATAATCATTCACACTAGTAACTCAGGGTAGCATAGATTTATTACATCACACGATGTCCAAAACTATGCAAATTAGCTAATATATAGGGGTGGGGAATTTCCCTTCACCGCATATGCATCTCAAAATATACTGCATGCTCAAAATAGTCACACGCTAACATCTACATGCTTTTACAAAAGGACAAATAATAGATTAATCTATAAATAAAATCTATTTAATCCTATTATTAGTGTGATCCATGCATGACCCTTGATCTTCATCTCGCATGTGCTTTATCCCAAATATATCTCTTGCTTAGCCATCAAGTCTTATTTTTTATCTTTACTTGGGCCGTACTCCAAATGTTTTTCCTATTTTTAGCCCGCGACATGAAAAATCAATTAAGTCTTGGAATTGGTCTTCCTGGGTGCGTGCCACTTCAATTGACACTTGCATGTGCCTACGCGTAACCTTTTCATGCCCTCTCAATACTTAGAAAATTTGGAAAACCCAATATTACCCCACACTAATTATATTGTCATCCTTAGAAATGAGGTTACATAACTTATCTCTCCAAAGAATATAATAATAAAGAATAAGTTATTCTAGAAAGTATGAATCAATCAAATAAAATAATAACTAGTTTTCCTCAATCCTCAGCTAGGAGCTGGAGTTTTAGATACTCCTTATTTATGTCAAACTCCAACTCATTTAAACGATCACCTGAAGTGCAAGAATTTATCAGGTCCCTCTTTTGTACTGTCTTGTTAAGATGTTAGTATGCATGTTTATATAACCCATTATCAAAGCATACATTCCAACATAAACATCAAATCCATGATCTCAAATGGAAATATAGATAATAAAGAAGCATACAAATCAAACTATTACTAGAATTAGATTCGTCATACAAATACCATGATCAGATACATCAATTACCATAATCCATCCACAGTAATCCATTAATAATTGGAAAGGTTACATATTAGAAGTGGAACACATAATAATAATGTCATGGAGTCATGCGCACAAGTGTATCTAGGAAACATAACTATGATACAATGCATATCCACAAAAAAATGTAAATCAACTAACATATATAGGGGTGGGAACTTTCCCTTCACCACCCATATATCTCGAAATAGACTACATGCTCAAAATATCCATGCGCTAACAACTGCATGCTTTTATAAGAAGGCTAATAATATATTAATCTATAATTAAACTCTATATTAATCCTATTATCAGCACAAATTATGCATGACCCTTAATCTTTCACTTTTTTCCCAAAATAGTGCTTACTTAGCCACAAAGTCTTCATAGTCTTATATGTGTGTGATCTACACTCCATCTTCTTTTCCTATTTTTAGCCCATGCTTATGCAAAATCAGTAGAGTCCCAAACTTATCTTCTTCCTGTGTGCGCCCCTCCTCAACTAACACATGTACACACTTCTGTGTCCCACTTGCACGCATCAACACCATGCATGCTCTTCAAATACTTAGGAAATTTCTCCAGTCCAACATTACCCCACACTAATTACATTATCATCCTTGGCAATGGGGTTTCTCAACTTATATCTCTAAAGAATATATAAAAAATGAAGAATGACTAAGAAAGAATGAAATAATAGAATAGATGGAAAAATATCCAACGCGCCTTACTCTTTTGCTGGAAATAAAAGCTCAGGGTAATCTTTATTAATATCTAAATCTAATTGAAGGAATTTGGATCAAGAAAAATTGACGCAAGATTGGGGGAGATCGGTCGTGGGTATGAAAACAATGGAACAGAATAAAGCGAAGGAGGGATCAAGTTAGGGCAAGGGAGCCACTTCAAGAAGATACGAAGGACATGGTAGAGGGTCAGTTGGAGAGTTGTGTGATGGTGGTGCATAGGGATTGGGGATGTTTTCAACATGGAAAGGTCATTCAATTCCTACAGGCATTAGGGACAAATTGTTTTTTATCAAGGATTTCCTTACCCTAGGTCAGAATGAAAGGATTGAATGTCTCAATCTCATGCAAGATGAGGGCTTGATCAATGCTAGTCATGTGCATTCGAGTTCCCATACTATGTGCTTAACTAAGGGCATTTCTATGGGTGGGTTCACTGCTCCAAAAAAATGGTTACTCCAACTCATCCAAATTTAAAGGTTTTTTAAGGGCCTTTAGTTACAGCTGGCACTTCCTTCAAAGATGTTGTTAAGGAAAATCCATCCAAGCCTCTTTCTTAGTCATTTTATATCGTTGACCTAGCTGAGGATTCACCTTCGTTGAGTTGGAAATCCATGAGGTTATGAACCATAATCAAATTCTGACACAACTTTCATTAGTTGTTTTAATGGTTTGTGGTCATCCTCCTCCGATCTAACTACCTAGCTATCAAAAAATTGGTCTAGCAATTGTGAGGTCTCCTTCTGCTATAAGGGTTTCTTCGTATTTCAGTTAAAGAAGCATTCTAATTATCAAAAATTCATTACATATGTACCATGGTTTTAGGGTAACATGGGCCTTTTCCTTTCACCATGGTTTCCATAGTTTGATCCTTGCACCTTCACCATCACCAAGTTGTTGGTATGGATTCACTTGTCAAATCTCCCATTGTATTTTTGGCCTACTTTGAAGGATATTGGTAATGCATTGGGAATATTCCTCAAAGTATATTTTGTTAGGGTTACAATGGGTATCCGGACCTTTGCCAGAATTTATGCAGAAATAGATCTGAGTAAAGGATTGCCATACAAAATCCTCCTATCAGTTGGTAACCTTCAGCATGTTTAAATACTGGACTATGAGAACACTGCTTTCAAATTTCATATTTGTAAATCTATAGATCACCTAAAGGTTGTTTTCCCACAAGGGAGGAAGCATCAACAAAGAAAGAACTTGTCAAGAAGAAACAGTTGTTTCTAAGAATTCTCCAATCGAAAATGAAAAATGGATTGCAAAATGAGGCACTAAGTGTGGTCATGAATCAAATAAGTCTTAAAAATCAGATTATGATCATGAATTTCTTTAGGATTCTCCTAATAACCTCATGATGGTTGTTGTCACCAGTCAAAATCCATAGCAAGAAGTTAAAAAAAAAGGTAAAAAAGGTCTCCTTTTCTAACCTGCATGATTACTACTCTCCTGACAATGTGATTTAATCGTCAGGGTTTCATCTCACTCTTTATCTCTCATTTGGTTTTGTTGTTTGTTTCTTGTATGCGCATTCATGGTTAGGACTGAATATATTTTTTGTTCGAGAAGGGACCCAAGAACCCTCTAGTTCATAGGTCCATTTAAAAGCATTTTTTCATCAATATATATATCAGCCTCTAATTCATTCTATTCTCCAATATTTTTCTTGGCTCTATCAAGAAAATCTCTAAGTATTGCATTCATCTCTTCCAAATTCATATATTCACCCTTAGTCTTCAATTCCCTTATCACTCCATCCAACCCTGAAATCATGCCCTCCATAAAGTCCATCTTACGCACGACTAAATTCCCTAGCTTCTTTATTCTATCTTCATGGGAATCCATGGTTGTCTTAAGCTCGTCACATTTCCTCACCACTACAACTAATTTCTCTTCTTGGTTCAGGGTCTTGTCCTTATTTTTTGCAAGTAATTCATTTTCTTCCTGCAGTGTTTATGTCCTAAGGATTTGTTCTGGATGCTCGTAAATTACCAACACCCAACCAACCTTTTTCAATTCAGATTTTAAAGTCTCGAGTATGGCATCATACTCTGAAATCCTGTGTGATATGGTTTTCTTTGTCCTTTCCATTTTGGAGTGTAATTGTGCTTCAGTCTTCCCCTACAAAGCCAGTTTCTCACCTAGTACAAGATGAATACAATCTTGCAGAAAATGCAAGGTTGATGGATATGTTTTCTTTGTTTGTGCATCAAACTCAGGATGCACCACCAGAATCTCAACTCTAATCTCTGCAGAAAAATCCAATAGATATTTCTTTCACCTCTTTTCCCTTTTGCGCACTTCAGTTAACTGATTAATTTTCTCCTTCATATTATTTTTATCCTCGAGCAATGTTTTGCACGTTGTTGATTTTTCAAGGTTCCTACACGCAAACTCTTCCACCATCTTTGTCAAGGCATTACTTTCCTATTCATCGGTAAATTAAATTGGCTTCATAGTCATGTGTGTTGTTTCTTCCTTTACATAAAATTAAGGATTTTCTATATGGGTTTGCATGCTCCAATAAACCTACTTCCTTGTGCACATATTTTTTTCCTTGGGATCCAACAACTCCCATCCATATAACTTCTCAGGCTCAAGCACGCTTTGAAATTTGGCTCGAATGATTTTTGAAAGGTCATTTACATACCCCAACTCAGGCATCTTATACATTTTTTCTCCCTTTCTCCTTCCAGATTTCCACCCCTTGGGAATATGCACCCCTACACCTTGAAGTGTGCCTTCACCTACTGCACCTCCATGCTCCCCAAAAGGCTCTCCTGATCGCTCGCCTATATTATTTTCTTTCTCCTCTTCTTCACTTGTGGGGCCTTTTTATCCCTCGCACTCTCCAAGTGCCTCTGTATTATAATGAGTTTCTTCCCATATAGGCTCCTCTTCTCCTTCTACATCAAAAATCAGTGTGTCTTTTACAATGCACGCATCCTCACCAGAGATTTCTTCTTCATTTTATCTCCTTGGCACATACTTGTGTCATCTCTTCATCTTATGTTACGAGCTCAAAAGGCCCAAAATCCCAAAACCCCCGAAGTCTGAAAGGGTTTGGGGTTTTCAAAGTTCAATGCATTTTTTAGGGTCAACCATTTTAGGGGTTGTCTTTAGAGGCGTATTTCAGGAACTTGGAAAAATGAAGTCTGAAAATGAGAAAGATCAAATTCTTAAACTTGAACTCTGAATTTCAAAGTTTAGGATTTCAGAGGTTTCGACGAGTTGGGCAGATGAATAGTGCCACAAGCCTAAAAATCAAAAGCTCTAAAACTCGAAGTCCAAATTTTGGACTTCAGGGTTTCAGAATTTTGGAACATTCCGGGGCTTGCGTGGATGAATAGTGCCACACAATATGAGGTTGGAGTCTGAACTCCGAAGTTTGAATTTTGAACTTCGAAGTTTCAACATTTTGGAACCTTCAAGCCATCTCATCAGAGGAACAATGACATCAACCTTCAAAGTCAAAAGCCCAAAGTTCAGAATCCTGAAAGTCTGAAATTTCATATTTCAGAGGGTGTTATGTGGGTTTGAAGTCTAAAAATGTAGATCAACCACTGTCATTTATTGCAATATGGCACCCTCATCTTCAAATTTCCATAACTTTTGACTAGGAGCTCGGATTTGCATAATTTTAGTGAGACTAAGTATTTCAAAATGAGGAAATACAGTCTACCATTTTAGAGGGTGTTTCCAAATTTATCACCTACCAAAATGATGAAGGTATGGGCTTCCTTTCTTGCCCAGCAAGGAAAGGTACATGGAGGTATGGGTTTTGAAGTGGCACCCATCATTGTTACAGTTAATTTTAATGCATTTTAGGGTGGTTGAAGCAAGATTTTGAATTCCTCTCTCTCCCTTCTCTCATTCTTCCTATATATTGTAAGGAAGGGCTCATTTCAAAAAGTTAGATAATCATACTTTTCACCCTCCCTTCTTCTCTTGTCTGTAAGTGATCTTGTGGAGTTCAAACGTCCCATTCAAATTTTAAATGCAATTTTTCCTCTTGGTCATTGTATTCCACTATATCAAATTTTTAGAGTAATAATATAAGTTTGTGGATGAATTTCAACCCTCTCTTGTGTTCATTGCATCTTTTTAATCTCTCGTTGCAGCTTTGGTTAGCTGTGTAATTTAGGTTTTGTCGCATGTTTTGGTGTTTTGTGTTTAATGGTGAATAAATTTGTGACAAGAAATTGATATGTGTTGATGCTCATCCTCTTCGATCTTGTTCAATTTTATTCCCAATCAAGGCAAGTTATTCAACATTCCTCTTGATGCATCACCTCCATCATCTTAGGTTCAATTTCTTGAAACATTTTAAACCATGTATCCTTGGAAAATTAGAGTAGAGTTTAGGGTAGATCCTCTACAATTTGAGTGTGTGTATTAGAATAGAGGAATAGGAACCAAACTTCATCCGGAGAGCTTTCCCGATTGCAAAGTCTCACGCTTTGGGAAAATATCCATGTTATGCAATCACGCTAACAGTTTCAATCTATCAAGTTACAAACAATCATGGGTGTTTTGATTCCGCATCAACAAGCTCCATGTACCATCCTTCATTTTGAACCTTCCAATGTAGTAGTGTTGAAAGACTACAAATTATTCATGTTTTTCCACCACCGCAGGTAGATCCTTCAGTATCCTCCATTCATGCTCAAACACCTCGCGCATGTTCCTATACCAAATATCTACCCTTTTCTTGTAAGGGTTACTCATATTGCCTTCAAAAGTATACTTCACAAACCTTTCTGCAACTAACTTCTTCTCCTCAGGGAACTACCATATTTTATTCTTAGGGCCATCAAGAACCCTAATCTCCACAAATACAATAGATAATAAGATGACGCCAATGCTGGTCTTATCTCCTTTTTGTGTCTCTTTAATGATGGTTTCATCTATAAATAAAGACAAATTATAAAAATTTCCTTATGCCATTTTCTTAGCAATGTGGAGCTACTTATTATTTACCTAGCCCCAGTGCTCCTGGTTATTGAACTTGGTGTAGAGGTGCGCAACAATTTTGATCATGGGGTGATCATCAAATTTTGTAATGTCCATTGTGTGCCCTCCCTTCACATATGCCAACTCAACAAAGGTTACTTCCATGACCACGTCATCATTAAGGTCACTTACAATTTTTGTGCCCAAACTCCTCAGTCCTATCAGCTTTCCAATCAAGGGAAAGGTGAGGCTCACCTACCTTCCTGCAAAGTAGAATAATTCCTCATGGACTCTAGACATTAGCCACTAGTAAATTTTCTCTCACTTACCAAAATATGAAAACTCATAAACCTGCAAGACCCCAACTTTCTCTAGCATATTCTTCCCTTTATCATCTTAGATGGGTTTATCATCTGTGTTCCTTAAATCTGTCTTATGTACCAATTCCATGTCTATTTCATCCTTATTTGCCTTGGAGTGATGATTTAGAGAGGTGATTGTAATCACCTACCTTCCTTCATCTTATGTGAGACTCCTTATCCATCCCCACAATGACTCCTTTGAGGCATTACATCTCTGAAAACCAACTTTCGGATCTTCTACTTCCACCTCTAATTCATCCTTCTTCTTACCTTGTGTAGTCTCCACAGGTGCTCTCTTGGATGCCATTTTGATTTTTACAATGTTTCCTTATGCTCTTTTGAACTCTCTAACTCTAAATCTATGTGCCCTAGCATACCCTAGTTGTAATTTTGTTCTCTTTAAAACCTAGCTCCACGAACCTTTCTTCTGCGTGTCTTCTGCTAGCTCAAACACCCTTCCAATAGATCTTTGTTACGGTTGTGTCCAAATATCAAATGGTTCCCTGCTTCACACAATCTCACTTAATCATACTTCAGAGCTCTAAAACTCAAATATGCAAGGTAAGAATGAAATTGCAAACACCCCTTTTATATATTATTCAATTTTTCTACATTAATTGCTCCTCACCTACCACCATACTCCACATTAATTACATGTTTCTACTTTTTCCCTATTTTCCGCTACTTTTCCGCATTCTAGTAGTAACCTTTTGGTGTGCCTACCACCTCTCAGCCACATACCTCCTTACTCGTGTGTCCATGCGCCAACGTACGTTAACCTTTGTGCCTCATACTAAGTAGTTTCCCATGTTTTTTCCTACCTCGAGTTACATTATGCGATCCTTTATCTTACGCATGGTCTTCAATCTAAGCAATTCTATTCAAATATTTATTATCACCATATTTCTCATTATTTATAGCTCATTTATCTCTAGCAACTGAAATTTTCATCCACGGTGTACTCCTCTTCATAATTTTTTTTAACACCAACCAATTTATTGTTCTACGTGTGCTTACAATCCACCCCACACTAAAATCATAGACACTCCTACGCGCATGAACTCAAAAGATAGTAATCAACTTTCTATGTGCAAGCGCACTTATTACAACAAAACAAACAACTAGAAGTAAAAGTATAAAAATGTTGAAATGAAAACGGAAATCTAATCTAAATGGCAATATTACCTTATTACAAACACCGAAAAGAATTATTTATAGCTAGGGCTTCAACATACTCCCATTGAAGTAACTGGGAAACATAGTGTCATCTAGCGCCTGTAACTAACAAGTTCCTGATTCAAGTATCTTTGTTATGACAAAGAGTCCCAACTAATGGATTTTTAATTTCCCTAGGTGGCACACAAACTTTGAATCATAAAAAAGAACCATATTTCCCACCTCAAATGTTTTTTTCCTCATGTTTCTCTCATGTCAGGCCTTATGTCTCGCATTTTCCATCTTATGACTCCATCGGGAAATAAAACTCCTCTCATCTAACTACATTAGTTTTTTAATGCACTCCTCCATAACTTATTCATCAGCTAGTCCTTCTGTGCACGTAATACGTAGGGATGGCAACATGAATTCAACAAGTAGAACAACCTCTGTACCAAACACCAAATGAAAAGGTGTGGCCTTATTCAACCTCTTGTAAGTAGTTTTGTATGCCCAAAGAATATATGATACCTTGTCGTCCTAATCTTTCCTTCCAACATCACATATTTTTGTTAAAGGTTTCCCCAAAAAAAATTTAAGGGCCTCAGCAGTACCATTGGCTTATGGGTTATAGGGTGTAGTCTTATGGTGTCCCACCATAAACTCTTCCAATAGAATCTTAATTGTCTCATTTAAGACATGAGTACCTCTATCACTAGTTAAACTCAATGGACATCCATACCTATTAATCATTTTTCCCATAAAAATATTGATGTTGTAGTGGTTGTGAAATAATTTTTAGGTGTTGTTTCATCCCAGGCCTACACATGGGTGGTGAATTAGGACCTAAAAATTCAATAGCCCATTTCTCAAAAGGTTCATCACTTGAACTATTCCTCAAAGGCATATCATCTCTTTTTCCAGGCTTCCCAGGTGCTGAAAATGGTCACATGCCTTAACATATTCTTTAGTATCCTTGTACAAAGTTTCCCACCAAATTCTAGCCATCAGAATCTTATGCGCAGTGGTATCCCTTGTATAATGAGCTCCTGCAATTCCTCCATGATCTTCCCACAATATCCTCACGTTCATGCTCTAGAAAACACCGGTGTAAAAATTCATCATGGCCTAGTTTATACAAATCTCCACCTATCATTTGGTAAGGTGTCACACGTATTGCAAGTTGCTTATTTTCTAATGTCTTCATTCCCTCAGGTGCATGTCCAGTGTGTAAGAATAATACAATATCCTCTAAATCTATGGGCACACGATTTAACCTAAAAAATACGCATCAGACATTGTGTCCTCAATGCTCTACGCATCCTCCCCATAATTGATTCTTGATAAATGGTTAGGCCCTGAATTGATTTTTCCTGGTTTTATAACAATTGCAAATTCAAAATTCTAAAATAGTAGTATCCACCTGCAAATGTACCCTTGTAAAACAAGCTTGTTGGCTAAATACTTAAGTGCCATATGATCTGTAAAGAAGATAAATTGTGTTGCCAATAAGCATTATTTGAATTTGTACAACTCATAGATCATATACAAAGCCTCACACTCAGTAATTATATAATTTTGTTTAGTTGGTGTCAACTTCCTTATTGCAAAATAAATAGGGTGGTCTACAATTCCTTTGCTTGGTTATGCTAACACTATGCCAATTGCTATCCTAGAAGCAGGAATGTGAACATGAAATGGTTTTTCCCATGAAGGAAAGCACAAAATAGAGGTAGTAGTAAGACTTTCCTTCAATGTTTCAAATGCATGTTGTTGCGCTTCATACTACAAGAATTTTCCTTTAGCCTTCAATAATTCCTCCAGGGGTGCTGTAATTGTTGCATAGCCTTTAATGAATTTCGTATAGTACCCTGTATGTCCCAGAAATCTATGGACTTCACTCTGATTATTAGGTTCCTTCATAGACAAGATCACAACGACCTTGGCTGGGTCCCCCAACAACCCTTCCTTACAAATAATATGCCCCCAAAAAGTTCCAAAAGGTCTTAATATTTAGAGAGATGTGAAACTACCTACACCTCTCAAACATAAGTCTTAGATTCTCACAATGGTATTTAACTAAGCCATACACTATTTAATCATCTAGATACACCTGTAAAAATTTATGGATGAAGTCTTAAAATTCTTGTACCACAATGCGTGAGAATACCGTTGGTGCATTCTTTATTCCAAAGGGCATCACTGTGTATGTAAAACTTACCCACTCAGTGGTGAAAGTTGTCTTTTCCTGATCTTATTTTTCTATGCACACTTGATGATAAGCAAAAAACCCATCTATAAAGGAGTATATCTTGTGCTCTGTAAATCCTTCAAGGATATCTTTTGTGAATGTGGTGGGAAACAAATCAATAACACATAAAGCATTTATCTCTTTGTAGTCCACACAAATTCTTATCCTCCCATCCTTCTTAATGCTTATTACCATGGGGCTAACCCATTTAGATTCCTCAATTGACTTAATTATACAAGACTTGAGAACTTTATCAATTTCTTCCTTTACCTTAATGCGAAAATTAGGATTCATCATGTAAGGCCTCTTCCTAATCGAGCACGCACCTTCTTTAAGTTTGATTCTCATCTCTCCTAAAGAAGGGTGTACTCCTTTTAACTCATGATAGGCCCTCAGAAATTTAGTCTTGTTTTTTATACTCAATTGCCTAGTTTGTTGAGTTGTGAAGCTTAATTACTTCATTTTAGCATGCAATTGGAACTTGCTGGAAAATACAGTAACCGGCATCAGTCAGGTATGACCGGCATCAGTCAAGTAAGTAAGGAACCAACCACAGTTAGGCAGAACCAGTGTCGATTACTTGTGCGATGAAGTTTTAATTAACTCTTGGGATTTATATCTATTTTTAGCATTAAAATAGATTTATTGAATGTAATTGCATGGCTAAGTGCCCTAAGTCTATAAACAAATTTATAAGCATAAAAGCTAGGGTTTATAAGTAATGGATGTATCATAATTACAAGATAATTATGTGAGAAATAATTCTGGGTGAAGAATCAAAAATCTTGAAGGAGGAAAGTACTGAACATGTGAGAAGTGTAGAAGATTTTAAATCTTCATTGTATATCTTGTCAAAGCTTTGGATAATATATTGACTTGTTTCTTGGTGGATGTATCCCACACTGGGTGAACCACATTAAATCTAGTATTGATTTATGTCTTGTTTTGTATAATTATTCTGGTAGAATATCCACTTTTATTTACATGTATGCTTAGATCTGATATATTTTCTGTACAACCGGTGTGCTAACCCCAACAACTGGTATTGTTGGCTTTCAAATAGGACTTTTTAGAAGAGCAACAGTCAGGGGGACAAGAAGTCCCTCCTCTTTAATGGGAGAGGTTCCCTTATTCAGAAACAAACTTATTTACAAATATACAGAACATGATTTTATGGTCGAACTCGGATATTACGAAAGTGTTTTCCACAAGGATCATCAGTTACAAAAAGGACTGAGGAAAGGGAATATGAAGATAAGCAGAAAAGCAACATGCAGAATTATAGATAGCAGAATAATCCTTTATGTATGCGAAGTTGCAGTGAATTTAAAACAAGATCGTTTGCGTTGGGTGAACTAGATGAGATTACCAAACACAAAGTTCTGTAAATAACCTTCTTCAGATTTATTAATCAAGGACACAAAGTTCCTTCTTGGTTATACAAGATCACTATACTCGCAATATTTAAAAATATGCGATTAGTGAGACTAACGAACTAGAAACAAATGATCTTCACGAAATTTAAAAGAAAACACAGAGATAACAGAGATTAGATAGACGAGAAATGGAAAGCCCTTTCGTATTGATTTCTTTCTAATCTATTTACACTTTCAGAAAATATGCCAAGTTCTTCCTCCTGTCAAAATGGCGCAAAGAAGGCCATTATATAGCTTACAATTCGGTTACTCTTCGTAACCGTTTTCTTTTAATAACAGATAGTCAAGGACCCGCCAATCGCAATACCTTAACTAATTACAAGAAATACGAAAGGAATAGGAAGAAGAGAAAAGAATGAAGAATGAGACAGGTGGACAGTCACTGAGAGGGACCCCACCGTCATTCGGAAACCGCTGCTTGAATTTTCTTCCACGTATCAGCTATGTCCTTGCCACAAGGGACACACCAGAATTTTCATATTGAGGATGACAATGAATATCTTTGAAAACTGATGTAACCAGCATCTTGAGAGCTTCGTCCTTCTGCCAGCTGTCCTTGAAATTTGATCTTCGGATTGATAGCATCAGAGCCGCAACTTAAATTCATATTTTATCATATTCGGGTCGAGTGGGAAAAACTAAGTATGAATTGCATTAGGTTCACTTGGGACATGTGAGACGCGAATGCGCGAAACACGCGGCTCGGCTGATTCGGGTGAAACAGGGAGAAGACGCACAAATGCATTTTGGGACATTTGGGACGAAAACGCGCGAAGGACACGGTTCGGGTGTTTCGACCGAAATTGGAATAGTTTTCTTTTTTTTATTTGGGACAAAGAGCTCTGAGGTACGTGACTCGGGAGTTTCGGCCGATCGGGGAACAGAGAGAAATTTGGAACTCGGGACAGTTGGGACAAAATTGCGCGAAGGACGCGGTTTCGGGTGAATCAGCCGAAAATGGAACAAAAGGCCCGTTTGAACTTGGGGACATTTGAGACAAAAAGTTCTGGAGTACGCGACTTGGCCGGTTCGGGTGAAAATGGAAAAACTCGCACTTTTTGATTTGGGACATTTGGAACAAGAAAGTGCGAAGTACGTGGTTCGGGTGATTCGGCCGAAGTTGAAACAACTTGCACAATAATTTTTGGGACACTTGGGACAAAAATTTCCGACGGGCCCGAAAATGGAACAACTTCGGGGATTTCGGCCAATCGGGGAACAGAATGCACTTCCGAACTTGGGACCAGGCGGGACAAAAATGTCCGACAGGCCCGAAATACATACAAAATGACCCGAAACAGCAGATTTTCTCAATTTTCACGACTTAGGCACTTTAGAGGAAAACACTCATAACTCAAAATTTTGAAATTTTACTTTCATTAGGGTAGGGAATTTTGAGTGGACAACAACTGGCTCCTTCTGGGGATGACTTGGCATAAATTCAAGGAATGAGACAAGGTAAGAACTTAGACAAAACTCGGTGAAGCAGACCAGTGCCTTATCCATTGGGAAACGGAGTCAAAAACAGACCAATACAGAGGGCAACACACCAAAACAACAGAAGGGAAACACACCAAAAGTAGAGAAGCAAAAAACACTGTACAAAATATACAAAGGACTCCCTAGTCACCTAGGTCTTGAACAACTTGAGATACTGCCCACTATAAGGAAGTGGGAGGGGAGAACCATCCATGTAATCAAGATAGAAAGAATTCTTACCAGCAAAGTGTCTGACCTTGAAAGGCCCCGAGCCAAAGGGAATCAAACTTTCCATGGCTGCCACGAGGTTCATGTCTTTTGTCCCATAGCAACACGGTGTCTCCAACTTGGAAGTCTCTGAACCTAGCTTTCTTGTCAAACAGGACCTTTACCTTCTGCTGGTGAACAGATATCCTATCAGCAACCACCAATTTGTCTTCATTCAGCTTGTGCAGGTACAGTAATTCTCTTTTCCAGAGCATCACTGAAGCTAGTATCCTCAATGGCCTTCATTAGGTGCAGGGCTGGCAGTTCCCACCGTCACTGGCAATTGAGCTTCTACTCCATACACCACTTGAAAAGGAGACATTCCAATAGCTCTCTTTGGTGTGATCCTGTCTGCCCAAAGAGCATCATAGAGCTTCTTGTGCCAGTTTCGTTGAGACTCATTGACCAACTTCCTTATGATAGTCACCAGATTTTTGTTAGTGGATTCTGCTTGTCCATTGCCCTAAGGGTAGTAATCTGAAGAATGAGCCAGAAGAGATGCCATACCCATAGCAGAAGTCCATTATCTCGGTTGAGGAGAAGTTTGAAGCATTATCTGTTACAATCTTATTAGGTACACCATACCTTACCAGGATGTTCTCTTTGATGAAGTTGCATACCACTTCAGAAGTAGTGCTCTTGACTGGAATAGCTTCCACCCATTTAGTGAAGTAGTCAGTGGCAGTTAGCACATGAGTGTGACCAGCACTAGAAGTAGGATTAAGTGTACCAATGAAGTCTAGACCCCACTGTTGAAATGGTTCCTCAATCACAACTGGTTTGAGAGGCAAAGAAGCCAATTTAGGTCTTCCCACAAAAGTCTGACAAGCCTCACATTTATCAACCCGCTTGGATGCATCCCTGAACAAGGTAGGCCAATAATACCCTCCACGGAGTATCTTATGAGCTGTGACTGTTGATGAATAGTGCCCTCCACATGCCTGATCATGAAAAGCTGAGAGCAACTTTCTCTGTTGTTCCTTGTCCACACACTTCAAAAATCTCCCATCCAAGCCATGCTTGAACAAAGCATTTTCCCACAATACATATTGCAACTGACCTCAATTTAACAGTCCTCTTTTCTTTGGCAGTTAAATGAGAGGGGCATTCCCCATAGGTGAGAAAATGGGTGATGTCAGCATACCATTCGTCAACTGAACTAAGGAACAGAACGGTAGGAAGATCAGCTTTCTCCCAGTAATTCATGCTTAGTTCCTTCAGCAATGAGCTCACAAAGACCTTTTCCACGAACCAGCTTGGTCGGCTTAATGTCAATGTCGTATTCTTGGATCTTAGCAACCCAGTTCCCTCTTTTGGATCCAAATTCTTATTGTGTGAGAATTGACTTAACAGTGGTATCTGGAACTAGCACTATGGAATGGGAGTTGAGGATGTAAAAGCGAAATTTCTTGACAGCTTTAACCACCGCAAAAGCATGCTTCTCCATCATGGTGTACTTCAACTCGTGATCTTTCAGAATATAGCTCATGAACGCAATTGGTAGCTCATGCTCATCAGAGTCTTCTTGAGTTAACACAGCAGCCAAGGTATTATCAGTAGCATAGCAATAGACGATGAAATCTTTGCTGAAATCAGGACAGGCCCAAAACTGGAGTTTTAGCAATAGCTCTCTTGATACCTTCAAAGGATTCCTTTCCTTCAGAAGACCAACCAAATTTTTTCTTCCCCTTCATCATTTGAGAAATATTCAAAGTTAATTCTGCAAAATCAGGGATGAATCTTCTCAAGAAATTGATCTTACCGAAGAAGGAGTGCACGCCCTTTTTACTAGTTGGGAGAGGAATTTGCTGGATGGCTTGAAACTCGTTCAGGATCAATTTTAATCCCATCCTTGGAAACGATGTGCCCTAATAACTTTCCCTCAGTGACACAAAAGACAAATTTTTTAGGGTTCAGAGAGATTCCATGCTCTCTGCATCTTAGCAGAACTGTCTCCAGGTGATCAAAATGATCCGCTCTTGTCTTGGAAAACACTGTCAGGTCATCGAGGTAGATGACAATACACTTCCCTTTTAAGCTTCCAAAAGCCATATCCATAGATCTCTGGAAAGTGGCAACAGCGTTAATAAGCCCAAAAGGCATTCTCTTGTAAGCAAAGGTGCCCCAAGGAGTAGTGAAAGCTGTTTTATGTTGATCTACAGTATCAACCTCTACCTGATTATATCCAGAAAACCCATCAAGCATAGATAACATTTCAGATCCTGTTACTGCTTGCAATACTTGATCCATCATAGGCAAAGGGTAATTATCCTTCAGAGAAGCCTGATTCAGGTTTCTGAAATCAACACAGATGCGGATCTCACCATTTTTCTTCCTAACAGGCACAATATTTGCAATCCATGTTGAATGGTGAATGGGAAAATTAATTTTAGCCTTCAACAACTTTTGTATCTCCTGAAAGATGGTGTCAGCTACTTTGGGGTTGTATTGTCTCTGTTTCTGCTTGAAAGGCTTAATTCCAGGCTTGAGGGGAATAGAGTGCTGCATATCTTTTGGTTTGAAAGCTTTCAAATCTTCATAAGAGTAAGCGAGAACATCTTTATACCTTTTTAGAAGATCAATTGCTTTTCTCCTCTCATCTGCTGTGCAACATTTTCCAATTTTCACGAGCTTGGGGTTATTAGAACTCCCAATATCAATCTTATCATACTCAGCTGATTGCTGAGGCCCAGAAGAAGCTCTAGATTTCACATACCTGTCATGCTTATCAAATAGTTCCCTCCAAACTCACCAGCCCTTTAGGAATCTTGTTTCCTTTGAGATTGATGCATCCGTCCTGATCTATTTCTTCTACATGGGCAACTGTTTGGTCAAAGGGCACACTCTCACGAGGTAGGTTGTCACTTCCCTCAAAATACAGCTACTTGAAATTACCCTTGAGTTCCAGGAAGGAAAGTAGATGTTGATCATCATTGAAAACCTGCCAGTTATTGGCATTATCAGGTACACTAGGCCGATGGACCATCTCAATGGTGAACTTATCCTGAGAGAAATCAGGATGAGGAATCAGTAGCGACCCTGAGACTGCTAGCGAATCAGCCCTGCTGTTCTTTTCCCTAGGTACTGCTTCAATAGAGAAAGCATCAAGGAAATCAATAGAATCCCAAACCTGATTCCGGTAATGCCTTAACCTTCCATTCTTTACTTGAAAAAGGTTTCTGACCTGCTTTACAATCAATTCTGCATCACCACGAGCCGGAAGATTCTTTATACCTTGTTCTTTGGCCACCTGCAATCCGAGAATGAGAGCTTCATATTCTGCTGTGTTATTCATATTCTCGAACTGCAACTTAAATGAAAAGGGGTGCAGGCGTCCTTCAGGTGACACTAGCAAGACACCGGCTCCAGACCCAGCTGAGGAACAACTTCCATCAAACTCCAAAATCCAAATACCATTAGGATCTTTAGGTGATATCTTAGGGAGTTGGATTTCATCAGGGGACATAATCATGTAGTTGCCATGACCCATATCCTCATAGAGTATTTGTGCTCTAGGATCATCCGTTTTCTGCACAATATACTCGGACTGTTTTTCAGGAAACAACTTCTTCATTTGTCCATTGACAGGTACGAGTGCATGCGACCAGTCCATCTGGATTTCCCCACCTACATCTTTGCAGAAGTTCCTACTTAGCAACATCTCGTATGAAGGAGGGATATCTGCTACTAAGATGGTAGCCAACACTTTCTTCTCAGGCAAGGCAACAAAGGCCACTTGCGCATCTTTAATTCTCCCAACCAGGGGCACTTCTTTACTTTCCATGGAGTAACAAGATCCAAAGTGCGAGTGAGGGTCAGGCCTAAAGCATGAGCTTACTTTAGCAGGCATTACGTTATCTGAAGCTCCAGAATCTATGACACAATTACTGAGCTTATGGCCAGCTATTAGTAGTGTTACGTAAAATGGTTTAATTTTGTCGCCAGGCGAGGTGACAGCAGCTACCAGACTGGGCTGTGGTGCAGAAGGAGGAGTAGGTAGAAGGCCTTTAGAAGTGGTCTAGAGTTGGAATTGACAAAGTGGATCATTTTGGCAAAGGCTTTGGGATGAGTTTGATAGTACTCAGCTTCTGAGATTTGGACCTTGGTCTTTTTCAGCTGGTCAACAATATCAAAGAATCCAGAAGTGGACGGGCCATCATCATGTGGAATTCTAGGCTTATCAACCTTAGGAGAAAAAGAAGAAGAAACTTTGGCATTTGCATTGATAGGACTCACCTTTGGTGTAGAAAAAGTAGGGATAGGAGATCCTCTTCTTGCAATTACAGGGATAGTTGCCGACTGCTCCTTAGATTTATTAGGTGGCTGGGTCACCTTCTCCCTCTGCTTTGTCTATTCTCGAGTCATGAAAGCAAAAGATTCGCTGTTCATGTCTGCTACCACTTCATCATAATCATCAATGCCCTCAGTGGTAAAGAAATTCACTCGAGACCCCTCAAGTTCCTCTGCCTCATCATCAAATTCTCTCGCAAACTCTTCACAAGCTTCGTTATCTTCATCATCATCTGGTTCTTCCACCTCGCAGGTCGCATTGACAGGGACTCTAACAAGAGGTCCTTCAAGTGCTAATCTTGTTTGAGAAGCAGGAAAACGATTCCTGGGCTGGAAATTTCTCCTCAGAACGTCTGCATAAGGAGCGTGCTGAGCCAGTTGTTTCTTTATAGTGATAAGATCATTTGCAAGTTTCTGAACTAATGGATCAGTGTTAGGTCCAGGAGTGGAGGAGGAAGAAGCAGCAGACTTAGATTTGGGAGGGTCTCTTCTCAAATTCCCTGACATGATTAAGTCATTCTCGACACTAACAGCCAGTTCTTGATCCAGAGCTAACGTTTCGAGATTAGCCCTTCTTAGTGCATAACTAACTTTAGGTGATTGGGCATTTAGAAAGAAACACTTTTGGATTTGATCAACAGGCCGAGTATTTACAGGAATCTTGTTGATCAGTCTGTTTAATCGAGCCACAAATTCCCTCATGGGTTCTGATGAATCTTTCTTTATCTGAGAAATTTGTGCAAGCAAGGCATGCACATCTTCTGCCGGCTTGAAACGGTTTTCGAACTGAGTTCTCATTGTGTTCCAGTCGGTGATAGCGTTAGCCGGAAGGTGGTAGAACCAATCAGCAGCATTATCTTGTAATGTCTCAACGAACAGCCTTACGGAGATGTCTTCATGCTCGACTCCCAGAACTCCACATGCAACAACGAAGGCTGCGATGTGTTCGTCGGGATGCACTTTGCCATCGCCTTTGAATTTGGGGAAGTTCTTCCGGTTACCTCTGGGTAACTCGTGCAAAGGCTGAGCAAGGGCCAGGGGCCCGACACGATGACCCCATGGCAATGGTGCCGCCATTCTTGGAAATATGGCTTCAAGAGGAACTGTAACACCAGCAAGAATCAAAGCTCGTAGATTGGGACTAGAAGGCTCTAAAGGAATACCACCCGTGGGACTTCTATCTTGAACAGGCGGAGTGCTTGTAAAACGAGTTCTTCTATTTCTTGAGGAAGGAAGAGGAAAACCCTGCTGCTCCAAAAGCTGAAACTGAGAGTCTTCAATACCAAGGGTCCTTCTCCCTCAAGTAAAACGTGGAGTCGCCAGATCAAAAGATGATAAAAAATTACAGAACTGGAATGTGATTTTCCCCAGCGGAGTCGCCAAAAACTGTTGGCTTTCAAATAGGACTTTTTAGAAGAGCAACAGTCAGGGGACAAGAAGTCCCTCCTCTTTAATGGGAGAGGTTCCCTTATTCAGAAACAAACTTATTTACAAATATACAGAACATGATTTTATGGTCGAACTTGGATATTACGAAAGTGTTTTCCACAAGGATCATCAGTTACAAAAAGGACTGAGGAAAGGGAATATGAAGATAAGCAGAAAAGCAACATGCAGAATTATAGATAGCAGAATAATCCTTTATGTATGCGACGTTGCAGTGAATTTAAAACAAGATCGTTTGCGTTGGGTGAACTAGATGAGATTACTAGACACAAAGTTCTGTAAATAACCTTCTTTAGATTTATTAATCAAGGACACAAAGTTCCTTCTTGGTTATACAAGATCACTATACTCGCAATATTTAAAAATATGCGATCAGTGAGACTAACGAACTAGAAACAAATGATCTTCACGAAATTTAAAAGAAAACACAGAGATAACAGAGATTAGATAGACGAGAAATGGAAAGCCCTTTCGTATTGATTTCTTTCTGATCTATTTACACTTTCAGAAAATATGCCAAGTTCTTCCTCCTGTCAAAATGGCGCAAAGAAGGCCATTATATAGCTTACAATTCGGTTACTCTTCGTAACCGTTTCTTTTAACTAACGGATAGTCAAGGACTGCCAATCGCAATACCTTAACTAATTACAAGAAATACGAAAGGAATAGGAAGAAGAGAAAAGAATGAAGAAGGAGACAGGTGGACAGTCACTGAGAGGGACCCACCGTCATTCGGAAACCGTTGCTTGAATTTTCTTCCATGTATCAGCTATGTCCTTGCCACAAGGGACACACCAGAATTTTCATATTGAGGATGACAATGAATATCTTTGAAAACTGATGTAACCAGCATCTTGAGAGCTTCGTCCTTCTGCCAGCTGTCTTTGAAATTTGATCTTCGGATTGATAGCATTAGAGCCGCAACTTAAATTCATATTTTAGCATATTCGGGTCGAGCGGGAAAAACTAATTATGAATTGCATTAGGTTCACTTGGGACATGTGAGACGCGAATGCGCGAAACACGCGGCTCGGCCGATTCGGGTGAAACAGGAAGAAGACGCACAAATGCATTTTGGGACATTTGGGACAAAAACGCGCGAAGGACGCGGTTCGGGTGTTTCGAACGAAATTGGAACAGTTTGCATTTTTTTTATTTGGGACAAAGAGCTCTGAGGTACGCGACTCGGGAGTTTCGGCCGATCGGGGAACAGAGAGCAATTTGGAACTCGGGACAGTTGGGACAAAATTGCGCGAAGGACGCGGTTCAGGCGAATCGGCCGAAAATGGAACAAAAGGCCCGTTTGAACTTGGGACATTTGAGAAAAAAAGTTCCGGAGTACGCGATTTGGCCGGTTCGGGCGAAAATGGAACAACTCGCACTTTTTGATTTGGGACATTTGGAACAAGAAAGTGCGAAGTACGCGGTTCGGGTGATTCGGCCGAAGTTGAAACAACTTGCACAATAATTTTTGGGACACTTGGGACAAAAAGTTCCGACGGGCCCGAAAATGGAACAACTTCGGGGATTTCGGCCGATCGAGGAACAGAATGCACTTCCGAACTTGGGACAGGTGGGACAAAAATGTCCGACAGGCCCGAAATACATACAAAATGACCCGAAACATAGATTTTCTCAATTTTCACGACTTAGGCACTTTAGAGGAAAACACTCATAACTCAAAATTTTGAAATTTTAGTTTCATTAGGGCAGGGAATTTTGAGTGGACAACAAGTATCAAAGCTTTGTTGGAGGGTTTTGTGTGTTGACATATTTACTCACAATGAGTTTTCTAATTGAGTGGGGAGCTACAGAAATGAAAAAAGATAATAAATACCAGGTAGAGAAGTTTGACAGCTTAAATTATCAATTATGGAAGATGTAGATTGAGGATTATCTATATCAAAGAGATGTGTACTTACCGTTGGATGAGAAGTCTAGACCTGCGAATATGACTGATGAAGAATGGAAGATTCTTGACAGAAAGGCTTTGGGATCTATAAGATTGAGCCTAGCAGCATCCGTGGCTTCCAATATTACAGAAGCAGATTTTACGGTAGACTTAATGAAATCTCTTACTAATTTATATGAAAAACCTAGTGCTTCAAATAAATTTTATTTGATGAAGAAAAATTTTAGTTCTAAGATGCATGAAGGTGAATCTGCCTCTAGTCATTTGAATGATTTTCGCTTTATTGTAAATCAATTAAAATCAGTTTCAATACCATTTGATGATGAAGTAAAAGCACTTTTATTCTTGTGTTCTTTTCCTGATTGTTGGGAAAACTTGGTAATGGATGTTAGTAATACAACATCTGCTAATAATATTTTGAAGTTTGATGATGTGGTTAGTATAATCTTGAATGAAGAAATTCATAGAAAAAGTACAAAGGAAACATCATTTGGAAATATTTTTAATGTAGAAAGTAGAGGCAGGCAGAAAAGAGATCTAAGAGTAAGAGTAATGGGAAATCAAAGTCAAGGGATAGTAGATCTAAATCCAGAAGTAAGGGAATTACTTGTTGGAAATGTGGAAAGAAAGGACATACAAAGAAATATTGTTGGTCAAAGAATAAAGAGAACCAACAACCAGACAAAGGTAAAGAGGTGAATCTTGTTGCATCAAAGGTAATGCAAGATGATCTTATTCTTTCTTTAGATAGTAAAATTGAATCATGGGTTTTAGATTCATGAGCTTCTTTCCATGCAACCCCTAAGAAGGGTTATTTTAGAAATTATGTCTAGGGCAATTTTGGGCATGTTTATTTGGGTGATGATGAACCTTGCAATATTACTGGTAAAGGGGAATTTCATGTAAAATTACAGATGGAAATACGTGGGTATTGAAAGATGCGAGGCATGTGTCAAGTCTTAGGAGGAATCTTATTTCTGCAGGGAAACTAGGTGAATCTGGTTGCATGGTTACTTTTATGGGAGACTCTTGGAAAGTCACCAAGGGTGATTTTGTTGTGGCAAGAGGTAAGAAGGTAGGAATGTTATATTTATCTACCTGTATTATTGATTCCTTTTTTGCATTATCTACTTTAGATTCATATGCATGCATGTGGCATAATTGGTTGGGTCATATGAGTCAAAAAGGAATGCATATCTTAAAGGCTAAGGGTAAGTTATCAGATTTGAAAAATTTAGATCTTGATTTCAGTGAGCATTTTATCTTTGGAAAACAAAAGAGAGTGAGATTTATCAAAGTTGGGGAAACTAAGAAGGAGTAGAAATTAGAGCTTGTACACTCAGATGTGTGGGGACCAACTCAGGTAGCTTCTCTTGGTGGATCCCAATATTATGTTACTTTCATTGATGATGCTACAAGAAAGGTATGGGTTTATTGTATTAAATGCAAATCTAATAGGAGAATGGATCCAAGAACACCACAAGAGAATGGTGTTGTAGAGAGAATGAACATGACAGTCATGGAACGCACTATAAGTATGAGGATACATTCTGGATTACCCTTGCAGTTCTGGGCAGAAGCATTTGATACAGCCGTTTATTTGACTAACCATGGCCTTTCAATTTCACTAGATGGAGGAATACCAGAGTAAACATGGACCAGAAAAGAGGTAGATATTTCTTTTCTTAAAGTTTTTGGTTCAGAAGCTTTTGTGCATGTTGATAGAGAAAATAGAAAAAAATTGGATGCAAAATCCAAGAGGTGCACTTTCATTGGTTATGGATCTAGTGATTTCGGTTTTCATTTTTGGGATTTAGAGAATTCTAAAATTGTTAGGAGTCATGATGTTGAATGGAATGAAAAGAGAATGTACAGGGATAAATTTTGGTACCCAAGGATAATAAAATTGAGAAGTTTATTGATGAAAATGAACTCTCGAGTTTTAATGAAACACCTACAGAAATACACAGTAGCCGTGGTCAGTTAGGCCCTGACCGGAACCGATCAGATGAACCACCAACGGTTACAGAGGATCAAAACCGATGTCGGTTAGCTGAATCGATGTTGGTTAGAAGTGACCGGTGTTATTCACTGTTAGAAGTTGATACTAATGTCTAGGAGGTCCAGATTGAGCCTCTGGTACCCCAAACTCTTGTGAGAAGGTCACAAAGGGATAAAACTCATGTTCAGTGGGAGCATGGCATGGATGAGGAGATGAACTCTTTGGAACAGAACCAAACTTGGGATTTGGTTAAATTTCTAGTAGGAAATAGAACATTTCAGAACAAGTGGGTTTACAGAATTAAAGAGGAAGAGGGTGGAAAAAAAAGGTACAAGGCAAGGCTTGTAGTAAAGGGATTTGCATAAAAGGTAGGTATTGACTTTGGTGAAATATTTTCTCCTGTTCTTAAGATGGCTTCTATTCATACTGTATTGAGTTTAGTTG
Source organism: Taxus chinensis (assembly GCA_019776745.2). Lineage (NCBI taxonomy): Eukaryota > Viridiplantae > Streptophyta > Pinopsida > Cupressales > Taxaceae > Taxus > Taxus chinensis. Next base: position 726,973,258 of record CM034152.1, on the reverse strand, counting down.
CAGTAGGAGATTTGCATTTAGAGAAACTAAATGTGAAGACGGCTTTCCTTCATGGTGATTTGGATGAAGAGATTTATATGCAGCAACCGTTTGGGTATGAAGTCAAGGGTAAGGAGAAATTAGTGTGCAGGTTGAAAATGAGCCTATATGGGCTCAAGCAAGCTCCAAGGAAATGGTACACGAGGTTTGATAGTTTTATGCATGATCATGGTTACTTGAGATGTGAATATGAGCATTGTGTTTATTTCAAGAAGCTTGAAAATGGGAGCTTTATTATTTTGTTACTATATGTGGATGATATGCTTATTGCAGGATCTAGTATGCAGGACATTGGTGAGCTTAAGAGAAAGATAGCTCACATGTTTGTAATGAAGGATTTGGGAGCTGCAAAAATAATCCTTGACATGCAAATACATAGAGACAGGAAAAACAAGAAATTTTATTTGTCTCAAGAGGATTATATCTTCAAGGTGTTAGAAAGGTTCAACATGCAAAATGTAAAACCTGTTAGCACACCTATGACTGGAAATTTTAAATTGAGTAAAGATCAGTGTCCTTCATCACAAGAGGATGTCAAATACATGACACGAGTTCCATATGCTTCAGCAGTTGGAAGTCTCATGTATGCTATGGTTTGTACAAGACCAAACATTGCACAAGCAGTGGGAGTTGTGAGTAGATATATGGCTAATCCAAGTAAAGAGCATTGGAAAGTAGTCCAATGGATACTCATGTATTTGAAAGGGACATCTAGTATGCAGTTATGCTATGGAGGTTTGGATATTTCATTACGTGGCTATGTTGATTTGGATATGGTTGGAGATTTGGATGGTAGGAGGAGCACTACTGGATATATTTTCACAGTAGGTGGAACGACAGTCAGCTGGATTTCGAGATTGCAGAAGGTTGTGGCTTTGTCTACTATAGAGGTAAAGTATGTTGTAGCTACAGAGGATAGCAAGGAGATGATATGGATGAGTAGGTTAATGGAAGAGTTGGGAAAGGAGAAAATTAATTGTAAACTGTTCAGTGACAGTCAGAGTGCAATTCATTTGGCAAAGAACTCAACATTTCATTCGAGAATGAAACACATTCAGTTGAGGTATCACTTCATACGGCAGGTATTGGAGCATGGACAGTTGAATCTAGAAAAGATTCATATGAGCAAGAACCCTGCAGATATGCTAACGAATCCATTAGCAAAGGAGAAGTTGGAGCTACACTCCACTTCTTTTGGTCTTTGAGTTTGAGACTTGAAGAAGAAGACAAAAAGCCAATGAAGGATCCAAGAATGATGTTGTACATGTATGGTGCAGTAATTAAACTCCAAGTGGGAGATTGTTGAGTTGTGAAGCTTAATTACTTCATTCTATCAGTAACTGGCTTCGGTCAGGTATGAACGGAATCAGTCAAGTAAGTAAGGAACCGGCCACGGTTAGGTAGAACTGGCGTCGGTTACCTGTGCAATGAATTTTTAATTAAATATCAGGAATTATATCTATTTTTAGCATTAACATAGATTTATTGATTGTAATTGCATGGCTAAGTGCCCTAAGTCTATAAACAACTATATAATCATAAAATCTAGGGTTTATAAGTAATGGATGTATCATAATTACAAGATAATTATGTGAGAGATAATTCTTGGTGAAGAATCAAAAATCTTGAAGGAAGAAAGTACTGAACATGTGAGAAGTGTAGAATATTGTAAATCTTCATTGTATATCTTGTCAAAGCTTTGGATAATAGATTTAATTGTTTCTTGGTGGACGTAGCCCACACTGGGTGAACCACGTTAAATCTGGTGTTGATTTATGTCTCTTGTTTTGTATAATTCTTCTGGTAGAATATCCACTTTTATTTGCATGTATGCTTAGATATGATATATAGTCTGTACAACCGGTGTGCTAACCCCAACATCATTCAGATATATCAGAATGCTCACTTGAAGCACGTGAAGCTACCAGGTCCCTCTTTTGTACTATTTTGTCAAGCTGTTAGCATGCATGTTTATATAACCCATTATCAAAGCATACATTCCAACATAAACATCAGATCCATGAGCTCAAATGGAAATACAGATAATGAAGAAGCATACAGATCAAACTATTACCAGAATTAGATTCTCCATACAAATACCATGATCAGATACATCAATTACTATAATCCATCCATAGTACTCCATTAATAATCAGAAAGGTTACATATTAGAAGTTGAACACATAATAATAATGTCATGGAGTCATGTGCGCAAGTATATCCATGAAGCATAACTATGATGCAACTCAGATCCTTAAAACATTGCAAAAAAACTAACTTATATAGGGGTGGGGACTTTCCCTTCACCCCCCATGCATCTCAAACTACATTACATGCTCAAAATAGTCATGCACTAACAATTGCGTGATTTTACAAGAAGGCTAATAATATATTAATCTATAATTAAACTCTATATTAATCTTATTATTATCACAAACTATGCATGACCCTTGATCTTCCACTTTGTTCCCAAAATAATGCTTACTTAGCTACAAATTCTTCATAATCTTATTTATGTGTGATCTATACTCCATCTACTTTTCCTATTTTTACCCAATGCTTATGAAAAAACAGTTGAGTCCCAAACTTATCTTCTTCTTGTGGGGAAAGTGCATGGAAATGGGGGACCAAGAGGGGGTTAAAAGTGGACACATATTTCCTAAAATCAGAAAAACCTAAACTTCATCCAATAATTTGGCATGCATATGCTCAAAATTTGACAAAGTGATAATAATGAGTACCATAGAGCTCGAAATCTAGTTTCTAAACTACTAATTTTTTCTGAAAATGGTGGAGATTAAGAGGTTTGAATGTGGTGTGCACACAAAGTATGTCTATTTTTGTGTCAAAAAGATAAGAACATAATGTGTGTGCACTCCCCCATTTTTTTCTATAAATTATTTTGCAAATCCCTTTGGTAGAAAGTTAGGCAAGGCCATGTGGGAGGTCCCACTAAGTTTTCATAATTTTTGGATGAATATATAATTTTTTTATTAATTTTCAAAGTGAAAATATCCTAAAAATGAAATATTTGTGTGTACAACCCCATAACTTTGAGAAAAAAGTTGATTTTTTTGTTTTTTTTAGTGTGTGTAGAATGGACTTTAGAAGAAAAAAAAACTTTTTTTAAAAAAATTTGAATGAAAAATCATAAATTGTGCACCAAAACGTATGCATAGGTTTTTGCAATAAAAGAAGGCACTAGTAAAGGAAATTATGGATGAAATCCTTAAACTAATCAGATTTTAGAAATAATTATATTGTCACCAAGATAAAATTTAGCTTGACATTTTAGTATAATTTTTTTTTAATATTTTTTAATAATGCATGAGATATCAGGGTGTACGCGTGAGATTTATTCACAGATTACACAATCAAAACCTTATGTTTGGATATCCAAGGAAAATACAAGCCTATGTATTGGGAATTGAATGTTTTATTTGTCCCAAGGCTCTACAGTGTCTCTTGAGTGCATATGGAGACTTTTGGGTACTTAAGTGATTACTTGTTCATTGATACCACATCATTGAAGATCTAGTTGTATTAGGATGGGAGATTTCATACATGACATATGACTCTATCTAAATAATTATAGGCCTGCATAGATAAATATCTACTCCACTTATCAAAAAAATCAACGCAAGTCTGAAGAAGGTTTAGGAAAATAGAATGAGTTGAGAAGTTGGGAAGACTAACTCCTTGTGCCTCTTCCATTAAAATTATTTCTTCAACAAGAAACTTATTCGTGGAGAGCACATTTGTTGCAGAAAGGAGGTCGTGTGAGTAAGCCTTGAACATTCTAGTGAGACACGTAATACAATGTATGTCATGCTCATCAAGGAACAACTCGATGTCTCCCTATATAATGAGCTTGTGTAGCATTCCCTTGACGGAATCCATCAATCTAATGAATTCAATCATAGCTTTCGCTAAGTTAGAAAAATTCCTGTGCAATGCATTGAGCTCTGAATGCCTCCTAAATAGTGTTGAGTCTATTTTTTCCACAATTTAAGGAAAGAATTTGCTTATACCTATTGCTTGGATCTGCATTAGCCTCTCAGCCAGTACAGGTATTCCAACCATGGATTTGTCAATCTTTGAAATATTTTGGTCTCATTGAAATAGTTCCTTCTCTAGCTGATTTTCCTGGTCATTTGATTCATTCCTAATTCTGAATCTAACACCGACGTATCCAAGGCCGATTCAAAACTTCTCTTTCATGTTGCTCACCTGGCAACTTGTTCACTTTCTTTCCTCCATGGGCTTTACTCTTGGTGGCAATCTTCTTTTGTGTCCTCTTCTCCATAAGTAGCTTCAATGGCCACTTCACTCTCTTCCTCATCCTCCATCCATCTCCTCGTATTTGTATTTGCATCCAATACTTAGCCATATCTCTAATTCTAGCTAGATCTTTCTTCAAATTAATTATATCCTTATCAAAATCAATGTTAATCATACCTTTCTGGTTTTGGAGGCTTGTTTTCTTCTTGATATTGTCATGTATCATGATGTCCCACTCTTTCCTTAACATCATTTCCATTTTTCCTCTTGATTCTCTTCCACCCCCAAGATCAAACAACGTTCTTCCTCTTTCCACTTGAGCTCTACTGGCTCTTCTAAGCCATTCTTGGCTTTCCTTTTCTCTTAGGCCTTTAGTATTGGTTTTCCTTCAACAATCCCTGCATATCATTCTTCATCATACAATGTTAACAATCAAATCAAACAAATAAGAGAGGTATCATCTGCTCTGATACCATAAATGAAGCAGGGGTTATGAGCTTGAACCTAAACTTAATTTGTTTTTTTTCTTTTTCGTTTGCTTAAAGGTTTACCCTTCACAAGGCTTGTCTTCATACACTTGAGAGCTAAAACTTTGTAGAACTGATTTATACCACCCCTTCTTGAGGATCTCCATGCACATATTTGCAATAGCATTAGATACAATAAGGAAAGCATTCCCTTTTTTTTAAAAACAAATCCTTTCTTCCACTCTACCAAGTTGTCTTACAAATTTCTCAAGACAAAGCTCCTTGCTCCAACCATGGTTTCACATTTCACAAGGTACCCGGATGGTTTTGAGGATTTTAGTAGTTTCCATTATAGTATTTAAAAATGCTCCTCAAGTTTCATGACTTAAATTTTTGTCTAGCTCCCTCTATCTCATTTTTCTACTTTCTTGCTCTTTGGAGAAACTAACTCGTTTGGGACACTCCTAAATCCTTCATAAATTTTTCCATACATATCCAATCGACCTCATACTAGAATTTTTGGATTCATATTTCCAAGGAGCTTCTGCTGTCAAAATTTTATCTCTTTATGACACTTCCATAAAAAATTATGAATGCTGTCCTAAAACTAGGTTTGCACATTCTCCAAAGTCCATACTAAATTTTGCTTATAAAATTCCCAATGTGAAGTTTCTCAGTGAACCAAGAGCATTTTAAGACCCCATAGATACTTTAAAAATGTTCTAAAACATCCTTCCAAAACATTCTCAACCAGTAACACAGAACTACTGGTACCAATTTTCAGCATCGATTACCTTTTAACCTCTATTCACTGTACTTTTCAAGAAAACAGCCCGAAATATCTACTATTTGCTGCCGATCCAGTTAGAAATTCGGGGCACCATCCTTCCTTAAGAAGTTAGTGGTCTCATTTATGTAGATATGACCAGAAGCATGTGTTGAATAAATTTGAGATTTTTTCGCCAAGTCAAAATAAAGTGATTTTCTTTGGGAAATTCAGATTAGTTGAGCATAATCACTCCAAAGGTTATTTAGCTCCAAAAATGCAAACATTACTCTCTTATAATGTAGTCAAATGCATATAATGAAAATAAATGGAAACCGATTTTGTGCTATTCAGAAGATTGAAACTAGTCTTATTCATGCACAAAAGTCTTCCATCCACTTCTTGTGATGCATCTACTCATCTGGATTCTTAACTCCCAAATTCCAAGGAGTCCATGTTTCAAGCTCCTCTCTTCATTGTCTCTGCGCAGTGCTTGTAATTCCTCTATTAAAATGGATATAAAGGAATTTTCATTAGAATGTAAATAATTAGAATGCTCCGTCAGTTTTACATCTCTTTTTCATGAGATCTGCTACCTTCCTATAAATTACTCAGGTGTTTGCTATACTAGGACGAGATGTCCGTTTTATCGCAATATCATGACTATATGTTATGGTGTTCATTGTGTCTTTTCTTCAGTTGTTTCTTTCTAACATATAAAGTTCCTGAAGCAATATTAGCTGTGTTTCCCACCAAATGGAGCACAATAAAATCCAAATGAAGTGGACATCAGATGCAAGTTGCCTAAGACCTTCTTTTTGTTAGATGATTTTCTTCAATGTTAGCATCCTGATGAGTTAAAATAATCATCTCTTTTTAGCCAAGGCATTGAAGATACCTTTGGTATAATATTACATCAGGTAGTTTCAATAAAGTGTAAATTTTTATCTTGGCAATTTTGATCATTAATAAAATCACCTTTCCATGCCAAGTGCTTGGATTTTCTTTTCTTCAGTTCATTTCTTATCTAACATATAAAGTTCCTACAATATTAGTGTGTTTCCCATGCATTATTCATTTTAATAACAAGTCGCAAATGAGTGGAAGTGCCTCAGCTTTTTTGTTGGTGCGTAAGAGTGATGAGACTTGATTTTGCACTCATATGTTTATATGTCCCACACAATGTTTGTCAGTGCTATTGGCAACCAAGAACAGTTTGGATGTTATTGAGTGCATGCCTTCTGTCAATATCTATCTGATCCCCGCTAGAAGTCAAACTCTGTCGTACTGGAAACAACAGAGGGAAGAGATCATCCGTGTTATGCATTATTATTTTCTAATGACTAAGCTCTTGAAAATGCATTACTGAGATGATGGAACAATTCTCCCATATTCGGTTGCACTTGATGTGGTACCCGCAACATCCACCTCTTCGTCAAGCTTAGACTCTTCATGAGGTATCAAATTACTCCTTAAGGTACAAGTAAATTCGGGTATCCCTACTGTTTTGAAGCAGTCATTGAATGCAAAACAAAAGTATACAAATGACTTGACTCAACCCTACTTAGGTGCCAAAAAATGATGGTGAAAGATTTTAGAAATTTAATGCACTTTTAAATTGTTGCTCTCGCATGTGGAGAAAATGGTGGGATTGCCAATGTCTTCAAAACTAGCAAAGAAGGGGATGAATACACAATTAAAGCTTTGACATTGAAGGATGCCCCAGTTTAAATTAAGTGATCAGCAGAATGTTGTAGATTTTTAATCAAATAGGAATAAAAGCCATGAAGAATTATGCCAAACTCTACAAAGACAATGTAGAGAATTGCATCAACAATTGAGACACAAAGGCATGATAACGGAGTTCATACACAATGCATTCCTATGTCTCTTTGGAAAAATTTGGTTGACATGTGACAGATCAGAGATACAAGAGTCCTCACATACTACAACTTCTTGTACAAATATATGTCTGAACAAGAAATCTGAATCATTCTGACAGTCTGGGCATCTGGGAGAAAATGAATACATAGTTTCTTTGTACATCTCCTACAAACATACTCTGGGAGCTCATAGTTTCTTTGTACCATACAAACATACCTGGGGCACAGACCTTTGAATGCAATGTACGAGTTGGAACAAGGATGTACCCCATTTTAGGAAGTAGATCCAAGCACATGGCGTAAACGGTCTGAGGGAACTACAACTTTATCTTCAAAAGTGGTGGAGGTTCAAATCCCTCCACTATCTGAGAGTATTTGGTGACTTGACATTTACAGTTAGTGGGACATGGTTATAAGGCACCCTCTAGCAAAGTAAGTACTTAAATGCAAAATGCCTTGGACAGGGTGAGGTTGCAGTATAACATGGAGCAATCTTAGGAACTAATCAAAGGAAGCATGTGGAAGAGAGTACGGATGGCACCATTCTTTCATTTGGGTGGAGAGATGTGAAGGATTTAACACCCTCATCACTTTTTTAGCGGCTTCAAATGGTAAGATGCGTTTGGATTGAAGTCAATTTATGGGGCTCTGACATAATAAAGAATGCAAATTTTAATTTGAGTCTTATGTTGGAGGAGGTCGTCTTAAAGGTCCACCTCGAGAATATTGTGCAACTTGTCACATGGTAATGCAACAACATATGTGGTGGTTGCACACATGACTCCACCTATAGGAGACAGGCTACCTAAGGAATTATGCCACAAGGAAGTTCAAATAGTTTCAGGATGCCATAACTGGTTAGCATATGGCTGAGCATCTGCTATAATACATGCATTTCACATGTCTATCGTCGGTATGATCCAATCTTTTCTAGACGCTTTGCCAATGGTTGTGGTGCTACTTCTGACAAGATCATGGATTTGGTTATTGTAGATCGGTAAGGAGTGCTAAGGATCATGAAGAGAGCTTGGTTGCACTAGAGCCAAGATATATTGGGTATTACTCAAAGTGTAAAATCATCCAATGTGCAGCAGAATCTTGCAGAGTATTTTAGTTTCAAACTCTTAACACCGTAGCTTGAGACGTCTTGTTAAAAATAAAAAATGATATGACATGGCTCCTTATCTTGAGGTTGCAAATTCCCCTATAGACAATCTTCTCTTAAGAAGAGTGGAGCTGAAAAGCTCAAGCCTCACTTTTATGGTCCATACAAGGTTAAGCAAAGTGACTTGCTATGGATGGTTGCCTAAAGAGCTTTTGTAGTTATCATAGCATCAACAGAATACACAATGTTTTTCATGTAATCAATGCCTCAAAAAGGCATTGTGGCAACATATGCATTCAAATTCAGTTTAGTTGCACTCCTATTGGATGATGAAGTGCAAACTTTGTCCTGAATTCCTTACAGACATTTTGGATGCCAGAGCGAAGACAATTAAGGAATCATAACCATCACAGAATATCCGGTACGCTGGAAGGCTCTTCCAACTAAATATGTCTCATCTTGGTTGTGAGTGCAGAGATGTCTTGTAGCATCCCAATATTACAATTGCTTGAGGGAAAGAAATTCTGAGAAGGGCAGGACTATAATGTGATTCACTTTACTCGAATTAAATAAATTACTAGACTATTACGGAAATTGCCCTGTGGGGTCCCCGTACCAGCCTAGAAACGTACCAGGTACTGGTATGGGGTCACGGTACGCTGATGGGTACGGCTAGAAACGTACCCACAGGGATAGGGTACAGTCTGGGTACGGTTTTGCCATACCCAGACCGTATCATTTGTCCCTTCGTACGGTACGTTTCCAACCTGTACCCATCCAAAAAAACTTGCCAATTGACAGCGTTTCTTTTTTCCTTTTTTGGCAATTCTTTCCTTTTTTGGATTTTCGGTGAAAAAATCACAAACAAAGAAAAAAAATTGCCATTTTTGGAAAGAGTCTAGGAAGATGTAGCAACAAAAACTTGCATGTGCCATAACTTTCATTCTGTGACTCCATTTCAGGTGTCGTTTTATCTAAAAGTGTATATTTTCTCGAGCTCTACGCATTGATGGCAATATTTTTCTTATTTTCATAAAATCTATTTTTGCACCTTTTTGGACCATGCAACTTCTTGCAATCTTCTGAAAGAATCATGAGCTTTGATTTCCTGTAGATGGATTAGTAATTAAAAATACAACTATGCGAGTATTCCAACTATGGTATATGCAACTTATACAATATATTGTACATTGTATACATTTATATAAAATACATTATTTAATTTTATACAATCTATAACATACACTATAAATTTAATTTTATTCGTTTTGTATATATTGTACATTATTATAAATTTATAGTTAATTGTACAATATACACTATAAAATTATAATAGTATACTGTATAATGATTTAACATTTAACATTATTTAACATTTGAATGCTATGCATGGATATGCCATTAAATTATACACAGTACTCTTGTATTCTTGATATTTGTTTGATAATGTTGTTAGCAGACCATGGCCATTTTGAGATAGTATCTGGTAGTTGGCTAAAGTTATATATTTTCAAAACATATAGATCTACTTAAATGGGAAACGAAAAAAATAAAATGAAAAACGATAAATTATTAGAAGAATGATAAATTATTAAAGAATGACATTAAAGACAGGTAATAGGTCACTAATAGGTTTTGAATGTATTCAAACCCATTAATTATAGAGAAGTTGTATTAAGAAAATAATATTTGAGTGAGAAATATGATATATATTATATTTGACATATACGGGTAGAAATAAAAAGGGATAAATAAAATTGCAATGGAAAAATGGGTAAGTGAGGTACATGGAAAAAATAGGGGGTATTTTCATTTTAATAATATAATGGGAGGGGGTATTATCAATTGAGTAAGTAGAGGTAAAAATTAAAATCAAGGGTATTCTTTAATACCCTCTGAACGCACGTGCTATACCATAGTTTTACTAGGTGACCCCCCATGGAAAATCCTTAGGTATTCTTAATTCATGTTCAAAGCACCTCGCACATGCGCTTATACCAAAGCTCCATTCTTTACTTGTGTTGGTCGCTCATAATTCTTTCACAAGTGTACTTTTTTAACCTCTCAGCCAATGACTTCTTTTCTTCTAAGAACTACCATATTTTTTCCTTAGGGCCATCTGGGACCCCATTCTCTACAAATACAATAGATAAAATAATAGCACCCCAACTTATCTTATCTCCCTTGTGCACATCTTCAATAATAATTTCTTCTATGAATGTAGATAAGTTGTACACAGTCCCCTTTTCCATTTTATTTACAATGTAGAGCCGCTTCTTATTCACTTGGCCCCAATGCTCCTGATAATTAAACTTTGTTAAGAGGTGCACAAAAATTTTGACCACAAGATCATCTATATTTGCTACGTCCATCGTGCGCCCTCCTTTCTGGTATGCAAACTCTACATAAGTCATTTCTACACCCACTTAATCATCGAGGTCGCTTACAATTTCTGTTCCCGAGCTCCGCAATCTAATGAGTCTCCCAATTAAGGGTGCGGTGATGCACACCCATCTTCCTGCAAAATAGAAGAAGTCCTCGTGGACTCTAGGCATCAACCACTGGTAAAGTGTATCTGGTTTTCCAAAGTATGGCAACTCATATATCTACAAAACTCCAATTTTCTTCAAAGTCTTATGTCCAACATCATCATAAATTGGTTTATTGTCTTCATTTCTCAAATATGTCTTCTTCACCAGCTCTTTATCAATCTAGTCTTTATTTTCTTGGGTGCAATGATTCTAGTCACTCACCTTTCTCTTCCAAACGTAGGACTCCCATACATGCACCATAATGACTCCATCGGGGTACTGCATCTCAGAGAATCGTTCCTTCGGCTCTTCTTCAACCTCTACTTCTAGGTCATTTTTCTTCTTTCCTCTTGTGGTTTCTCTAGGTGCTCTCTTGGGTGCCATTTCAATATTCACAATTTCACCTTACGTTTCCTGCCTTCTACAACCTCTGTGAACTCAAACTTGTTGCCCTAGCTGCATTTTTTACTTTTCAAACCCTAGCTCCATGAACCATTCCTTTGCACCCCTTACACTCACTCTAACACTTCCCATAAAGGACCTCTGCAATGGCCATGCTCAAATTCACCTGGTTCACTGACTCTACACATCTGAACTCGTACTTCGTGCTTTGTCACTCTTTAATTCATACTTCTCAGCTTGAAAAATCAAACATGCAAGGTAAGAATGAACTCGTATGCACCCTTTTATATATTTTTCTAAATTTTCCACATTAATTTATCTCCACCTACCACTGTACCCATATTTAATTACACTTTTATGTCTTTTTTACACTTTATGCTACTTTCTTTTGTGCCCCGGTCGTAGCCTTCTAACGCACCTACTACTTCTTGGCCACAGACCTCCTTACATGTGCCTCATGCGCCAAAGTACATAATCCTCTATGCCTCATAATAAGTAGTTTTCCATGCTTCTTCCTACCTTGCGTTACACTGTGTGATCATCCTTTTACATGTGGTCTTTATTCTAGAAAATTTCCTTGAAAACACCTTCATTTTGAGCACATGTAACACCTTTCTTCTTGCACGCACCAATATTTCAGAGGTCATTCATATTCCAGCCCATATATGTACCTATGTTCCAACCTGTACTTGAATCTCAATACAAATAGATTCCTTTTTCATGTATCTACTCCACCCCACACTAAAAATATGTGCGGTCCTCTACACATGAATTCAAGAGATAGTAATCTTCTTCCTACCCGCAAGCACACTTATTACAACAAAACAATGAAACTAAATTGACAAAGCATAGCAACAATGAAGGGAAACACATAAAAGGGAAATTTAATCTAAGTGGAAATACTACCTTATTACAAACACCAAGAAGCCTTATTTATAGTAGGTATTCAACCTACTCCCATTGAAGTAACTGGGAAATAAAGTGTCATCCAGTGCCTGTAAACTGACAAGTGCATGATTCAAGTATCTTTGTTACTACAAAAGGTCCCAACCAATGCACTTTCAATTTCCCTAGGTGGCGTGCAAAATTGGAATCATACAGAAGAACCATCTTTCCCACTTCAAATGTTTTTTTCCTTATGTGCCTATCATGTCAAGCCTTTTTAGTGCCTTCTCTATCTTCTTTCTCCAGCATGTAATGGCACACCGCTCATCTAACTACATAATTTTTTCAATGTGCTCTTTAATATCTTTCTCATCAACTAATCCACATGTGCACACAATACATAGGGAGGGTAACATAAATTCAACATGTAATACATCCTTTGTGTCAAACACCAACTGAAAGGGTGTGGCCTTATTCAACCTTTTATAAGTGGTCCTAGTATGCCCAAATTACAGCTGACACTTTATCATCCCAATATTTTCTTCCAACATCACATATTTTTTGTCAATGTTTGTCCCAGAATCTTATTGAAAGCTTTTGCAGTACCATTAGCCTATAGGTGATAAGGATTAGTCTTATGGTGTGCCACCATAAAATCTTCCAAAAGGATTCTGATTGTCTCATTCAAGAAATGAGTCCCTCTATCACTTGTCAAGCTTAATGGACAACCATACCTGCTAATAATGTTTTACCACAAAAATCTTGTTATTGTAGCTTCTGTGTAATCCTTTGTAGGTGTTACTTCCGCTACCTTGTCAGATAATCTATACAAGTAATAATATATCACAGTCAGTCTACACGTGGGTGGTGAAATAGGACCTACAAATTCAATATCCCACTTCTCAAAAGGTTCAACACTTGCAATAGGTTGTAATTGACATCTCATCTTTGGTTCCAGGTTTTTCAAAGCATTGATAATGGTCACACACCTTGACATATTCTTTATTATCCTTATACAAAGTCTCCCACCAAATTCCAGCCATCAGAATCTTGTGTGCGATATCATCACCTACATAGTGACCTCCTATAATTCCACCATGAGCTTCTTCCATAATAGCTTCACGCTCATGCTCCAAAACACAATGACAAAAACTTCATCACGACCTAGTTTGTAGAAATATCCACCTATCAATTGGTAAGGTGACGCATATTACAAGTTGCTTCTTCTCTAATGTATTTATTCCCTTAGGCACTTGTCCAGTGCGCAAGAATACTGCGATATCCTCTAAATCTGTGGGTCCATGGTTTAACCTAAAAAGCTGTGCATATGGATTATGTCCTCAATGCTTTATGTGTCTTCACTAGAATTAATCCCATGACAAATGGTCAGCCCTAAATTTCTCTTTTCAAGTTTTACAACAACTGTGAATTCAAACTCCTGAAATAGTAGTATCCATCTACAAATGTGCCCTTACAAAACAGTTTATTGACTAAATATTTAAGCTCCATATGATTTGTAAAGAAGATAAATGGTGTTTCCAATAAGTATTGTCTGAACTTGTGCGACACGTAGATCATGGACAAATCCTCGTGCTCAGTAGTTGTATAATTCTATTCTACTGGCGTCAACTTCTTGTTTGCAAAGAAAATGGGGTGGTCTATAATTCCTTCTCCTGGTTTGCGCCAAAAATGCACCAATTTCCATGCCAGAAGCATCAATGTGAACATGAAAAGGGTTTTTCCCATGAAGGAAAGCACAAAATAGGTGCAGTGGTCATCCTTTCCTTTAGTGTTTCAAACACCTGTTGTTGCACGTCACCCCAATAGAATTTCCCTTTTTCCTTCAACAATTCTTCCAAGGGCATGGAAATCTTTGCATACCCCTTAATAAATTTCTTGTAGTATCCTATGTGACCCAAGAATTTGTGCACCTCACTTTGATTGTTAGGTTCTTCCAAACCCAAGATCACAACTATCTTGGCTGGATCTACCAAAAATCCTTCTTTACAAATGATGTGCCCAAGTAAAGTGCCAAATGGTGTAGAAAATATGCACTTCATAATGTTAAGGGAGATGCTCAACTACCTGCACCTCTCAAACATAAGTCTCATATTATCAAAGTGATCCTTGACTAAACCATAGACTTGTCCAATCATCTAGATATACTTGTAAGAACTTGTGAATAAAATATTGAAAGTACTAGACAACAATGTGAGAACACTACTGGGGCACATTTTCAGTCCAAAGGGAATAACTGTATATGCAAATCTACCCCACTCAGTGGTGAAAGTAGTCTTCTCTTGATCTTCCTTTGCAATGTGCACACCTAGTGATAACCTAAAAATCCATCTATAAAAGAATATATCTCATGCCCAAAAACTCCTTTAAGGATTTCCTCTGTGAATGGGATAGGAAAAGGATAAATAGCACATGAAGCATTTAATTCTTTGTAGTCCACACAGATCCTTAATCACCTATCCTATTTTAATGATGATGATCATGGGGCTAACCCATTCAGATTCCTCAATAGGATCAATTATTCCAGACTTGAGCATATTTATCAATTTCTTCCTTTACCTTCATGCACAGTTTAGGATTATTCTTATAAGGCATCTTCCTAACTAGTGTGTGTGCCTTCTTTAAGCTTGATTTTCATCTCCCCTAAAGAAGGGTGTACTCCCTTTAACTCATAATAGCCCCATGGAAATAAGTCATGGAAGTCACGTAAAAGTTAAATAATTTTAGCCACTTCTTGCTTTGACTAGTAGTCATCAACAATGGCCTCCTTAGGATCTTCCTCTATTCTAATGTTAACCTTATTTGTTTTCATAGTGAAATGATACATGCACACCTTTTCATCTGTTGTGTCCATCACCTCGTGTGTACCCTCAGTTTAGTTAACATCTAGGTTATTATCCTCATCATCATCATCTATCATGTATACCAGTTTACCCTTCTCTCTTTCTTCCTAGGAATGACCCATTTCATTCTTCTTTTGTCTCTTCAAGATCAAGGCATGACCTCTAGATCAATCTCTCCAAACATTTCTATCATAAACTCCTCAAATTTTTCACTATCTCCCAAATTAATTCACTTCATAATCTGCAGTGTTTCATTAATTGGAGGCTTAGTAGAAAAATAATCAAAATTCTAAATCATACCTGAGGTCATCTCTTGTCAATTAGTGGTTTCTCTTGTTAACTCTGCATGGAAATAACATACACACACTTAGCCACTTAATCTGGAGTAGAACTTATGTACCCAAAGCAATGGTGGTAAGGCATCCTATCCCTCCATCTAAATTCTCTCACAATTCTTGAAGTGATGTGAGGCAGGGGACTTCCCATGAAAATTCACATATTTGAGAAGGTACATTGCTTCTTAGGAACTTAGTGGAAAAGGTGATTCTCAATTTTGACCATTCTAGTAAGTTACCGCAGTGTGTAGCCCACTAGCACACTATTCTTTTGAAAAGAGTATATACTAACATGTTTCATCTATCCCCTTCATTCATCCATTGGGCTTCCATGGCACATAGAAATGCATCATGGTTCCCCTCACCAGTGGACCTAAAGTACATGGTTATACCCCAAACATCTAACCAAACATGTCTTGATCATGTGAGTCATTTTGTTCTTAATTTCTCACCCAACCACTTCATATGTTCCATGTGCCTAGTTGTCACAAGAAATACTTGTGGTGTCACTAACTAACTGAGCATCATCCCACTGTATCACTCCTTCCTTAGATGACTCATTTACCTCAGGATATCTAATTTTTCATGCATATATCTTGTTCAAGTATTCTTCACTTAAGGGCTCAACATACGAAACGACCTTTACATCAATAAAAGGTATAATGATGTATTCTTCCTTATTCTCAAAGCTAATGTACCCCTTCTTGAAGCAAAAATTTGCATTATTGGCATAACACCAAGGTCTCCCAAGTAGTATTGGGAATTTATTTGCTTTAGCAATCTCTAATACTTGAAAGTCCCTAGTAAAATTGGCTCCCTAAATTTTAATATATGGATCATTTAGTACTCCAATAGGCATAGCCCTAGTTCTATTTTCCATATACAATACATTCAAATATAGATGCAATGGAGGTCTTCGCATTTGATTCCATGCATCCAACATGAGTACATTAACCTCCATTTTCCATCTATCAAAATGTTACTCAATATCCATCCATCAATGACTACATTAAGTCTAATCTCCTTGTCAAATTAAAGATTATGTGGGGGTAGATTCATGTGAATTATCTACTTCTTGCACCCAGCTTCTGCGTGCGGTACCTTTTCTCACAACCATTACCCTAACAAAGGGATGGTGTTCTCCTAGTGCAAAATTTGACATAACTCCTTCAATTCATCTACATCTTTCTGTGGGAGTTCAACCTTCTTTTCTTGATCCATAATGTGCATCTACTCCTTCAGGACTTGAATCTCTCCCTGTAGGTTCCTAATGACATCCATAATCTCCTAGTAAACTTATTTCTTATGTGTAACATATGTATACTTTGGATTTATCACTTCTTGCTTGTTTATAGCTGGCTTATACTTCAGATTTTGACATGCACACACAACCTTAGAGCATGTAGTAACTAAAATAGTTTTTAACTCAGGACTAGGTGCATTACCTTCAACATCCATTGATCTTGAACTATGTGTTCTACCTTAATCATTCCCGTACCCTTATCTTTCTTGTGATGTTTTCTCATGTGCTCATATAAGTTAGGAAATTCTATTCAAATTTTTGCTACTTTCCACACCATGATAAAACTACATTCTGAGGGAACTCACGCTAATGATGATAAGGAGATCCACAGGTATAAAAAATTCCTTGAGGAAATCTCCCTCTACCACCACTACAACCTCAGCCTCTATATCCTCCAAGAAATCCCTTATTCCTATTATCCCAATTTGTGTGCCCTTCATTATGTTTTCCTTCTGGTTCCTTAGATCCACTGGCCACACTAGTTTGGAGCACACCATTCTTGATGGCTTCATAAATATGATCAACCAATCTACAATCAATAGTGTCATGTGTATGGGTTTTGTAAATCTTACAATACATAGACATATTCTTCTAGATCATGCATTGTAAGAGAGGACATCTAATATCATCATGGTCTAAGTGATAGATCTCACAATCTAGCAACATGACACGCACTGAATTGCTAGGGCATCTATCCTTAGTATGTCCTTCAACTTCACAATCTATGCCCCATATGCCACTGTGTGTCTCATGAGCTTAATTAGCATAGATATTTTCCAATTGCTTTTTCATGGATGTAATTTGTGCTCTAAAAATGGAATTACTCTAGTATCCACACTTCTAACTACCTCAACACAAATAGATGCTTCCAAAGAATCATGCAAATCTATAAAAGTCTTATGAGATAGCGTCATTTGGAAAAGAGTCAATAATCCACCAAAAAACACTGTGCATACTGACTGGGATGGATATCATAAGAAAAATTTGATAAAAAAGTTTTAAAACACATGTCATACTCCCTTACGCTCTAAGATAAACCATGCTTAATGTCCTTAAGTGCGCTAATATTATTCTACTCAAACTCTAGAATATGGAACTCATCTAGAAACATAGATCGTAAAGAATCATAATCTTGCTTCTGATGTGGGTCATTTCTAGAACACACCCTAATATTGGTAAAAAATGACTCTTTTCTATCTAATGTTTTAATTCCTTTAGCCCATAGTAGCTCAAACTACATGATCTGTTACATCTTTAATGCCCCTATACAAAGGTCCTCACAGTAAACTTGATGTGGCTGATGAGGGTCTGATGTGGGTCACTAGAATTTCTCCATATGCACCACCTTTACTAGGTAGAAAAATGACCACTTGATCCTTTAGCATGATCCTCACATGATCCACCTTTAATCCTCTATACTAAGGTAAATGAAGGGACCTCATAGTAAACTATATGAGGGTGTGGAACTTGCCCACTAGACCTCCAGTGGATGTACTAATCCTTGACATCCCTAGACCAATGGATGTACTCCCTTACATCCTGTAGTGATAAACTAAACTCCCATAGTCTATAAAGTTTTAGTGCTTCTAGATGTATTCCTAGTATTTTGCGTGCCCACACTATGCCCTAATGACACACCTGAAAATATTCCTCCAATCAGACCCCCAAACAATTATGTCATCTACGTTGCCTTAGGTGTATGTTTTATCTGATGGAATTTTGTATTCAAATGAAAATGATATCTACCCATAGCTACTAGATTACCTATACTCACCTACTTCTCAATGAATACTTCTGGAACTAGAACACCAAGTGCAAGGGCTAGGTCACTAGGTGGGATTAGATGCATGCTTGCGGTCCTCAATATTTCCTCCTCTGATGTTATCTTATCCAAAGCCGAAGGGGATTCTCTACTACACTTTCCTAAGTGTGGGAGAGCCTAATGCTCTGGATCCATGTATTCCACGCATGAGCTTCAAATCCTTTGCAAGACATATGCTTCCATAAATCCATAGACTCATCAACATCATTCTTCTTCACTAATTCCCTCTCTCGTGCTTCATTATACTCGAACCACATTTCCTCTCACTACCTTTTTTCCACCAGGTCCATCATCTTTCACCATACCTACTCCTACCCTTATGCATAATGGAGGGTTTGGCTATTCATAGGTAGTTTCACTAAAATCAATACCACCATCAAGATCTTAATTGCTAAAGCAATAACATGTAAATAATACCCTATGGGTTCGCGCAGGAATTCAAACTCAACAACTTCTGAAAAATAATACATTGAGATAGCGTACTCCAAAGTATAACTATGCAATACACCATCCCACCAATGATCTATAACATGAGTCCAAGATTCATCTGGATCAAGAACATTCTTGTAATATTATTGCATCTAAACCCTCGGCCTGTATCCCCATTTTTCTTTGATGTGTATGCTAAAAACCACTTATACAATTCTATTGGAAAAAGGATGAAAAATCTCCTAGAGCTCATGATATAGATGATCTTCCACCCACATACATGTATTAAAATTAGGCCTCGAATGATATCTCCATGCAAATTGATCTTGTCTATGTTATACCTAACTTTCAATGCTCTCAAGAGTCAATCGATACACCATATATATGGAACATCCTAGAAGATAGTTCGAAAAGAGGTCCCAGAAATGGAACTAAAATGTATTCACTTATTTTTACCAAATTACCTAGGCGTGTTATCACTTCATTCAAAACAGATCTGAACACTCAACTGAAGCGCGTGAAGCTACAAGGTCCCTCCTTTGTGAAATCTTGTCAATATGTTAGCATGCATGTTCATATTTACAATTACCAGATCATATACTCAAATTTAAATCATAAAATTTACCGTTACACAACCTATAAAGCATAACAAATCATATAAGAATTAAGATCAAATTCACCATACAAGTACCATGATCAAGACATCAATTACTATAATTCAATGAGAATTATCCATTGCATTAAGTCATCAAATTACAAAAGATTAATACATTACATTCACTATCATAGAACCATGCACACCAATAACTCATGGAAAAATAACTCTATTACATCACATGGTGTCCAAAACTATGCAGATAAACTAATATAAATATGGGTGGGGACTTTCCCTTCACCGCCCATGCATCTCAAAATATACTACATGGTTAAAATAGACATGCAATAATAGTTGCATGCTTTTACAAAAGGACTAGTAATAGATTAATCTATAAATAAAATATACTTTAATCTTATTATTAGAGTGATCCATGCGTGACCTTTGATCTTCATCTCGCATGTGCTTTATCCCAAAAACAGCTCTTGCTTAGCTGTGAAGTCTTTTTGTTTTTGTCTTTACTTGGGCCGCACTCTAACCATTTTTCCTATTTTTAGCCCGTGACATGCAAAATCGGCTAAGTCTTGGAACTAATCTTCTTGGGTGTGCTCCACTTCAACTGACACTTGTGCGTGCCTAAGTGCAACCTTTCACGCCCTCTCAATACTTAGGCAATTTGGCCAACCCAACATCACACCTCCCCACTAAGAAACTTTTAGACCTCCAAAACTACTTTTAACTGCTAATTATGTCGAGGGTACTTTTACCTCACATTTTTGGTTACCATCTATTTTTCCTTGTTTAGATGTTGTAGACACAAAATCATGCACATATTACTATTTTATTACATGTCCTAAATATGTTGTTGTATGCATGAATCTTGAGTAAGAAATGTATTCACTGGTGACATTATTCCTTGTCCGTTCATGTCTTTGATCGATTTTTACTGTGATCCTATAATTTTTATCATAGTTCTAAATAAGATTCATTATTGTACCTTGTGTACCAAATTAGGAATAAAACACCAATTTAGTATTACAATAACATATAATCATAACGTGAAACTTACATGGTGCTAAGGTTTGAGATTTGGCCAAGTGAGGCAGGTATTTTCCCAACGATGTTGTTAAAAAAGTTCTAGGATGATAAGATTTCCCTAACTTCCTAAAACTTGTTGGAAAATTCCCGTTCAAATAATTCTTTGATAAATGCTTGAAAAAATACATTTATAGACGTACATGTTCTAACAACCCCTGGCCATAAGTAAAATTTATTGAAGCCTATATGTCAATTGTGATAATATTCTTATATGCATTGTAGAATGGGAAAATTGCCAATCAAAACAATGGTCCTTGCACTCTAGTCCCTCTATGAGCTCTCAAATATGTTACACCAAAAGAGGAGACTTGGCCAAATAAAATGTCGAAAATTGATGATGGCCCTTGCCTATCTAACCAACCTGTGCGCTCCAAGAACAAAACACAACATTTATGTCTATTCCTCTTCCCTCCTTCTATTCTTCACCTTCTCCATGTATTTGGACATAAAAATTAAGTTGTTTGGATATATTTCTTTAACAATGAATTTTGGAGCAATTATACAAAAGAACATCTCAAAAACGATTACATTTTCTTGTATTCTTTTTTGCTTCATCCACAAGCATTTATTTCACTTCCACATTCCATATCAAGCACTTACCTTTCAATCCTAGAGTTGTTAAACCAATATATACTAGACATTTTTGAAAACTACCAATAAATTTTATCAATCCTTTTCATACATACTAGAACTTAAAAACAAACTATATGAAAAATAAAATTTAATCTCAAAATAACAAATTCAATGCCAATACTATTAAAAAAAAATGTTATATTAACTTTTGACCAAATTAGAATTAACACCCAAAAAAAAAAAATACATACAAATAATGGATGAGAAACAATATTTACGCCGAAGTTGTTCTTGTAGTGGAGTTGAACCTGCTGATACTGACACACGTCAGAGAATATAAGGTTGTGATTTCCGCAGGGGAGAGGCGTTGAAATCGGACGGGTATTAATATTAGGCTAATTTTTTAATTTCCACTTCCATTTGTTTCTGCATGTTTAATAGTTGCCATTTATGCTCCCGTACGAGATACTCCAAACAGGTTATGGTCACTTCCACTTATAGGGAGGCACTTTACTTTTAGATTCGAGTCTAGATGTTGTTTTTTCATCTGTCGCATGCAGTGCAAGCCCCTAAGTTATCTGCAGGTTGTGTGTTTTGTATGCACTGGGAGCGCCGCAAACAGGGAAATGATTGTGCTTTTCCGCGTTCAACGAAGACATGAAAGATATCCTTGCCTCCGTCAAGCTCGTGACAAAAACATGGTGAATTGGTTACAGGGATTTGATGCTTTAATGATGGACATAGGCGTTTGTCTCTTTGATGCCCTGCAGGCGTGGTCGAGGAAAAGATTCAATTAATTGGCTTAGGCTCCTATCGACCCTACTGCAGTTAGGAACAATTGGGTGTTTGGAATCAACCTTGTCTCAAGCTCTGTGTAATGGGTCTTCTCTCCCCTCGAATGAAAGACTTAGTGTCGTAGAATGTGCTCCGATGGGGCGTTTAAATCCATTTGGGTTATTTTTGCTTCCTCCGAGGCTTGTGATAGTGCTCCCGCCACGGGTTAAAGCTCTCCTCTCGATTCTCCAACTCGCCAGGACTCACATGTTCTTGTTGCTTGTGATTGTGGGAGTAATTTTTTATGTAAGGACTGACCAGATTTTTTTCTCCTCTTCATCTATTTTCGTTTGTGTGCTTAATTTTTAGCAGGTTAAGTTGCCTGGCCACCATATATGTCGTTTCCTCCTTCCTCTCTGTTTACTCACAATGGGATTTAAAAGCTCTTAGTTGGGCTGCTTTGGTCATCGTGTCTGTTTTTTTGTGACTCTAGTCCTCTAGAGCTCCTCAAATATGTTCCAAAACACCAAAAGAGGAGACTTGGCCGAATAAAATGTCGAAATTGATATGGCCTGCTATCGAACCAACCTGTGCGCTCCAAGAACAAACTCAACTTTATTTCTCTTTCCTCTTCCCCCTCTTTCTATTCTCAACCTTCTCCATGTATTTGACCTAAAAAGAAGTATGTTTGGAGTATTTCTTTAACAATCAATGTTGGAGGAATGATAACAAAAGACATTCTCAAAGCCATACCATTTTATATTCCTTTTTTGCTCCATCCACAAGCAGTTTTTCACTTCCACCTTCCATGATCGACACTTACCTTTCAATCCTAGAGTGTTAAACCAAATATACGAGACATTTTTGAAAACTACCAATAAATTTTGTCTCATCCTTGCATACCTCCTTCAACTAAAAACAACTAGACAAAATAAAATTTAATCTCAAATAAACAATTAAATACACGACTATTAAAAAATTTAATTACCTTTCGACCAAATTAGAATTAACACCCAAGAAAAAAAAATACATACAAATATGGATGAGAACCAATATTTACGCCTATGCGTTCTTTAGTGAGTTTTTAACCTGCGATATGACACACGCAGAGAATAGAAGTGGTTTTATTGCCGCAGGGGAGAGGCGTTGAAATCGGACGGGTATAATATTAGGCTAATTTTTTAATTTCCACTTCCATTCTGTTCTGATGTTTAATAGTTGCCATTTTATGCTCCGCGTACAGATACTCGAAACAGGTTATGGTCACTTCCACTTATAGGGAGGCACTTACTTTTTAGATTCGAGTCGTAGAATGTGTTTTTCATCTGTCGCATGCAGTGCAAGCCCTAATTTATCTGCAGGTTGTGTGTTTGTTTTATATGCACTGGAGCGCCGCAAACCTGGAAATGATGGTGCTTTTCCGCGTCAACGAAGACATGAAAGGATATCCTCTGCTCCGTCAAGCTCGTGACAAAACATGGTGAATGGTTACAGGATTTGATGCTTAATGATGGACATAGCGTTTTGTCTCTTTGATGCCCTGCAGGCGTGGTCGAGGAAGATTCAATTACTTTGGCTTAGGCTCCTATCGACCCTACTGCAGTTAGGAACAATGGGTTTTGGAATCAACCTTGTCTCAAGCTCTGTGTAATGTGGTCTTCTTCCCCTCGAAATGAAAGACTTATGTCGTAGAATGTGCTCGATTGGGGCGTTTAAATCCAGTTGGGTTATTTTGCTTCCTCCGAGGCTTGTGAGTATTGCTGCCGCTTACTCAGCCTCTCAGGCATTCTCCAACTCGCCAGGCTCGACAGTGTTCTTGTTTGCTTTGTGAGTTGTGGGAGTAATTTTTATGGAAGGACTGCGATTTTTTTCTCCTTTCATATATTTTCGTTTGTGTTCTTAAATGTTTAGCAGTTAAGTGGCTGGCAACCATATATTGTCGTTTCCTTCCTCTCTGTTTTACTCACATGGGATTTAAAGCTCTTATTTGGCTGCTTTGGTCATCGTGTCTGTTTATGTGACGCGAGTTTCTCTTGTATCTCTGTTCCGAACTGTAAATATATACACCAAATATTTGGAATTTGTTTGGAGTAATTGTGACTATTCTGTACGCTGAGGACTGGTACCAACGCTCTATTACAAAAGCATTCAAACATAAATTGTTTACCCATACGTTTGCCATTTTGTTAATGCATGTTTCAAATGTCGCAGGAGTTAATTACCCATAAAACTATTGTGAACAAAATGGTTGATGGAATAGAATATGTTGGTTTCTATGTAAAAAGTCTTGTTGCTGTAAATTGTGAATTCCCCATCTGTTCATTTCAAAAGGTAATTCCACTTCAAAATACTAACTTGTTTGTTCAGTGAGGCACGTGCGATTTGATGATTTATTGTAAGCTCCTTTCAGGAAATGGGAAAATAGTGGTTTTTGTATTTCTTTCAGCCCACTAGCGCCTCCATGAAGGGCATCTACCCCTATTGTTAGAACTCTACACAAAGTTACTGGAGAAGGAGGCTTTGCGACCATATTTGTGTCTACAGATTAAAGATGACTGATCATTTGAAGAGTATCACAAGACCATGCCATGGCTTGCATTGTCATTCTTGTATTCAAAGGCCAGAGGGAAATTTGATCAGGTTCCTTATCCTTTTTGTTCAGGAATGAAAAACAATTAAAGATAATTGGTGTCGGCGTCTTGAGATTATGGTGCTCACTGCCGAGGAATATATCCATTTAAACAATAGAGGCTTGGTGAGCATAAAGTTGAGGTGAAAATCATTGGATTTCATAGTCCTTGAATTCTTTTCTTGTGCATGCTGACAGAGATTTTTGTCATTAGCAAGGGAATTTCGCTTTTCATTATCTTCGTTTAGGAGTCTGTTTTTGTTATGATATTTTTATGTTAAGATTATGATATTTAGGTGGGCCTAATTTTTGTTATTATTTATGAATATTGATATGATACACATTTTTACCTGCAGAAAGTAGGAATCCAAGAATGTTATCTTATGAATGGATGCAAATTGATTACTTTAACTCGTTCTTCATGACCCTGTGAATAGTGCTTGTATGTGAGCTGGTGGAAAAGAGATTTTGCCTCTATTTGCGTAGCTCACTAGTGCCCCTCCTTGTAGAAGATTCACTCCAAACCTTAAAAAATTCTACAAGGATCTGAATAATAAAGGTGAGGACTTGGAGATCATGTTTATCTCCGATGATCAAGATGAAGAGTCCTTCTGAGAATATTTTGGAACCATAGTATGGCTTTGTCTTCCTTACAGAGATCAAGAGGCGAAGATTTTGCCAACTATACTTTAAAATTGTAGGCATGTCATTAACAAATGTTATAGAAAATATGTTTTCCAAGCACAAGTTTACTTTGACAAAGTCAATTGATGGCCATGACCTTTATATTTCCTAATAGGTGGTGGTATCTGTACAGATACCCCATTGATTTCTTAAAGAGTTCCTTCTTCCTTTCAATTGCATACCATGCCATAGCCAGATTTTTTGAACTTCAGTCTCTAGCATGTTAATGATGACACTATTGAGATATATCATGCACCTGTTGTTTCACATTCCAATGGTTTACAGTTGACTTGGCTCATGAATTATTCACCCAACTACAACCATAAAGTCTAAAAGTAGTTTGTGAATATACTGGAAAAAAAACATTACCAGTAATTAAAACTTATAGGAACATTGAAGCAAAATAAATTATTGAAAGAAAACCACTCTAAAATACTAATTATACCCGGAATGGAAAATGACTAAATTCGAAGTCGACAGTTGGAAATATTAGCTTCACCTCAAAATTTCAAAATATAACTTTAGGCAACAACTCTACTCTAGCAGCCGCCTCAAATGGGGGAACCTCCTATCCTTCATCTATTTCAACCTTAAAATACTACTAATGAGGTTATGTAGGGTGTAGACAGATTTTCTAAGCCACTCTAATGAACATACTAACTGTACGAACAAGGTAGAAGTGTAGAGGCGCGATTCATTGGTGACTTGGCTCATCGCACTACTCATAACTCGGTTGTTTGTTTTATTGCTAATCATTGTGCCTTTTGTTAGGGTTTCTCTATTTTTGTGCACATATCGGTCTGTGTGTGTGTGTGTGTGTGTTACTCTACCAGCTCACTTTATTGTTTATAATGGCTTGCCATTACATTCCTGTGGCTTACCATGGCTATTTGAGAGTTGTTCAAGTTTCATAGCTCTAGAGGTCAAAAGGCTGCTCGCATATGCATACATGTAGCTCGTTGCAGGGTGGCCCGAGCACAACTTTGCAATGCTCGACTCTGTTAAGTTAGCTCGACACTGTTATTTTTGGTGCCTCAGTTTGGACTCATTCATTGTAACTTCATCCCGGTGGGGATCGATGTTAGACTCGCATCCTTAGTGTATAACTCGGCCATGCTTCCATTGTAGTTGTGCTCAACTGAAGGTAAAGTATCGGTTTTGAGTTTATTCACTAAGCTTTGCTTAGATCTGCAACTTTTACTCTTAGGCCATGAGTTTACTTGCATCAAAAGGTGTTATGTTGTATACCTATAGCCCAGTTTTGTGAGCATTTTGTAGCTTTGTATTGTGGAATTTTAAAATTTCTTGTGCAATTTTTTATACCAAGATCTAAAAATCCTTGTAATGATTTTCCATTTTCTAAATTTTTTCTTTATATAAAATGCACAAAAGGGCCCTGCTTCTTTAAAAAAGACTAGCCCAGCTACTAAAAAGATGATGGAGTAAACATTCTTGTTACAATGAGTGGTATATATGTGTGGACAATTATTTTGAGGATTTGTGGAGTGCAGTCTATCATATTTGAGTTTGTAGTTACAATAATAGTAACTCATATATATTGATTGGATTTCGTTCTTGCTTATATGTTGATGCTGGCCAGTACATTCTTGTTCGATTTTCAATACTACGTTACAATAAGAAGCCCTGTGACTTGTGAAACGGAGGTTGGGGGATCGAGTCTGGTCCAATGTGTGGGACAAAATTCTTGTCATAAGACATAAATGAAGAGTATGTTTCTTTAGGTGAGCGTTGCAGACATGACAACATTGATCCATCTACAGTCAAAGCAAGTGAAGGGAAAATGCAGGATTGAGAGGTTTTGAATATTTTGGCAAATTGTGTTATTAGGCCTTTTTCATTGAGTGGACTAGAAGAAGCATTTAATTTAATCTAGCAATATTGTCTGAAACATATATTTAAGAAATGTTTCTTTGTAAAATTAGGGTCCACAAAAATATGTTCAAAGGAGACATGTTTTGTATGAAAATGTTCATTTTAGGCTTATGGATGGCTCCAGCTTCTCATAACTGTGATGTTATCAGCCTTATCACACAATCAGTGTGATACCTGATTTTGGAGGGTCAAACCCATATGTTTTGTATGGCACCATGTCACCTAAGAGTTGGCATTCCCATCTTTTCCTTGGGCTTTTCTGCTGTATTCATGGCATTCCCATCTTTTCCTTGGGCTTTTCTGTTGTATTCATGGCATTCCCATCTTTTCCTTGGGATTTTTGTTTTTTCCTTATAACTTTTCCCCTTGGTCATTGAATTTTAAATTTTTATGGCCATCCTTAAATTTTCTATTTTACAAAAGGATATTATGAAGAATTTAGTTCCGTTTGATCCCGAATTAAGTGGTTATTATCATTTTATGTTTTCAAACTTATTAGAATTCAAGTTTATTTTTGCATCTTAAATTTTTATATTTTAATGTGACCTTCTTTTTCATATAAATTTATAAGGATATTATATTAGTATATATAAATATACTATACAAATAATTAAATAAATATAGAATATTTGATAGAAATAAAATTGTTTTGTACTTTGAAAGGTATTATTATAAAATGAGTCACTCACAAATTGTTTGACAGGTATAGGTGGTCATCAAATTTTACTATGAACAGTGGTAGCATCACGAAGCCAGAGAAATGGAGCACAAAATCAATCAACAATTCCTTAGAGTTGTTGATATGTTTTCCCTTCCCCTTTTCTTCTCTTTCCTCCAATGCTCCCTCCATCCTTTTCTCCCTCCAATTTAAATTCAATACACATTCACTTCCACGGTTCCATCACACATTTCATGTGCATTACGTTGTAGTATTTCGACAACCATTTATCTAAGAAGAACGTGACATTTTAATGGGAGATTCTTTGGGAGGTGTCGTGTCTTCGTTTCTCCCAAACGAACAAGTTAATAACCATGACTACATGACCCCTTCATATAGCTAAAGAAGACATGGTGTAATTTTATTCTTATGCTTGATACTCTCTTTGATTAAGTTGCCTCATGTTACTCGATACTTATTTCATCATTCCCGCACACCACCCACAAAATATTATTTACCTTTTTTTCTTGCGAAAATATTGGTCGATGGCATCATGATAATTGCTTGTAAGGGCAACACCGGATTTGTAAATTCCCTCACAAATTTAAATATAATGCATCAATTTACATTGCAAAAATAACTTTTTAACATTGTTTCAAAGCATGTTATTGTTCCCAAGCTCATGTCAATGACACAATTTATGTACATGCTTTGGTCAAGGTTTTCGTCAGGTATGCAGGAGGATTTGTGCAATAGAACATGATTGGGGATTCTAATAATCTAGGCGTTGCTTACGGTTTTGAAACAACAATTTCAGGAAACAATAATACCCATGCAAGGGCTATACTCACTCCCATTGTTGGCACGATGTTTTCTTAGTTAATTATTGATGTTAGTGTTGCTTTTCATTACACAAAATTGCATGCCATTCTTGCATGTATCTCACACGAGACACAACAAGTTCTCAGGGTAAATAAACATTTTCCAAAAATTTAAGGATGTCCAACACTTCTAACATCACATGGGTGAGCGATGTGTAGTACTCACCTAAATCGGCCATGCCCACAAGGACCTGTGTATATTGCACTCACATGACCCATGGTTTTGAATGAATGTGCTCATGCGATGCGATATACTTCTTCAATGGCATTCATTTTTGCTCATGTAGGGAATCATCCCATAAACATGAAGATGTCCTTCTAAAACATGTTTTCGTCGTAAAAAGTGATGTCAAGGAGAAACCAAGTGGTTGTAGTTACCAACAAAAGGGAGACCATGGCATTTTTCAAATTGTGCTAAAACTATTGTTTTTTTGTTGTAGAAATATAAGTGTGGGGAAATACAAATGTCTTGTGGTTGTTGCAAGGTCGACTTCCACCTTGTTTCCCCATTCCATTTTCCCTACCCTTGCACTTCTCCACCCTCAAAATATTTCCTCTTCACCCCTCTTTCTCTCCCATTATTTCCCCCCTTCAATTTGAATCCTTCAAAATATTCCTTTCGGCGTTACCATTGTACATTTCACGTGCGATTGCTAGTTATACGTCTATTAACATAACCCCACATACTCACTCATTGTAAGGAATTATATACAAATTGCAGACAATAGAACAATAAAATAGTGTTCCCTCGCAACCGTTCACGTGGACCTTTTAAATGTTTGATTCTTTTTGTCACGTGTGAGATATTTCATTTATCATTTTGATTTTGTCTTTATAAATAAACGCTAAGAGTGTCAACTATTCACAGCCTTTTAAAATATTATATTCCCGTATTTTATACCATCCAGTACTTATCTTCTTCAAATGTGGCTTTCAACGTGTTTTATCGCACCGAATAATTAGGGCATCAAACGACAAATAGGTCATTCACTACACGACAAATTCATTGTAACACGATCTATTTTATTTCATTTTAAAATAAGAGAAATCTTTTGGAACAGCGTTGCATGTTGTAGTTTGAAATGTTGATGGACTAAAAATGTATCGTACGTTGTAATTACACATTTTTTTGAAAAGATTAATTATATTATTTATTTATTTCCTTATTAAATTTTTTTTTTGATTAATTTATATCAAATTTTAAAATTTATATATGAGAGTCAATCATAATTTTTAAATAAAAATAATATAATTTAAATTTTAGGGTTAAAGAAGCTGGTTTTTTTTATTATTATGAAAATCAACTAAATTCATTTTGGAATGTTAAGATAAATTATTATTAAATACATTATTAAAATACACTGAATTATTATATTTTTGTTTTTGAATAATTAACGCCGAGGCATTCTTCTTCCTATGGAAAAGGCCCTTGCGGACGTTTCTACTACGGTCCTACATTTTTGGACGGCTTGATGGCCGTCTGAAAGTTTGTCTTTTTTCGCCTATTTTTAATAGTTTATTTTATTTCTTTTTCGCCTATTTTTTAATGCATTTTGTTTGGGTGCATGTTTTGAATGCAGCGGCTATTTTAAACAGTCGTTTTTGGTTTTTTGCAAGGGCTATTTTTTTAGTGTTTTTTCCTCTCATGCTTCCATGCGGGTTTGTGTGATAGATTTTTGTGTCATAAGTAGAAGAGTGTTGGGTTTGCATTTCACAGGATTCATTAGCAGTGCTGAGGATTTTCGGGTTCGCAATTTCAACAGGATTCACTACAGATGGCTAAGATTTTTGAGGAATACTAAAGAGTGCGAAGGAATATCTAATTGGACTTATTTGAATTCTCAGGTATTTATTACTCTTTCTCTTTTCTCAGGTATTTATCTCATATGAACGGATGCCAGTAGATCACGAGCCATTGATCTTCTTTTCTTTCGGGTTTATTACAGTAATCACAAAAGTCAGTTTGAGGTGGATTTTACAATTTACAACGCGCTAAAAAAAACTTCCTGCCCATCCTTGAATTTTTCTAGGAAGTGGGTAGATAACATGAAGTGAGGTTTGCCCAGCGTTTGAATTTTTCTGGAGTTGGTAATAAAAATTGAAGTTGAGGGTTGGTACTCATCTTGCCATAGGTAATTCCCTTTCAGTTGATCCATCTCTCTGACCTCTCATCGGGAATTAAAACCAAAGGGTCCCATCATGCTTTAAAAAAACCTATTCCCATATCTCAGAAAGCCTGTAATTTCATAAGTAATAAAGAAAGGGGGATTTTGAATGTTTGCATGCTTGAATAAATATTTTCCATCTCTCTTCTATATTATTTAAAGAAATTGAAACT